>OX352260.1:3352200-3952200 GCA_947086405.1 Esperia sulphurella | reverse complement strand
CGATTGATTATTTCATTGTCCTTCGCAACAAGTTAAGCTACTAACTAAATTAAGAATGTTAACCTTGATAACTGATCGATGTACTAGATAATTAATATAAACTGCCTTATAATAAATTGACAAGGGACAATTACTACTGCGATAAGGGTGGTGGCGGGCTTGTCAACGGTTTGTTGCTAGGGCTGAGTCTTCTCGGCTCTGTAGGCTGGGGCGAGGAATGCAGCCACGGTATCCCCTGCCTGTCGTACAAGCCGACTCAAAGGGGTCATCGGGGACACGGGTGCACGGAGCGGGGGCTCTGTGCACCCATTCCATCCTTGAGGAACTTTCTCCCCCCGAGACGGGGCACCGAATTCGAGCCGCGGGGCGCGCGGGGGTTACACACTGGAATGCAATACGCATTGATCCCGGTGTCTCCTTCTTCTGTGCGTCGGAGACGGCCACCGCGGGGTTTTAGTTGGTGAGATCCCGACACAACCTGTTTAATTATAAATTTCTCTTCTTTCACATGCAATACTCTGGCGCTATGTCTTTCTTAACTTAACTTTTCTTTGTCTTTTTCAACCTTTTGAAAGTTTGCCTGGAAGAGATCGCTTTAAGCGATAAGGCCGCCTTTGTACACTTATCAAAAATCTGTACCTATTTTACTGTTATCCTTAATTTGTGTGCAATAAAGAGTTTATCTATCTGTTTATCTATAACCTGCTGATCCCCCCGAGGCGAGTAGGTATGCAGTATGCATTTCCCCTCGAAAAAAGGCCTGACTCTTCTACAGTGGGGGACCGAGATAAAGGACCGTTAGATCACACATTTCATTCTACGGTGCGAAACAAATTACTTTAGATATATTATATGACTTATACCTTTATAGTATAAACTAAAAGAAATTAATTACTGTGTGTATCCAGCTTAGAATAGGGCTATTCTAGTCTTTGTGTGGGTGTCAAGGCGACTAAGGGATTGCACCAGGGACGAGCAACAGCGTCACAAACAGCGTTCTCCTGTGTAAATTGAGTTTATCACCATTCCGCCTACCAAGCGTGCAATCCGTCAATTGATGCTATGAATGCTTTGTATTTATAGCAACTTTTTATAATAATTGAAAATAATAGAAATTTACATTGTCACTTTTTTAACCACTAAAATGTAAGAAGTACAAAAAAAAAGTAAATAAGAAAAAAATCTTAGAGAGAAAAGGAGAATAAAAATATATTGACCTCAAAAAAAATACTGTAATGTGCGAGTAGAATTTGCCCTGAGAATTCCATATAATTAATACGAGGGTAAAACAACTTTCGCAAATTTAAATACAGTTTCTGCCCAGCTAAGTACTTTTTAATGTACAGTCTTATGTTAAAACTTCCTTAACTCCTAGTGAAGTCAGTATGAAAATTCACTTTGAAAGACTGTTCTTTTTTTGCATTTAGTTAGAAACTTGAATTTCTAGCCGTTTCTAAGAAAAAAAAGGGTCATAACGGACAGACAGACAATCGGAAAACAAAGTAATTCTGTAAGATTTTAGTTTCTTTATATCGAGGTACGGAACCCTACAAATGGACTCTCTTCTCTGTCATTCCCTCCTGCTGAGGAGCGCGACCATATAAAATTCGCTTTTAAGCATAGCGATCATTGGCCATTATTAGTCAAATCTTCTAATAATGTACCATTATAAGGAACATTGACATAATGAATGCTCTTTTATAACAAGTATAAGAGTTTAGACCTTATAGACTTAATTTTATAAGTTTAGTTTGTTTCTTGGGCGCTTCATATAGAGATCCGCCATCCACCCTCCTCACCGAGTCTGACTACCTCGTCGGAGCTCGTCCTCTGGCACGTCAGCCACTTGTCCCAGCATGATGAGCTTCTCCAGGTCGTGCTTGAAGACCGCACAATGTGACCGAAGAAGCTTAGGGTATTTTCATTGCCCTGGAGAGCCGTTTCGTTATATACAACTACACTATCATATTCATAACTAGCTGTGCCCGCGGCTCCGCTCGCGTGGACTACAGGATCCGCTCCCATTCCCACTTCCGCTCAATATCCCACTTCCACTCAGACTTCAAATCCAGTCCGGTCCAGGTCCAGGTCCAGGTCCAGGTCCAGGTCCAGGTCCAGGTCCAGGTCCAGGTCCAGGTCCAGGTCCAGGTCCAGGTCCAGGTCCAGGTCCAGGTCCAGGTCCAGGTCCAGGTCCAGGTCCAGGTCCAGGTCCAGGTCCAGGTCCAGGTCCAGGTCCAGGTCCAGGTCCAGGTCCAGGTCCAGGTCCAGGTCCAGGTCCAGGTCCAGGTCCAGGTCCAGGTCCAGGTCCAGGTCCAGGTCCAGGTCCAGGTCCAGGTCCAGGTCCAGGTCCAGGTCCAGGTCTAGGCCCAAGCCCAGGCCCATGCTCAGGCCCATGCCCCGGCCCAGGCCCAGGCTCAGGCCCAGGCCCAGGCCTAGGCCTAGGCCCAGATCCAGATCCAGATCTTCAACTCTCCCCTCAACCCTCCTCTCAACCCTTCCATCAACACTCCACTCAACCCTCCTCTCAACCCTCCCCTCAGCTCTCCCCTCAGCTCTCCCCTCAACCCTCTTTCCCTCGTCTCTCCAAATGTAGTCCTCGTAACTAATCCATCGCAGTCCAAATTCCGACCAACATTACTTTGTTGCATAAGTATACCACAAATTCATCGTAAACGGGTAACTCAGTCAAGAGTATGCGAATTTTCAAACACTCAAATTACACTGGTACCATACACGCTCCCGCTCCCGCTCCGGTCCAGCTCCGGTTCCGCTCCCGCTCTCGCTCCCGCTCCCCTCCCGCTCTCGCGTAATGTAATCAAAACTCATCGCAATCTGAATAGTACGGAAATACTACTTTAGGCAATATATTGCATAATAACCTTACCTACTTAATGTATTTGAAAACTAAAAATGTCTATAACTTTTGATTGAGTCAGCCGATTGCGATGAAATAAAGACTAAATGTTAAGTTAAGTTAAGCCCCATGTTTTTGTGAAAAGTCCATCAAAATCCGTTCAGTAGTTTTTAAGTGATGCGTGCACAAACTCACAGACAAACAGACAAACAGACAAACAGATAAACAGACAAACAGACAAAAATTTCAAAAATGATCGAAATGTGTTCTGTTGCTTATCCTTAGACCCCCCAATTTTGTTTTTTGCAAATATCTTCAATGTACAGACACGCGAAGTTTACGATTTTATTTATTAGATATAAAGGGTATATTTTCCTCTGTTATTTATTATCACATTCTCAACTACCAGACAAGTAAATTGTGTGTAGGTATTAAGCTCTATCAGTCATCGATATAATTAAAACAAATAGCTCAAGAGGGGAGTGAGCAACAATTAGCTTATAGACGGCGCGGCGGGGGACATCGCCGGAGGGCGTCCGTGCTGCCAGGGTTTTCACTTACGGGAAAATTGGAAACCTACTTAACTAAAATATTCTTATAATGGGATAAGATAAAATAATGTATATTTCCTCACAAAAACCACATACACCATATCGATTTACAATATTAAATGGAGACAGACCAGTGGTCCTGGTCTGGATGTTATATTTGTGATTTCTTTTTATAGTTTGCACCGTAACAGCAATAATCCGTAAAGGTAAAGAGTAATTTTTTTACAAACGTACTAAACAGTAAAAGTTTTTTTTTTCATGCATTAAATCAAACGAATAAATTATATTATACACATTAAATACAGAGTCAATAATTTATTAATATATCATTGATAATTAAAATGGAACCCTCATTTTCAGAGTCCCTTCCCTACATACGTAACATGTGTTAGTGTAACTCCTTACTAGCTGTTGCTCGCGACTTCGTTCGCGTTGACAACTTAACATCACAAATTATTATATATTTTTCGGGATAAAAATTGTCCTATGTCCTATTTCAGGACCTAATCTTTATGTATGCCAAGTTTCAACATGATCCGTCAAGTGGTTAAAGTGTGATTGATTAACAAACATCCAAATATCTAAACTTTCGCATTTATAATATTAGTAGGATTTTATATTTATTATAATGTGAGTGAGGCTAGTGAGGTGTGTCAGGATCGCGCAAAGTAACGATCCATCGTCTCTGCCTAACCCTCTGGGACCATGGCGTGACATTATGTATGTCTGTTATAATGTAATATATGCGAGTGAGTGAAGGGGGAAGAAAAAAGGTTTGTTTTGTCACAACTACTAACATTCTTTACTAAACCATACATTCATAGGGCAAGTCTGACCAGCTTATGTCAGGGTGTCGTGGGGTGTCCTTTCCATTTAGAGATTAACTGCGCGGCGGGGAGCGGATGTTTACATGAGGCCATTTTATTAACTGATGAGAAGCTGTACCTATTTGCAATAGTAAGCTGAACGTCTTTGCCACCCTCTAATCTATTTCTATGGAGAAACAGCAATGTATGTTTTGTTTAAGAGTGAGATGCAATTACTTGCAACATATGCAAGAAATGTGAGTTAGTACCAAAAAGGAGCCATGCTGTCTTAGTAAATAGTTACTTTGTATATTCATGTTTTATATTACAAAGCTTTTATAGGCGACCGCAGCCGCTTAATTTATGAGTCATAAACACTACATTAACCCGAACCCATTCTAATGTAACTTTGGATTAAGATCTAATTTTACTGTAACAAATTTTATAAACAAGAATTAATTTAATGAAAATTTATACAACTATATACAGTATTAAAAACTAATATATAAAACGCGTTACAGTACGAACACGTCGTCCAGCTCGCCTGTGTACGGCATGGTTCCCAGGACACTGGCGGCGTTACCTCGCTGGATCGCCAGGCTAAGCCTTTGTGCGAGGTACGCGCCAGCCCTGGGGTCTCCGGAGGCGAGGACCAGTCGCTTCGAAATATCAATAATAATTTTTTTTGTGTCGGACGACCATGGACCCATTGTCTCCACCGCAAGCGCCGCAAACTCGTAATGGTCCGTCAAACCCGAGTATTTGCGACGCTTGAGGAACTGGGCATTTTCGGCGGCGGCGCCGGCTTTGTGAGCTGTTTTCTGGATGTGGGACGCGGCCAGAGTATCCGCACAAGTGGCGTCCCACACCAGTGCTCGGCCCCGGGTCCACGGCACTAGGGTCGCTCCGTCGGGCCTCTTGCCATCGTCCCTCGACATGCCACTTGGTTCCAAAGTTGCCGGCACGGAGGCGGTTGCAAGGGCAAGAAAGTATTTTTAAAACAAAACAAAGCTACTTGCACACGATTTTCGATATTGAATTCGGGGGGGGTTTTGGGATTGCCCCATTCTAAGCCGGGAACAACACAGCTACCAGATAACCAGATTTAATCATTGTTATTAGTTATTAGTAATAACTTATTACCTACAAATACATTGAAATGCTAACCACAACTTGGGATGAATTTAATATACGCTGCTTAATATGTATTGCGAATTGCGATACAAATGCGTAGGAGGTATATTCACATACAAATAGGTACTACCATTATTTTATAAGACAATGAATAAATATTATTAAACCACACTCACTTTTTAAGTTATTTTGCGTCGGCGTTGTAAACTCATGCTGCTATTTATCTGTAACAAAATTAGAAAATATAATTAGGGGGGGGGGGATTTGGTGTTACTTTTTTACGAAGTAATATTTAGTATTCTCTGCTACTACAAATCATCTAAATAATAACTAGAAGCGCCACACTGCACCATTTTCTTACAATAGACATGATTAATAAGGATACAAAGATTAGGTTTCCAAAATACTACGCGTCACACCATGAAGCAAAATAATTTTTCGTAGTTCATAATTTCACCTCAAAGATGCACATTTTAAAATCATCTGATGATGATGATGACAGCGAGCTATGGAGAGGGCTATGTAATGAGGGCAATCCGACGAAAATAGATAGCAAGCTGAAATGATATTGCCAATTAAATGAATAATAAATATTACATATATACATACCTACACTTGTCTAATCCCAAACTAGAATTTTCTCCTGTGCTATGGGGATTAATCAGGGACACATATATAACATCCAGACCGGGACCAACTTGTAGAAATTGTAAAAAGTTGTTCCCAGTGGGAACTGAACCCAAGACCAGAAATAATAATGTGACATCACATTATTTCTGTGCCAGTTTCTGTCATTTTATATTCCCGACCCGACCGTTTTACATAACAAAAACCTTCGCTAACAGGACATTCGTCATACTGAACCCCAAAAACTTAATCGAAAACCGACCAACAGATGGTGAACTTCATAAATATAAAGAGAGCGTTCCTACTTCCTGGCACAATCCAACATTTCCTTCACAAATTGTCTTTTAAAATTGCCAATATCCGCTGCTTACCCGGCAATTTGCTGTCAATTCTAAACTGTGGCAACATTTTCAGTCCCTTACAGTGATAATCTCTTTCTGTACTATAATTATAGTATTTATACTATAGTTATACAATACTTTTTTACTACACGTTTATATTATAATTATAGTATTTATATTACATCTTCCTCCCTTTCCGAAATCAATGATAGTAGCTACGCTAATATACTAAAATTTACGGATAGTTTAATCGCGTTTTGTGTTTTACCAACCACGATAATATTACGGCAACACGTACCCAAAATAAGTAATTTATCCCAGATGTTTTTGCATATTTTTATGAGGGTAAAATAGACATATGCGATTTTATTCAGTAGATCACTACATTCCATTAAATATAATTATAAGTGTAAATTTTTAATATCTGTGTTCTACCCGTGTCAGAGAGCCTTAGTTCAACACTGGTGGTAAATAAATTAATTATACACTTTTCGATTCCATAATATTTACAACTACTGACGCCTCGCCAGCATGCTGATCGTAATAATGATGATCCATAAATAAATCTAGCAGACCCCACTGGTCTTTGTTTTAGTTGCGTCACAGTGTCATTTAACTGCATTCTATTTTTATTATTACATGCAAATCATCCCATTGATGCGAAGCCGGAACTGGTCACTTGTGGTACGTCATCATCAGTCCACTGCTGGACATAGGCCTCTGCCAAGGCTCGCCACTGAACCCGA
The DNA here is from genome assembly GCA_947086405.1 of Esperia sulphurella. Lineage (NCBI taxonomy): Eukaryota > Metazoa > Arthropoda > Insecta > Lepidoptera > Oecophoridae > Esperia > Esperia sulphurella. Next base: position 3,945,141 of record OX352260.1, on the reverse strand, counting down.
TTCTCGTTTCTTCTCATCCAGTCACTGCCAGCCGCCTTACGCAGATCGTCGCTCCATCTAGCCACGGGGCGTCCCACAATACGCTTGCCCAGTCGCGGTCTCCACTCGAGAACTCGTTTACCCCAACGGTATTCAGTTCTCCGACAGATGTGGCCAGCCCACTGCCACTTTAACGTACGTTTTGAGGAATGTCGTCCCCATGCAAAGTCAGAGCTGGTCGCTGATAAACCATAAAATATTCTATCGTTGATTGCATACAAATCGTAAGCTTGTAAATCATAAAATATGCTCTTTTTCCTTATTAGGAACTACGTTAAGTCGAGTCGCCGATAAAAAGTGTCATAACATAAAGGAAATAGGGATATTTAGTTCGAAGCACTCTGCGATATGAGTCCATTACGTTATACGCTCTCTGTACAAACACCGCACCACTTTGTCCTTCCTCATAATATTAATCACTATAGCTTCTCCCACTGTCTTCACCTACGTGCGGTTGTCAACGTAAGCTTTCTCGAATTATCTGACGTTATCACACACGTGAATATGTTTACAATAAGTTTTTAAGTTTAAGATGTGTTGAGTGAAGTTTGTTGCGCCGTTTCTTCTTCACAGCGCTAACACCTAGGAAGCGGTAGTCGATAAAAAAAAATGACGTGTATAAATGTACCAAGTGACTCATATGCAATAAATGATTTTGACTTTGACTTTGATCCATCTGCATGTTCGTTTGGCGTTTATTACTTATTCAGCAAAAGGTAGGGTTGCCATCTCTAAAATCTGCCAACCAGGACAATGTCCACGCCCTGGTTCCATAGGGGTAGGCAGAGACGATGCATCGCCACTTTACGCGATCTAACGTCGCAAAGCAACCAGGACAAGAAGCATGAAAACCCCGGATTTTGGAGCTTACAACCCGGACATGTTAACAGTTTTTTTTTCAGTTGGCAACCCTAGGTAAAGGACATCTGGTTAGAGAAGTCTTTTTGTCCGTCTGTACGTTCGTCCGGAGCCGAATTCAAAAATTACCGTAACGCATGAATGAAATTTTTTGGATTATTTGTCTTACCCTAAACTATTATTTTCTCTTGTACTGTGTGAAGGTATTAACCGAAATACGTCCCCTGCTGAACATAAGCCTCTCCAATAGAATGCCACTTTTAGTGGGCTATCCATTAGAGGATTTGCCATAATCACCACGCTCGCAGGCGAATTGGTGATCGCAGTAATGATCTTAATATACACAGGAGAACGATGCTGTCTGTCCATGGTGCAGTCCGTAAGTCGCCTTGACGGCACCCACGGGAAGATTGGTGTACCCTATTCTAAGCCGGGAACCACAAGGCAAAGGATATGACAATTCACAAATATATGTTATCCCTAACTTTGGTACAAAATTCTCCGTCCACAGAGGAACTCGAACCCACGGCCTCTAGCGCTGGAGTCCAAAAACCAAGCCACTACGCAAACAAGGTTGTCTAAAGCCTGAAGTTTTATGACGTAACCTTTAGAAAATTTGGCCTCATCGTCACTTATCGTCAGGTGTGATTGAGGCCAAACGTAAACGCATCAGGAATAAAAAATCTGAAAAGATGTTTTATTTCCCATATACAAGTTGAACTGATCTTCAACCATAACTAATTGATGAGAAAAATAATAAAAAAAGGTTTATACATACGTAGAAACAAAAAGTTGCTGAGTTGCGATACTTAAATACTAAACTCGTATCCACAGGTTTTATTGATCCCTGGTATTTATTAGCACACTAATAAAGTCCAGAAAGTAAGTGCTATGTGATAAAAAATTCTCTTTTATAAATTGGAAGGTCAAACGAGGGTTATGTATGATATAAATCGCGATCATTTCGTAACAATCGAAGGTCTTCGAACGCACCTGGGTAAACAGCGTATATTATGACGTAAATCTATATCAATGCGTAAAATATCCGTCTCGTTGACTTTAGTCACTGAGGGGGTTTAAGTGTCCAGACGTCGATTACCATTGCAGATAGACAATATTGTTGTAGTTACTCCTGGTCTAAGAGCCGTGGTAGCCGGTTGGTTGCGCACTCGCCTCACGTTCATGAGGTCGTGGGTTCAAACCCCGCCCGTACCAATGAGTTATACGAAACTTAAGTACGGTTTATTTATAATACCACAGGCTTTTCGGTGAAGGAAAACATCGTAAGGAAACCTGCATATGCCGAAGAAGAAATTCTGAGGCGTATGTGAAGTCCACCAAATCGGCTTGGGGCACCGTTGGTGGTCACGGGTTTGGCACAAAAGATCCTGAAGGGTCGAAGTGTCGCCAGGTCTTCCTGGCCCCCTGAGAAGATAAGAAGATAAGATAATACTCCTGGTCTAGGAGTATAAGGTTTAAACTCCACTCTTTTCTTATACAAATCGCGTGTTGTATTTGATAGCGTCAGCATTGATCCAAAGTAAAATTAAATTAGTAGTATTAAAAGACGTAAACCGCAATATAAACCGTTTCTACGAAATAACTATCTTCGAAACTTAACATATGGTAACAGGTTTATTGTTCTAAAATTTAACAACATGTATGGCTTTAAAATATATATATATTGCCTAAACTTCTGCATAGTCAGCCAAATGATATACAAAATAGTTATGAAACACAATATAAAAAGCAGTTTAAAAAGCATCTGCTAGATAGCCAGGATAATGACTTTATTTTATAAATCTGAAATACCTAACTCAACGCACACATAAACGTGTACAGACAGGCTGGTACGCCTGTAACAGATTTAATTACCCACTATTACTACAAGAGCATCAGCCTGTCCATACACGTGTATGTGTGCGTAAACTTTATAGAGCTGCTCCACCGAGAGCAAATCGATCGCGAGAGGGACAACGCTATACGTGAACAACATAAGTGTTTCTCTCTCTAGCTTATAACGTTTAGTCGACGACTGAAAAACCTTTTGTTGGAAAATGAATATTATTCCATAAATTAATTTTCTAAAAAATGGAATAGGTGGGCCCCATCCATTTTTTACGATGGATGACGTTTAATTTTATTTGAGATAATTTAATACCAAGTGTATTTTAAATTTTTTATTTTAATATTATATACTGACATAGATAGTATGTTATATACTATGACATTATTTGAATTGTTGACATTGTAATTTATATTCTGTACATTAATTTATTTTATGACAATCCCTTTTACCATATTAGAATGACATGTAGAATTGAATTTTTAAGATGTAAAAGTGAAATAAATAAATCTAATCTAATCTATAACGTTGATCTCTTGGCGCCTGCCGCGCCGGTCGATAGCGTGCTGGTGTAGTAACTTTGTACAAACGGCGGCACCCCAGTATAGTGTGTACTGCCACCCGCGCTCTATTTTGCGGGCGACGTTAAACTGAAGGGTAGGTAGGGTGAGTATATGGTTACCATCCGTCCGGGTTTAGCTGGATTGGTCCTAGTTTACGGGGCGTCCGGGAAGCGTCCGGGCAGGGTTTCATTTATAGTACGTGTTTTAAAATTTTCAATATAAATAGGATTTATAACAATTAAAACTATTTTTTATAGTACTTGTTTTTAAATTATCAATAAACATTACATTTATAACAATTAATACCTTTTTTTTATTTTACTGAGTAACTTAAAAAATGTTGACATGTCCGGGTTGTACGCTTCAAAATCCGAGGTTTTCATAGTTCTTGTCCTGGTTGGCATATTTTAGAGGTGGCAACCCTTGAGTGTCGCTGCTTTACGTAGCAATATTTAGTATTATTTGCTTTACGCTCGACATTTGCCACGTCATTCGAAAAAAAATAATAGACAAGAAGAGAGGAATTTACGAGCTACATAACATTTTCGAGCCTTCCTTTTATTGTTGCATAAAAACTTTGTCTATGGAAAGCGTAAACATTTTTATTTTCCGAAAACTAATTGATGACGTCAATAAATCAAAACGTCCAGTAACAAAAATAAATATTAAAACATCGTAAAGTATCACAGACTACCGATGTATGAAAACTACTTGCCTAATAATAATAAATTACATAAAGTAAACATTTTTAAACCAATAAAACTGTTTGTATTTCTCGGCGTAGAATAGGGCCACCCCCAATCTTATAGCACCAGGAACGGGAGGCAGCGTTCTCCCAACGATCTCTATGTACTACTAGATGGAGCGTTCCAAACAAACGCTCTGTTCCACGCAAGTAGCCACAACTCTTTCACATTCAATTCAAAAACATTTAATTATTTACTAAATATTGATATTATTTAACCGTAGCGTCAATATTTAGTAATAATTAAATGTTCTGCGTAGTAACTAACAAGTTTCAAAGTGAATATGAAAGAGTTGTGGCTACTTGCGTGGAACAGAGCGATTGTTTGGAACGCTCCATCTAGTAGTACATAGAGATCGTTGCGTTCTCCTGTGTATATTAAGTTCATAACTGCGATACCCAATCCGCCTGCCATGCGTGGTGATTATGACAAATCCCCCAATGGACAGCCCACCAAAAGTGGCATTCTATTGAGGATACTTATGTGCTTATATTCAGCAGTGGACGTATTTCGGATGATGATTCAATGTCGCCTATTTTAAAGTTCTCTTGAAGATTTTTTGTCCGTCTGGCTGTAGGCCCGATGAATAACTGTGAAACTGTTGACCCGAACATTTTATATGTAAAATTGTCTGGCAATGATGGGAAAATTATGAAAAAATTCCCGGAAAAAAATCTTTATCCATAATTTTAGGTACTTATACAAAAAAGAATTTATTAACGTAACCGACTTGTGTTCATACACTTTGTAGATGAATAAAACGTCCAGTAACAAAAATAAACATTAATAGATCGCAAAGTATCATAGACTACTGATATACATTTCCTGTTATTCTCCTTACATTTTTAATAACAAATACATACATCTGGTTTTTAACATCAATAGAAAATCGCTTGTTTGGAAGACGTCGCACAACGCCTTGGTTTTAAAATTGTCACACTTTTGGGAAAATTGTAAATGTTGGCTGGAAGAGATCTATAAGCTATATAAGCCCACAAATGTACGCTTTTTTCATGCTGTACCTTTGGGTATTTTTTTATATGCAGTAAAGAATATACAATAAGATTATTTCCCTCTGTCTGTCTGTTCGCCGAATAATCTGAAACTACGGGACCGATTTAGCTAAATTTGAAACCTACATTGGCCAAATGGCATATGGGAGAATTACATGTAATTAAAGGAACCCGCTTTGTGTACCTACAATGTACAATTTACAGACTATGGTATCGTAGGTATGTTTTAGCAAAGATAATATATACTAGAGGTTTTAGTAATTAAAAAACAAATAAAATAAAACACGATTTTTTTTCTTTTTCTAAAATTTGGTTCATTTGTATATCATTCATTTTTTTAAAAGAATATTTTGGCTTTGTTACGCCTGTTTACGCCTTTTTTGTCGTATTATGCACTAAACTCATACAGTAATGTAAATATGGACATTTCGTAACTGTCATTTAATAATCTTAAATTTTTCTTCCGTCTCTCGCTTACCAGTAAAATAAAATACAAATAATAAGAAATTATATTTTTTTAATAGTACATATAACATATTATTTATATTTATTACTTTTAAGAGTCCCGGGATTATTATAAATATAGTTTAATTGCATTTAATAAACTCCGATGAAAAGTAACATTCCTTTGCATCGGAATTAGGTAGTACATAAATGGCACTACCTAATTCCTGGTTAGTAAAAACACTTACCTACTTGAAGTAAAACAAATAATCCTTAAACTCTGAATACATCCACTTTCAAAATAAATCACTGAAATATTTGTTTAAAAACTTTCCTAAACCATTCACAGACCCAACAAACTTTCAAAACTTTCAAATTCCGAACGCGACTTCAGGCGGGAACGAGACGTGCGTTCTGAAACCGAGCACTTGCTACACTGAATTTTCAGCCAGTAACTATATAGCATCTGACTTTAATCAGTGATTTCAGCCGCTTAGCAGTTTGTGAGCAAATTTTGTTTGAATAGACGGTAATTGACTAAAGCTGCTGAAATTCTAAAGTGATTGGGTGCAAAAATAGAGTGGTTGCTTATTTATTCTACTGATATGATAGATAACATTGGGAAGTTAAACGTGTTTTATTTTTACAGCTATCAACAAATTTGAAGCTTTGACTTTACAGACAGATGAAAAAAACGTTTTATGAACTTTTTTGTTTCGCTTTGACCCATATTGATAGTACAATGGTAAAACCGCTAAAAGTGCCACTTGGTCGATACACTAATTTCGCAATATAGAAGGACTGGATTATAAAACTTTTTGGTGGGCTTGAAAACATGAAGTTCCTCTATAGAGGAACAAATTTTTGCGCCCCATAAAGGATGAAGGAAGCCCACCAAAAAGTTTTTAACTTCAAGTTTTTTTACAATGATTAGATATAATATTCGTTTTTTTTATTATTTAATAATGATTTATTTTTTGTCAAAAAGAAGATTTCAACTTTATTTTTTAAAGTTTCCAAAATAGCGGTTTTACCTTTCGATATAGTCTTTCAGCGACAGAACAATAATTCCATACTTATCTAAGGTGGGAAAAAAAACGTAGGCAAGTTCCCCGGAGGGAAAGCACTATTGAAAATATCAAATACTCAAACGATATCTATATGAAATTCTACGTTCATAGATTTTTTTAAATTCGCTTGCCTGAGCCGGGAAAACTAAATACGGTCACAGATGCGAAAAAAATCACCTAGTATTTTTATTAAACCAATAAATATTGTCTTCTTTAAAAATAAAATAAAGTCTTTGTTTGTGTAAAGTTTGCTATAAATAGGTACTTTAATATTATAGTAGTATCTACAGATCATTAAAAATGGTGTGGCGCGCGCCATACAACTATGTCAAACGCTCATATAGTTTGTACCGAAACACACGCAATCGCTCTGAGTGCGTAGTATGCTGTAACTAGTAATTACTGTAACTATTAAGTTTACTTCTGATTCCGAATTTGCAATGACAGGGGATTGATACCGGTGTTGGTTACAGTTTTCGCTTTATTGCGTCGAAACGGAGGGAATGTGGAGGCGACAACGGTCTCGTTAAAAACTGCACTTCATGCCCTTTCTTAGCTCTTGGTACTTTCCGTCCAGGTAGCTTATTTTACCCTGTATATATTTATTTTATTTTTATTGAAAAGGCAGCTTAATTTAGCTGGTGCCTACATATCAGTAGTCGACTTGGTTATTTTCTTTTAAAAAACTGTGTTACTGATGATGTGTCAGATACAATAGATTCTAGCAAATTGATCAAGATACAACTCTGTTGCTTAAATTAAACGTTCAGATTTGATCTTTATAATCTTAAATTATATTCCAAAATTCAGATTAAAAATTTGAGTAAAACATTAAATATACAGTTTAATGTTAATATAAATATATAAGTGATATCAAGTGTGTATTTCTAAAAATAGTTTTTCCTCAACAGCACCTTTTTGCATCATTTAATTTGTCTAATCGCATTTTTCCTCGATCCTTTTCCTGGTACCATCTTTTCTTGATACCATATTTTTACATTAACGATTGACTAGTCCCCTTAAAGTGTCATAATGTTGTTTCTTAAATATAATCTTCATTTTCAAATTACATCAAATACACCTCATTATAAATGTTAGGATCACAGTTTTATGTAACCACTAGTAGGCCTGCCTCACTCCGCACCTTAGGTACCTACGACGCGACGGAGCCCCGTTTGCCGGGGCACCTAGGCGAATTACCTACGACTGTCAATGTTCCGCGATTTAGCGGTTCAGCGTAACATTGACTTTCTTCCATGCGCATAGATCTCAATTTGGCTTGCATTGAATTTTGTAGGTACGTTTATGTGAAATTGAACAAGCTTTCTTAGGAAATGTGCCTCCTGTATTTTTATTATTTTATTCTGTGCCACTAGCTATAGACCACGGCTTCGCCCGCGTCTTACAAAGTTTTCCCATGGTAAAAAAATATCCTATGTTCATCTCCAAGACACAGGTTATGTATACCTATGGCCATGTTCTTCAATATGCCTATCTTGTAGAACGTCTGTGAAGCAGAACGTCCGAATTCAATGTCTAAAGTGTAAAATGTCTTAGCTTGCAAAAATTATAAAACGTAATATCGCCAAAGATGTAGAATGCTTGAAATGCAAAATGTCTTACAAGTAGATACAATGTGTAAAACTCGATACGTGGCAGAATGACTACCCATTTTGTACGACTCTTCCGGTAATGAGATTACCAGACAGAAGTTTTGGTATAACGAACAAAATATTTCTAGTGATTTCTTGTCGATACTAATTTATCGATAACTTGTAAAGAGATATGTATTACTGATATGTATCCTTATAAAGAGATACGTATTACTCGATAATAGAATGTCACTTTATTAATTGCGCACACACTAGCCATTTATTTATCACTAGCTTTTTCCCGCGACTTCGCCCGCGTAGGTTTCGATATTTACATATCTTGAATTTCAAAATAGATATCATGTTGGTTTCCTGTAGGAATTAGATGTTTTTTCGGGATAAAAACTATCCTATGTCCTATTTAAGGACCTAACATATATGTGTGCCAAGTTTCATCCCGATCTGTCCAGTGGTTGAAGCGTGATTGAGTAACAAACAACCAAACATCCAAACTTTCGCATTTATAATATTAGTGGGATGTAATAAGCCTTCTTGACTGCGTTTATGCATGTGAGTTGTTTTATAAGAGAAGCAGAATGATTTGTTCGTTATCAATCAATTTCAGATTATTATTTTAAAATTGTATTATATAAATTAATAAATATAATAAGGATATTTAAAACACATGTTGTTTCTGTTTAAAATTATTACAAAAGTAGCGAACTATTTTAGATAACTTCGATAGTCGAAAAAGAAAAACAGCTTTTAAAAGCTACGTGATTTCAATTTTTGCCACGAAAAGTCACTCACTGGTCCCAGGGTTTTATCCAACGATCTCTATGTGCAGTTACTACTCAGAACATTTAATTATTTACTAAATATTGACATTATTTAACCGTAGCGTCAATATTTAGTAATAATTAAATGTTCTGCGTAGTAACTGCACAAGTTTCATTGCGAATGTGAAAGAGTTGTGGCTACTTGCGTGGAACAGAGCGATTGTTTGGAATGCTCCATCTGGTAGTACATAGAGATTGTTGGTTTTATCGATAAATTATTATCGTTAGGAAGTCACTAGGAAAACTTCAATCGTAATACTAAAACTTCTCTGTCTAGAGATTACATAACTAATATAGGGTACACATAGGTGAGTAGGTACTGCCCACTAGAAACAGAAGGGTTTAAAATAATAAAAATATAATTTAGTAATGCTTCAGTCACCGATAGGTAAACAACTAGTTAGAGTTTTTACAATATAGACAATTATGTGTCTAAGTATTTGGGAATTTAGACAAAATAACAGTTCTTAAAAATTTTGCTTTTTAGGTTTACGCAAACTGTTCAGGATTGTATTTGGCAGCCGCACCAGCTGTGTTTAGGGCCTCACGGCAGGCCTCCATCACTCGATCAAACCTATCGCGAGAAGTACCTACATTTTCGGACCACTCTATAGTTCTCTCTACCCCTGTCCGTACGGAGTAATAATAATGCTAAGTCGACGACTTGACACGAACGCCACCCGCACATCGCGCACTGTACGGAGTAATAACAACGCTAAGTCGACGACTTGACACGAACGCCACCCGCACATCGCGCACTGTACGGAGTAATAACAACGCTAAGTCGACGACTTGACACGAACGCCACCCGCACATCGCGCACTGTACGGAGTAATAACAACGCTAAGTCGACGACTTGACACGAACGCCACCCGCACATCGCGCACTGTACGGAGTAATAACAACGAACGAAAGTGACCGACATAGCTGAAAGGATTAGCAAGCTGGAGTGGCAGTGGGTACATATGTAGCAATAGCTAGCTTTCGTTCATCATCAGGTTATTTTTGTCTCCACTGCAGTAGAACAACCCTCTCTCATCTGCCGGAGACAGACGGAGGATTTGGCCTACACTCCCCGCGCTGGCCAGACGGGTTGAGGAGGCCTGATTGACGTTTTGTAATGTATTCCCTTAGTCGCCTTGTACGATATCCACGGGAAGAGTTGGAGTGGTCCTATTCTATTCTACCGGAAACCATACGGCAATAGCTAGTTGGTTAATAAATAAATAATAAATAATTGTTTTTTCTTATTTCTGGGTCGACCCTGGGATAAGTAAAAAAAAAGCCTGTGAAGTTTTCGTCATAGATAATCTTTGAGCTCCGTCAATTTACATAAATTTCCCATCATTTTCAACCGGAAAGCTGATCGGGAAGTACTCGAGTTAGAAGATTCCACGCGGAACGACAGACAGACAAACGATGACTTAAAAAAACGTCATTTTAAATGAAGAGTGTGTAGGCATTTTCTGGGTAAGCGCGCTCCACCTTAGGCCTCTACATCACTTACCATCAGGTGATATTGAGGTCAATCGCAAACCCATCAACAACAAAAAAATCGCGATAATAAAAAGCATCGCCTTATGACGAATCCGTAATAACCGACTCACTTTCGTATTTCATTAAACGACATCCGTTCCGTTTTTTGCAGTGTCACCGCGAGGTTAAGAGGCCATTTTACAAAAGCTAACGTCGGCCGAATCTTTGTAGAGATGGCCGGCACATATTTTGTAGTATCTTTTGTAAGGTCATTTATTCGTTTGCAAGTTTCTTAAGTAAATAGATAATGCAGATAATAAGTAAAGAAGCGACATTCACGTCCCCGCTCGTTTAACGTCGCCCACAAAACAGAGCATAGCTGGCAGTACTGCTCCATACAAGCGAACAGATCCAACTACTATTACAGGCGCATCAGCTCGTCTGTACACGTTTGTGTGTGCGGTAAGTAATAGTAAGGCTGGCTGCTGCCAGCTGTGAGAGAGACAACTTTGTAAGTATTGTATTAATGTATTATAGACAGTTTTTGAGAAAATTTACTTTATTCTTTATTATTTTTGTTTTTTTTGAGAAAAACAAGTGAAGTTACGAGTATGTTATTCCCGTATTAAAATATGCTTTTCCATAAATAAATAATAAATAAATCTTACATATTTTAATCCCAAACTAGGATTCTTTCCTGTGCTTTGGGAATTAAACAAGAATAGGACAATTCACAAATATAACATCCAGACCGGTACCAACTTGTACAAAGTTGTCTGTCCCCAGTGGGAATCGAACCCACGGCTAATTCTAATAATCACTAAAAGTCCAATGTGAAAGTTTTATCGATTCAGACGTATCGTCGTGTGAATATGAATATATTCATTTATTGTTTCATGTAGTTTATAAGATGTTACATAGCAATACACCAGTACTAACATAAATCCTGTAAGGGCGCTACAATATATGTAAAAGTATTATATAAAAATATAAAATAATAATAAATAAATATCTCAGACATTCACACCAATTATCCAGTCCCAAACTAGGCAGAGCCTGTGGTATGGTTACTAGATAACGGATAGACATACTTAAATAAATATATAAACATCCAAGACTTTGGTACAAACATTCATATTCATCATACGAACACTTGCCCCTAGCGGGATGCGAACCCGCAATCTCCGGCGTGGCAGTCCGAGAGCTACCCGTTCCGCCACGGACATCTTATAGTCGAGGATAGAAATTGATCATCCACCGCTGGATAATATTAAGAATAAAATAAAATCTAACATCTTTACAATCATCGTACACATCCATACCGGGCATGACCACTGGTCATGTACTTTGAACGCCGGGGTTTAGCGACTCTCTCTCTTGACAGCGGACAATAACTTATTTTTGAGAACTTGTCTTTCACTCTTGCATTTAAATGAAAAAATGATCAAAGTTATTAAATTAATAATTTCTTTCAGAATAAATTATATTTTCATTTAAATTAGGCACTTTGATAACGGAGAGATCTTACCTACATCAAAGCGATCCCCCAACTCTTTTACAATGACCAATTTTTTTCGACAATTTCACAATAGATTAAGTTTCTATGTGGCAGCTGTGTAATGTGTACCGACATTTCTAGATGACACGGAGAATAAATAGCAAGAATAATTAGAACGTTTTCCGTGTATACGTGTATGTATGTATGTATGTATGTATGTATGTATGTATGTATGTATGTATGTATGTATGTATGTATGTATGTATGTATGTATGTATGTATGTATGTATGTATGTATGTATGTATGTATGTATGTATGTATGTATGTATGTATGTATGTATGTATGTATGTATGTATGTATGTAAACGCTTTATTGTACCAAGAATAACAACAACAACAATAATAAAATAGTAATTAAACTGTGCAAGCGTAGTGTGGGACGCCCCCTGGCTAGATGGAGCGACGATCTGCGTAAGGCGGCTGGCAGTAACTGGATGAGAGGAACCGAGGATCGGGTTCAGTGGCGCACCTTGGGAGAGGCCTATGTGTGCGCTCTTAGTGCCTTATCTCACACCCTGTAAGGTTGGCTGGAAGAGATCTCTTTTAGAGATAAGCTCGCCTTTGTACACAAAATTTGTAACTGTATTTACTTTTAAATTTGTGCAATAAAGAATATCATATCATATGTCCAGCAGTGGACTCTTTCGGGCTGATGATGATGATGATGAATTAAACTGTGTACAACGGCGGGCTTATCCCACTTAGGATCTCTTCCAGTCAACCTTAGAGTAAGCGAAAGGACAAGTATAATGCGTTTAGTACCAAATTTGATAAAGAAAAGACGTGATGTCAGTCAGTTTTAACTCTCATGAGTAATCAATCATTATTATTTAGTATTTATACATTGTAATTTCACTTAAATTATTAATTATATTTACATCATCAACATGTAAGAGTGATTTTACAGTCTATACAGATTATATTCTAACAGTATTACAAACTAATATAAAACGCGTCACAGTAAGCCTATCGACATGCGAGAGTCTCTATTTCCTCCGACGTTGATACTTCAATATTACCCCGACGTGATACGTAACATAAATATTCAAGTTGGGGAGGCCTGATTGATGTTTTATAATGTATTCCCTCAGTCGCCTTGTACATTCACGGGAAGAGTTGGAGTGCTCCTATTGTACTTTACCGGAAACCACACGGCAAGATATTGATGATTAGTGCGTAACAGTTATAACGCATACAATAAAATGTAAGCGATTTCGAGAAGTAGTGGGCCTGCCGCCGTGAACTGTCGGATCTATAACAGCTACGATGAACAAAGCGTTCGCAAGCACAGGACAACGTAAATAAATAAAAGAAACAATAAGCAAACATAGGGTAAACCTGTAATCGATCGACAACACCTTATATCGGCGTGTTAGGACGGAAAACAATCATAACGAGCGCCGTATCGCACTTCACTATCAACTGGAGGGCTTATGTGCCCCCACGCGTGGGGTGGAGGGCGACCCGTGTTATTTGACAGCCTTTGGCAAGTAGTTCAAGCAGAGAACACTATTACTACGAAAAGAAGCGACACTCAAACCCCCCCCCCCCTCGTCAGTTTTAATCGCTCGCAAAATAGAGTACGGCTGGCAGTACGCTCTACTGGCACAGATTACTAAATTCAGATTAACAGTTACTACCTAACAGATACATAACTCCCTAGTAAAACAAAATACTTACGCTTTTAATCACCTACTGTCAGACAATACACGCAAAAAAAAATCTAAGGTGCTCGACTTATAGGTACTTATCACGGTAGGTTCGATCGAGTCCTCGTTCAGGGTGCAATAGCCTTACCATTCAAAATCAAAATATTTATTTTCAAAATTGGAATACATTATTCTCTTTTTAGGCAGAATTTGACGTCAATATATTGACGTCAAATTCTGCCTAAAACTACTCCACTTCCATCTGTATTTACGCACGCATACAAACTGTACAGACAGGCTGGTCTAATCTGTCCGCTTTGTACGGAGACCCGGGGGTGTGGTTCAGGCACTTGCCTCCAAAATTACAAAAGAAATACACACTTAAAATGGATACCATAAAAGAGGGACTAATTTTTTTTTTAAGTTTCGTTTCCAGTAGCACCATATAACTCTTCCATGTGGAACTAATGGAACTCCCTGTCGAGACAGTCTTAATATTGTTTATTTATTTATTTATTTATTTATTTAACTCTTTATTGCACACACACAGATAAAACAAAAATAATACATTAAAAAGAAACACAAGTACAAAGGGCGAACTTATCTCTGAGAGAGATTTCTTCCAGCAGACCCGCGAGAGAGATAACTGAAATAAGAGAGGCAGACATAGTGTGTACGTAAATAAAAAAAACATATACATACATACACTAATATAAACTTTATACCCACATACATTGTTCATGCCACTGCTCTAAAATATACAATACAATACACTTTATTGCACAAACAAATACAGTTACACGTTATAGAAGTTACAAATAGTACAATTTAGGCGGTCTTATCGCTTTAAGCGATTTCTTCCAGACAACCTTAATATTCTCGTAATCAATCTGAAATGAGTATTGGGCCACCCCCATTCGTTCTCCTGTGAATATTAAGATCACTATACTGCGATCACCAATCCGCCTGCCAACCGTGGTGATTATGGCAATTTTAAACGAAGTTAGGAATAACATATATTTGTGAATTGTCATATCCTTTGCCTTGTGGTTCCCGGCTTAGAATAGGGTACACCGATCTTCCCGTGGGTGCCGTCAAGGCGACTTACGGACAGCACATGGTCGGGCAGCATCGTTCTCCTGTGTATATTAAGATCATTAGTGCGATCACCAATTCGCCTGCCGAGCGTGGTGATTATGGCAAAACCCCCAATGTACAGCCCACCAATAGTGTCATTCTATTGGGGAGGCTTATGTTCAGCAGTGGACGTATTTCGGCTGATGATGAAGTGACTGACAGTAAAGGTGTTATAACGAACTAGCTTCGTTTCATTACGACCACCATTAGGCAGCCCTCAGTTTCCAAACGTTTGTTCCAAACCGTAACATGATTTTACAACTTTTACCTAAAAGCATTTGAAAATCCCTTTTGTTACACCACAATTTGCTTCAAAAACTAACGTCGTTATAAACTCCGTTACCGTTAAAAGGTTTGCACTTTACAAACAACTTCTAGCTCCGCCATAGTGCACAAATAACAGACAAACAAGTCCCCTGGTGTTCCAATTTACGTCAAAGATGTGTTACAGGGATGTAACTAGGGTATTACACGCTTTATAAGACATTTATTTATTTAAAATATTTCAACATTACAGATTATTACCGAAGCTTTGAGCTGACTTATATTACAGTATATAAACTACTAATAAGTATTTATTGGGATATATAATGTAATAGTATATATGAACATATGTATATATATATATCTTATATATTTATATGTTATGTGTATGAATTTATGTTTATGTAATATATATTTTCAAACTTTATTAAAAGTAGGTACATTTCTTTATCAAATTTGGTACTAAACGCGTTATACTTGTCCTTTCTGTTACTCTAAGGTTGACTGGAAGAGATCCCTAAATGGGATAAGTCCGCCTTTGTACACAGTTTAATTCCTATTTTATTATTGTTGTTATTTTTGGTACAATAAAGCGTTTACATACATACATACATTATTATTCCATTGCGTTACAATAACTTCTTATGCTATAGACGAAACAGGCATTCCTCTCTCTAGTATTCCCTTACATTCCGTCGTCAGTCGTCCCATGCCGTCCACGAACACGTCACAGTGCGGTGCCTCGGCGAGCAGGGAACCGAACAGCAGCAGTGCGTGCGCGACGGTAAAAATAACTAAGCAAAAATGTAAAGTATTGTTATTTCCATAAGTTACATATATTCAAATGGTCCTGGAATATAGGGTTTCCCTAAGTCCAACCGTCAGTCTTTACTTTAAGTCTAAAAAAAAGTACGAATAAAATATTTAAGACACAATGGAAAAAACATTAGCGAAAAATGCGAATGGATACAAGGAAATAACGATTTTGGTAAAAAGCTCTAACAAATCAACTTTTTAAAGATGTAAAATAGACTAAAATTAACTGATATCTAGAATTTGGATATATGGAAATCGTATATTCTCTAAAGGTTCTTTCACCCCCAGGAGTATTAACACCAATATATAAGGGGGCGTAATTAAATTCAAATCCACCCCTGGCTGCGTGCCTGTTATGTTATGTTCAGATAGGTACTCGCGAAAGCAACTTTCTAAGAAATACTTAACAGATTTTATTGAAACTTGATAGCTACATTTAGTTTCTTTAATAATATTATTGTTTGCTTTCGTTCAAGTGCTTTCGAGATTTTCCGTGTTTTTTTTTCTATTTCACCAGAAAAAGTCAGCAAAGTGTACGTCGTACACGATGCTCGTGTTGTTACGTCATACATTTATCTTACAATACAATACACTTTATTGCACAAACAAATACAGTTACAAGTTATAAAACGCTACAAATAGTACAATTTAGGCGGTCTAATCGCTTTAAGCGATTTCTTCCAGACAACCTTTGGGTAGAAGATATTATGCCAGAGAAATTGTAGGTTGCGCTGATTAGGAAATTTAAATGATAAATAGGTACTTATACTTATATGACCATAGTAAATAAAATAAAATAGCAAATAAGTTATAAATATTAAGTTTTTGCCATGTGGTTTCCGGTAGAGTAGAATAGGACCACTCCAGCTCTTCCCGTGGATGTTGTACAAGGCGACTAAGGGAATACATTATAAAACATCAATCAGGCCTCCCCAACCCTATAGAACACGTCAAGAGACTTCGCCTGTCTGATTGAAATAGGTAAGGAATTCCATAGACGGATAGCTTGGATACGGAGAGAGTGATCAAAGAAATTAGTGAAATGGGAAGGAACATAGAGCCGTAGGTTATCAGAGGAACGTAGAGGGCGATCGTGAGTTGAAGAGAGGAATTGAAAGCGTTCGTTCAGGTAGATAAGTGTCAAGGGATTAAACAGGATAGAATAGAGAAGAAAAAGAATATGAAAATCTTTGCAACGACGAATTGGAAGCCACTGAGTTGGTTATGGTAATCAGATATGTGGTCATATTTGCGTAGGCCGAAAACGAACCGTGTGCAGAGGATTTGCATCCGCTCGAGTTTATTGAGTTGTTCCATCGTGAGGTTCTGGTAACAAGTATCAGCGTAGTCTAAAATAGGTAGAAAAAGAGATTGTGCAAATGCAATTTTGGTAGAAGTTGGCAAAAAGTTGCGAAGACGTTTACTAATCTCGTCATCAATTAGCTCAACGACAGTTGATACCATTTTGATGCAGGATTTGACAAATTGACGCCTATCTCTTGGATAAAATTACTAATATAACTTACTTTATTATTGAATTTGTACTTTTATAGTGAAATAAAAAGTAACTGACTTTAATTGATAAATCTCTCATTATTTACTTATGATTTATTATGACACAGCATCATATTTTATTCCATGTATTTCTGCTGACTGTACAATGCTACCAAACAAGCGAAAGATAACTATGTCCAAATAAAGCGAATGACTCTACTTAGTAATATTTTAGTAGTTTGGTCACGACTAGGAAAAAAGCCCGTCTGAATACAGTAAGCACTTCGGGGCAATATGTGCCTAAGTTTAGACGTAAACAAGACATAAGTTAGGGACTGTAGACGGGTAAGTGACAGCCACTTTGGCAAAATCACTTACGTGAGCAATATCCTAGTACTTAAAGGATAAAACTTTGCAAAGTTCTTTTGATGGAGGTAGAAACAATTACTGTAATATTGCGAAGAGTTTTATTGGCAGCGAATACTATTTGACTATCTAACGTAACGATTTATCTGTAAGTGTTCATGTATTAAAAATATTGGAGTTTTTTTTTTAGTTTTCAGAAAAAGCTAGGGGCCGCGATATCGAATGCACTAACCATGTGCATAACGGCGGCAGCTCAGTAGTGGTTACTGGCAACCGTGCTCTGTTTTGCGGGCGACGCTATCGGGGGGAGGTGAGTTCCGTTTCTCTACGTAGTAATATTTAAGGGTACAGACAGATACAAATGCTCATTAGTCGTACGAGGCATGCGATTTTCGAGCAAATACTACCTATTAGCAAGTGTATAGTTCTTCTCTGTCGTTCCCTCACTGCTGAGGATCGCGACCGTATAAAATGCGCCTCCACGCATAGCGGTCATTGGCCAGCCGCACTGTTTCATATAAGGATCCGTCAGCCACCCTCCTCACCGGGTCTGACCACCTCGTGGCACCTCGAGCCGTGATACGACTCGTCCGCGCTCAGTCGCATAGCGCGACGTCCTGAATGTAGGTACTGCGTCTCTACTCACCGGTAGGTGCTTATTCTTTGTTCAGTGGCAATGTCATAGATTAAATACATATATCTTAATTAAAGAAATTGTCTATATATGTTTAGACTCTCACCTACGCCCTATAATTTCTTGTTTAGTTACGATGTTTGCTTATGTCTATGTTATTAATTATAATATTCCGCATATATTTTGTGTGCAAGTGTATACAGCGCGTGCGAATAAGTATGTTTATTGGGAGCATGCGACTAAATCGCAAACCGGTTGATTTTTAGCATGCTACCTGAGGTGCGGGTGGAAGGGGGTGTGCTAGTAGTACGTGTGAACGTGTTTGTTTATTAGCATGCTAGTTCTGAACAGATTTGTTGGTTTAATTTTGCCAGAAACTGTCATAATAGAATGTTGTTGATCACTCGGTTCACCTATAGGAGTATAGTTTTCAATTTCGTACTCATTCATTTTAGCGAACAATCCTGAATATGTGTATCTGATACACATGCTCATTAGTTTATGTTTAGAAGAGCCACTGGGAACTGACCTTCTACACCTTCAACTGCCTCGCGCATCCAGAGTCAAGGGTTAGCGGCGGGTCGAGAGGTCCTATGGTCAATCCTTACTTATGTTAACAAGTTCACTGGCCAATAACAACCCCGGGGTGTGTTTCTCACTCTTTATTCCACACGGTCGATGGAATCACAACAAAAAGAATAATTTATACGGAGCACGTACTACATCAAAGCAAATATGAACTCGCCGTGAAAGAATTGAGCATGCTTATAATGCTGGCGGTCAGAAGCAACATGATCGCCCGAAGGTTTGCTCATTGTACAGAAAAGGTAAAAGTTACTCTCTTTAAATCCTTCTGTCAATCGTTTTACACGAGCAGCCTGTGGGTGAGATTCACGCAGAAGGCCTACAGCGCCTTACGAGTCCAGTATAATAACGCCTTCAGGATGCTGTTGCAGCTGCCGTGGTGCTGTAGTGCGTCCGGCATGTTTGCCACGGCGCGCGTCGACGGATTCCACGCGATAATGCGTAAAAAAATGTCCTCGCCGAGTACACGGCAGCACCAACAGCATCCTGAGGGTGGCCGGGGGTAAGTTCGAGTGTCCCATTGCTAGCCACTGGACGGCAGTGTTGGTGGGCTAGCGAGCACCTTGCAGGCATTTTATTGTAGGCATTATGTGTTATTTTATGTATTGACATTTATTTATATTATTATTTTTACACGTGACATGATTAATTATTAATTTTTGTGTATGGATCTTTGTTATCTGAAATAAATTGATTTTAATAAGCATGCCAAGGAGCACGCGACAAATATTCATGTGTATCAGTACCCTTAGTATTCTCTGCTTTAACCGTAGCGATTGCGTTCCCTCTTAGACGGGCGACTGATTGGTTAACTCAACTGTGAACAATCTATTATCAATTAAAGCGATCCCCCGCCCCCTCACCCTCTCTTCTCTGTAAATTTGTCGTCAGTATGCCAAACGGGCTACGGGCTAATTGGGAAAGCCTACGAAACTTTGCTTTTGACCAAACTTGTTGGAGTTGTTAAAGGAATGTCAACCATCTTAACAAATGTTTAAGTAATAAGCGATATTGTTTGTATGCCACGTCATAGATTAGATAATAGTGAACAGTAGCAGATATTGCGCTCTTTTAAATACGTACAAAACAAATAACCAAGCGAGTTCGCATTACATTGAACCTAAACGAACAAGCGAGTTGTTCTGTGCGGCTCTACTGAGCGCAACGGTGTCTACTTAAGTCGCTCTAACACCCCTAGTGTATGCTGACGAAAAAGTAATTGTGTTTTCAATCCTGGGATGTACTTATTACTAAATTTATAAATATATATATATATGTTGTTTGATATAGATACATTAGAACTTTTTTATTTACGCTTAGTAATGTGTATAAGGCATAAATAATACCAGAAAAAATACTTGATAAATACTCAAAATTTAGATTGATGCAAGACTCTTTGCGAACTAACACATAATTGTGGTAATAGGTAACTGAGTATACACATAATAATTTATTACCTATTTTTTACTTTAAATTGTTTTATTTTTCTACTTTTTTTACTATTTCTACGTCGGTTTAATGCCATACATACAACAATACCTACTTGTCGACAATATTATTGTTCTATTTCGTAATTCTACACACAAAAAAGTTGCGAGAGCCGTGATACGACTCGTCCGCGCTCAGGCGCATAGCGCGACGTCCTGAGTGTAGGTACTGCGTCTCTACTCACCGGTTGGTGCTTATCCTTTGTTCAATGACATTTTCATAGATAAAAATACATATATCTTAATTAAAGAAATTGTCTTTATCTGTTTAGACTCTCACCTACGCCTTATAATTTCTGGTTTAGTTACGATGTTTGCTTATGTCTATGTTATTATAATATTCCTCATATATTTTGTATTCTTCATTTCGAGGTCCAGGTTTGAACCATTGCTCTCACAAACGTAAGGCAAGGGCTGTCCAACCTGACTACTATGCTTTTACATCCTCCCGTCCCTTGGTCCTCATTATTTGAGAAGTATCCCCGGCAATTATAAGTTACCTATTATTTATGGAGGCGAGGTAGACCTAATCAACCGACAATACAACCATCTTTATAAATTAGGTCAATTTCACCTTGTACGACATCCACGGGAAGAGTTGGAGTGGTCCTATTCTACTCTACCGGAAACCACACGGTAAACATTAAGTACTTGTTCCATTGTAAATATTTGCATGCATAAATTGGTGAATTAGGATAAGTCAGTTTTATAAGGATCATAATTTCATATGACTGATTATACCCTATGCAATCTATATACACATAATAAAACTGTAACTGTCTATGTCTGTACATGGGAGATATTGTAGAAAAATGTGTATGAGGGGTCTTTATAGGGCCATTAGAAGCCAAAATAATTATTTTTAGAATTTTTGTCTGTCTGTCTGTACGTATGTTTGTTACCTCATCACGCAAAAACTACTAAATGAAATTTGATGCAGTTTTCACAGAAATATAGGACTTAACTCGGAATAACATATAGGCTTTATTTCATCGCAATCGGTTTACTCAATCCAAAGTTATAGACATTTTTAGCATTTAAATACAGTAGTAGGTAATGTTAGTATGCAATATAACAAAGAAGTATAATTATAATGGTCGGTACTATTGCCATGAATTTGGACTAAATTTGGAGCTGGAGTGGGCGTGGGCGAGGGCGTGGGCGTGGGCGTGGGTGTAGGAGTGGGTGCGGGTGCGGGTGCGGGTGCGGGTGCGGGTGCGGGTGCGGGTGCGGGTGCGAGTGCGGGTGCGGAGCGGGAGAAGGAGAGGAAGTGGGAAGTTTAGCGGATTGTGTAGTCCACGCGTACGGAGCACAGCTAGTAGCAAATAAAATCATATCTTATCTGTACAAAATCTGATTTGTGACGTGCATGACATGTTCTTTCCCTGTATCCTTCATATAATTAAGTATATTATTTTATTATGCACCGCCTACTAACGTCCGTTGGACATATCCTTTTAAATCTCACGTTCATTATATAACTGATTTAAAAAACTAATCCACCAAAAAAAGAACACACCAGGTCTTCCGTGCTTCGCATCCAGCTCGCCATCTTCTTTTGATAGGGTGCAACGGGGAGTAAAATATTTTTGCGGCGTGACCGTAGTCATTTAGTTCTTCAATTCAGTTCATCATCATCATCATCAGGTTATTTTTGTCTCCACTGCAG
Source organism: Esperia sulphurella (assembly GCA_947086405.1). Lineage (NCBI taxonomy): Eukaryota > Metazoa > Arthropoda > Insecta > Lepidoptera > Oecophoridae > Esperia > Esperia sulphurella. Next base: position 3,922,995 of record OX352260.1, on the reverse strand, counting down.
GAGCACAACCCTCTCTCATCTGCCGGAGACAGACGGAGGATTTGGCTTACACTCCCCGCGCTGGCCAGACGGGTTGGGGAGGCCTGATTGATCTTTTATAATGTATGAGAGTAATTCAGTGCAATTACTCTTTAACTGTACGATAAAAATACAAATATGCAATTAAATTATGATTATATTATGGACTTTTTAAAAGATATTGACTTACAATTGTATAAAAATAATGTCATGTATTATTAATATATAAAAAAAAAAGACTTGTAATCAAATGATTTTATCAATAAAATATGTCTATGTCTACAATCGATTCGTTGAATCGAAGAATTAGAAGACATGAATGACGTCAATTATATCTGCAAACAGCTTATTTAATAAATAAGCAAATCATTCGCCTTAAACGGTAAACGTTCAAATCCATTGCAATTTAGACTTTATCACTATTTAGGCGCTTCCTTAGCGCAGCTGTACTGTAAGACTTCAAGTTCACAGTAGGACGTCAGGAGGTAGACAAAACATAGCGTGTGGAACGTCAGTAAAATGTACGTTTATGTAATAGTTTGTCCGTCCATACAAGACCTGCGACAACGTCGCTTACCTTACCTACAGCCTGTGTGGGGGACAGCTATCAGGGCTGCCGAATAATAAACTCCTCGTGGTTTATGTTTGCCTAGTGATTCTGGAGTTTGCATCGAACGATTAGCCCTGTTTAGAATAGGGCCACCCCCAATCTTCTCGTGGGTGTCGTCAAGGCGACTAAGGGATTGCACCAAGGACGGGCAGCAGGCTTCTCCTGTGTATATTAAATCAATACTGCGATCGCCAATCCGCCTGCCAAGCGTGGTGATTATGACAAACCCTTCAATGGACACTATTACATATATACATCCATACATACATACATACAAACATACATACATACATACATACATACATACATACATACATACATACATACATACATACATACATACATACATACATACATACATACATACATACATACATACATACATACATACATACATACATACATACATACATACATACATACATACATACATACATACATACATACATACATACATACATACATACATACATACATACACACATACATAATGCTCACGCCTTGGTCCCAGATGGGTAGGCAGAGAGGTACTATTATTTAGTCCTATATTATTATTTGAGGATGATTTGTGAATCACACACAGTATATTTCTTTAGAAATAAGCTAAACCTTTTGTATAATTTTCTTTTCTTTGTGTTGTTCTCTGTATGTTTGTGTATACAATGGGCCCGATTCTGAAGGCACAACGTTAAAATTTGACAGAGCTAAAATTGGTTTCGTCTTTATCTTCATAATACTGTGTGACAAGGATAGCAACAGTTTTAGTGCTGTCAAATTTTAACATTGTGCCTTCAGAATCGAGCCCAATAAACTATTAAATAAATAAATAGATTTGTGCTACTAGTATTTTTGCAGCTTTCATCTCAGACAACCCTAAACCCCAGTTAGGTTTAAACTTAAGGTCATTCCGGTACTTCTCCAATCTGTAAAACGCTGCGGTTAAAACGCGATCTTGTTTCCGAGTCTTTGCACGCTCTGTCTAATAGAATTCCCTTGCTAAAATGGTATTTATAAAACGTACATTGGTTAATCTCCGATGGGAAATCGTACAAATTAGTTTGTACAGTCAGGGGAAAAGTTGGCTGTAAAAATACGTAATTAAATTCCGAAAACGGATCGATCTTTTTAAATTGGTCCCAAAAGGACAGCCAGTTTATAACATCGCGATCGCGAAAGGTTATATTTTGTAAATATAAGTGACTTAAAGTAAGCTAATAGCAGAGGAAATACTAAATGTTACTACGTATATAAGCGACACTCACCTCTCCCGCAAAATCGAGCACGGCTGGCAGTATTCACTACTGGGCTGCCGCCGTTCGGCAGAAGAAGGAAGAAGTTAGAAAGAGAAGCACTTATATTGTTGAAGTTTAACGTTATCCCTCTCTTGATCGACTATGTTCGTGCGCTGGGTGCAGCCAGCCCTACCATAATTTACATACACACGTGTACGGACTGGCTGATGCGCCTGTAGTAGTAGCAGGTAATTAAATCTGTTCACTTGTATGGATTGCCGGTGGTGTAACATCAATATCTTACTTAAATAAAAAAAAAACAAAGAAACATTTGTAGCACTTTCCTAGTGTCGTAGCGTTTTCGTAGCATATTCGTAGCTCTATCTACAATCCGTAGGCATTTGTTGTATTTATTGTTGACTTCAAATAATTCAGTCCAACTAATGTATTGTTTTCTTCTTTATCTGGGGCGGTGAAGTGAACAAATGAAGGGCGCAAGGAAATAACATCTCTGTCATAAATCCATAGAGTTTAAATTACAGTTTTGTATGTTGTGTTAATATACCTCTAAAAACTTGTGACATGACATGAACTTTCCGGCTGTTCCAAGTAGTTTTACCAAGTAGTCTTCTCAGTATCCTTTACATATATTCTACAACGAAATAACTTTCTAACCTCAACTAGACCTAATTTTATTTGGTTGTTTTTCTTATTATTATTTATCAGCAAGTCAAACTCCATTTGTCATTCTTTCTGAGATAAGGGTCAAAGAAGAGGGCAACGATACGACTACAGAGATATTCAAAAAATAGATTTTTCCCTTCTGTTTCTCGACTTCATCTTTGACTTAACATGGACTTTTAGTTATTATACAAATATTTGAGATTGTGAGAGCTCTTTTGATTGTGAGAAGTGACTGCACTAGGGACGGGCAGCAGCGTTCTCCTGTGTGCATTTCTATCATGACTGCGATCACCAGTTCGCCTGCCAAGCCCAAGCGTGGTGATTATGGCAAATCCCCCAATAAACAGCCCACCAAAAGTGGCATTCTATTGGGGAGGCTTATGTTCAGCAGTGGCGTATTTCGGCTGCTAAAATTTCAATGTTTTTCAATTATTAGGACATTACGTTGTTTTTGAGACGCAAATTGCATTTGTTTTCGTACGCCATTCCATTAGAAAGGGAACATACTGTAAAAAGCAATTACTTTATTACGTCTGTCTAATAAAATCGGGCAGAGAAATAAACCTGAAATCAGGCTAATGCGTGATTTCAGGTTTATTTCTCTGCCCGCTGTAATCAGCGTCACAAATCATGACATCACGGCGTGATACTAAGTAATCTGCGCACACTTCAGGAACTGTTGCTAATCTCTGTGTAGTACTGTTAAACTATTATCTCAGCGAGGTTTCGAGTATTTGATATGGATGATTAATCGTGCAGTAAATGAGTGGGCCAATGGGGAAGTAGGTGATATACTATTAGCTCGCGATTACTCATCCATCATGTATAAATCATATCAAAAATCAGGAGGTCTACGTCTAAGTATTTCGGATAATATGCGTTGAACTAAACAGTCATTTTGTACTCTCTAACGAGACTTACGACATATTTTATTCCTGGGTTTACGCTTGACCTCAATCACTCAAATCTGGTAAGTGATGATGATTCTTAAGGTGGAGAGCGCTTACCCACATGATGCCTATTCACTCTTCCTTTAAAAACATCTTATTTTACTTGTCCAGAAATAACGAAAGTGGCAGTGAGTTCCATTCCTTAGCATTTCGCATTATAAAAGAGGAAGCAAAACGCTTTGTGCGAGAACGTTGACTACATAATTATTTATCTTATCTTCTCAGGGGGCCAGTAAGACCTGGCGACACTTCGACCCTTCAGGATCTTTTGTGCCAAACCCCTGTCCACCGACGGTGCCCCAAGCCGTGCCGATTTAGTGGACTTCAACACACGCCTCAAGGTTTCCTCACGATGTTTTCCTTCACCGAAAATCCTGTGATATTATATAAATAGACCGTACTTAAGTTTCGAAACACCTAGTAGTACGGGCGGGGTTTGAACCCACGACCTCAAAAACGTGAGGCGAGTGCACAACCAATCCGGCTGCCACGGCTCTTCATCATCATACGTAAATATTTAACTCCTTATTCCTTATATTGTTACCTAACGTAACGAAATATATGACCTAACTGAACAACGCTGTATTCCCCTAGTGGGAATCGTAGGAACCAACGACATCTGGCGCTCGAGTCTAACGAACGATCCACTAGGCCAACGAGGCAGTCCTGAGTGGTACTGGAGTAAGCACACTGAGGAACGTGAGAGAGAAGTTTCTTTTTAGCCTAGAAACTAGAAATTTGATAAAGGGATTTCTTAAATGCCTGTACTCGGTAGGGCTTAATCTCTATACTCGTACAAGGTCTATAAAGTCTTAAAATTTCACCCTTGTGTTTAAAAATCCATGCGGAAGAAGTCACAGGGAAAGGAAACCCTAAGATATCTCTAATACAAGTATCCTGACTACGGGCCTGCCTCTCCCTCCTAATTTCCTGTTGTTTACCCCAAAAAGCACCTTTTTTATTCCATTTGGACATACTTGGGCGAACACTTTGTATTCAGAACAAAGCAAAGGTTCGGTCGGCCATCAGCCAGCAGGCAGACGCTTGATTCATTCATTTGAATGTCTGTTATATCCTTAGCTGCAAAAAAACAGTATAAAAAAATATAATATAGATTATAGTACATTGTTACCCTAGGGTTGAAAGTAACTTATTTAGGGGAGGGCGCCAATAGTTCGAGGAACTATATAAGTCTTTAACCCGAGGTAAACACTGTGTTTTTCATTACGAATACAAGGAAAGTAAAAATGATGACATGAATTAGCTAAAGAAAAAATTAGTGAATTTTATTTTACATCGCGCTGTAATTGACGTTGAGATTATTCGAAAAATTAATGATGGCTTTGGATACAGGGGATATGCTCAGCAACTTCTGTCTAATACATTATTTTGCTGCGCCCCTTCCCCAACATTTCCCTTGCCTGCTACAAGCTGAAATCAGTTTTGGGACTTATTAGGGTTACGTACCAAAATGGTCCTCACAATTCAGTCAAGGTGCAAAGACATACCCATAAAAATTACTACCGTTTCTTGTACGACAAATAAACTGCCTGACGGCAACGGGCCCGAAATTGTATTAAATCCACTGAATATCAGAAATATTTTTAACAGAGACGATCTGTCTGTGTGTTATTTGACGACCTCCGTGGCGGAACGGGTAGCTCTCGGACTGCCACGCCGGAGGTTGCGGGTTCGTATTTCGGGCAAATGTTCGTATGATGAATATGAATGTTTGCACCCAAGTCTTGGATGCTTATATATTTATTTAAGTACGTGTATCCGTTATCTAGTAACCATAGCACAGGCTCTGCCTAGTTTGGGACTGGATAATTGGTGTTCCAGCCCCCCCGGCTCTAGGCCGCTTGATTCAAACTTACATTGTTCTTACAAAAATGGGTTCAAACAGAAACCTTTATAACCACGTTTGATTCAATCTCCGCCGTCCTTTCCCGCAAGAAGGCTACCTAGTTCTCATCGCTGACTTCTGAATATTCATGGAGAAACGCGCGATTGTCTTGTTTCAACTCTCATTACTTATCAACTTTTTTTTGCAAAGAAACGTCTTTGTTAGCAAAGCTGAAAGCTTTGTTCATGAGCTAAGAAAAATGTAAAAGAAAATCTTTATTGCATTGTTAGTATCTGTTTCAATCTTTTGTGAGGAAACTAAATCAGTCTGATAACATTAAATCTAATAAATTATCTAGTTGTGTCATTCAAAAGTTAGTCTAACTTATACAGCTGGATTGCCGTGTGGTTCCCGGCTTAGAATAGGGCCACCCCCAATATGCCCGTAGATGTCGTCAAGGCGAATAAGGGATTACACCGAGGACGGGTAGCAGTGTTCTCCTGTGTATATTAAGATCGTTACTGCGAACACCAATCCGCCTGCCAAGCGTGGTGGTTATGGCAAATCCTCAATCGACAGCCCCCCAAAATGACCCATATGATTGACTCTATCGATTGGCACCATTAGACCTAGTAGGTACATTAGTCGATTCGATTTTCGTCTGAGGCATTTCGAGTTTTCAAATCTTTATATTGCAATTATTTACTAATAGCTGTGCCCGCGGCTCCGCTTCCGCTCCCACTCCCACTACAGCTCCAAATGTGGACTACTCATCGCAATCTTAAATTAAATTAATACTTCCTTGTTATATTGCATATTTGAAAATGTATTAATATAAAATAAAATTAATGTATTTGAAAACTAAAAATGTCCATAATTTTGATTTAGTAAAATGATTGGCGATGAAATAAAGACTAAATGTTACTCCGAGTTAAGTAGGGCTTAACTCGGAGTAACATTTTCATGTTTCTGTGAATAGTCCATCAAAATCGGATCAGTAGTTTTTAAATGATACGTTCATAAACTAACAGACAGACAATAATTCCAAAAATGATCGAAATGTGTTCTATTACTTATCCTCAGACCCTCCAATTTTTTTTTTTTCAAATATCTTCAATGTACAGACAAGCGAAGTTTACGATTTTATTTATTAGATTTCCCGTAGGAATTAGATGTTTTTTCGGGATAAAAATATCCTATGTCCTATTCCAGGATCTACCCTATATGTGTACCAAGTGTCATCCCGATCCATCCAGTGGTTAAAGCGTGATTGAGTAACAAACATCCAAACATCCAAGTATCCAAACCTCCAAACTTTCGCATTTTTAATATTAGTGGGATAACTTTTCTTACTTTCCTTCCAGGGCCAGTCTGTTCTTTCCAGGTCCATATTTTGGCTGTTTTGGAGCCCCGGACTATGAAATGACAACTAACTAATCAACATCAATTATTTGTACTTTTGTCTGATACTAAGCTTGCCGTGTGGTTTCCGGTAGAGTCTACACCATAGGACCACTCCACTCTTCTCGTGGATGTCGTACAAGGCGACTAGGGGTATACATTATAAAACATCAATCAGCCCTCCCCAACCCGTCTGGCCAGCGCGGGGAGTGTAGGCCACATCCTCCGTCTGTCTCCGGCAGATGGGAGAGGGTTGTGCTCTGCAGTGGAGACAAAAATAACCTAATGATGATGATGATGATACTAAGTAGGTTATTAAATTGAATAGCCGCGGTATCTCGTCTAGTCCCAGCCGTAATCTACCAAGCAAACAGTGTGTTCTTAATAAAAACAACTATCACGTTTTAGCTGTAAAGTGAAGCCGAACTTGGTCCCTCTCTTAAAACTTCATCAAACTTGTGAATTGTTCAAGTAAAACTCATTTTGCATTTCAACAACTGCTTTAATTTTAAGTATTTGTTTTAAAGTTGTTGTAATTTTAGAATAACTAAGTTTGTGAGTCGCAGTAGCTGAGTTTCGAGTGATCTTGCCTGGAGTTCCTGACGTCGAAAGTTCCAACCCGAGTCCATTATAATACAGAGTTAATACTTACAGCACAAACTAACAGACAAACCGTCCCGGCACTACACACAAACGAACAGAGTACTACAGGCGACCGTGCGTACACGTTTGTGTGTGTATGCGTAAATTATATGGTAGGGCTTCTGCACACAGCGCGCGAAGACAACAGCGTCGATGGAGAGGGGGACAAGTTTTTCGAGTTTTTGACAGACTTAACTCAGTTAACTTTTTTTCTGTAATGACTTGGAAAACAATAATTTTCCCATCACTTCCGGGTAGATCAATCAAATCGTTAGACTTAAAACAAACAGACAGCTAGACGCACAAGAAAGCTTCACTATCCTTTTCGACGGAACTCTAAATTAAAGTTAGGACTATCACTGTATACTTAATATCATAGTCAAAATCCTTTATTGCAAATGAGTATACTTAGTACGTTTATATTTATACGATTTTTTTATCAACTATCACTTTCTAGAGTTAGCGCTGTGAAGAATCAGCACAACAAACACATAGCATTACAATGTAAGTACAGTTGCGGTATGGAAAAGTTAAGCAGTTTTCAAATTTATTCCTTTCCCACATAACCATACGTCCGGGTTTCCCCAGATTTGTTCTAGTTTACGGGGCGCCCGGGAAGGGTCCGGGCGGGGTTTCATTTGTAGTCCGGGTTTAAAAGTTTTCAATAAAAAGTTAAATTATAACCATTAAAACAATTTTTTGTTTTTAATGTACGGGGTTTTTAAGTTCTTGTCCCGCGTCGGCAAATTTGGTGATGGCTACCCTACACATAGCGGATACATGTTAACTTGTCAAACTATTGAATGCATGGAAACTTATGTTTTATTGTTTGATAACAAAGATCAAAATGGCACACCCTTAACCTCCATGGCTAGTATAACAGTATGACATATTACATTGTCTTCTGTAATATGATCTTCTAGTGTTGATTAGATTTCTATTAAATAGATAGCTATAGTTATCTTGTCTATGACTTGAGTAGGTTTAACTTGAAAAGGTTCTAATTTTATATATTTTAAATTATACATAGATATCGAATAAAAGTAACTTATAAATACATTTTTATTCTTAACTAGCTGTGCCTGCGTCTTCGCTCGTGTGGACTCGCTTCCGCTCCAACTGCCACAGCCACCCTTACCTTCGCTCCAAATGTTCTCTTTACTCATCGCAATCTGAATGCCGCCGAGCATTACACTTCTTTGTTGTGTAGTGTATACTAATATGTGTTTTCGAAAACTATAAAATCGTATAACTTTTGATTGAGTGAGCCGATTGCGATGAATTAAAGCCTGTATGTTACACCGAATTAAGCCCTATGTTTTTCTGAAATCTTCATCAGAATTGGTTCAGTAATTTTTACGTGATGCTTGCATAAACAAACAGGTAAACAGACATACAAAAATTCCAAAAATGATCTTAATGTGCTCTATTACTTATTTTTCCTCCTCAATATCTTTTTCCTCTAATTTTTTTCGTAAATTTTATTCAATGTAGAGACACGCAAAGTATACGTTTTATTAGATGTTGGCAATACATAATCGATAAAACAGTAACTTTGCTTAACCTTTTCGTTACATACAAGCAAAAATATACCTTAAGATGCTAAACCCGTACAATATTAAAAAGATTGTGCGAAGCTGAAACAACATCACTACCAAAGACTTTCAGCGAAGTAAACATACGTGAGGGAAACCTACCTACATAAATTACTTTCCGATATGGTTTTGATTTCCAATCCTAACACATTTTTCCAGGTCACTGACCCTTCGGTGCCTGGTGACATTCGATGCTGACAGGCTGTATCGTGATGGATGAGCTCTAATGTTGCTCTGCATGGTTTTAGCTTTGAATGGAGATATTGGGACCGAGTTGCAGAAAATTTGAGATTAAAATGTCGCAGTAAGTTATTTTGCATGTCGTAGGTAGGAAAGTCTAGGGAAATTGAAATTTAAAAAAACGGATAAAATTCATAAAATGTTAGTATACTCGTACAGAGTCACATAAATATGGGGCTTAACTCGGAGTATCATTTAGTCTATAATTCATCGCAATCAAAAGTTATTGACATTTTTAGTTTTCAAATACATTAGTAGGTAAGGTTAGTATGCAATATAACACGGAAGTATAATTTTAATGTTCCGCACTATTCAGATTGCGAGTTTGGACTACATTTGGAGCTGTAGTGGGAGTTGGAGTCCTTTCGTCCCATTTCGTAACCAGATTTCGTAACTGGCTACGAAATGGGAATTTATATGCGTGGAGTGGGAGTGAGAGCGGGAGCGGGAGTGGGAGGGGATTCTGTAGTACACACGAACGGAGTAGCGGGCACAGCTAGTTATATACATAAACACGTATTTAGTTGGTAATTGTAGGGAAAAGTGGCTTCACTTTTTAAGTTCTCTATTCTCTAATTATCGGCAGTGGGCGGGCCACATATGCCGCAGAACCGACGGCCGTTGGGGCAGAGGAGTTCTGGAGTGGAGACCGCGGATCAGCACTCGCAGGGAGGAACGCCCCGCCGCCAGGTGGACCGACAACCTGAAGAAGGTGGCTGGTAGCGGCTGAATGCGGAGGGCAGAGGACCAGATGTAGTGGCGTTCATTGGGGAAGTCGTATGTCCAGCAGTGGACTTCTAGGGGCTGACATGATGATGATGATGAAATTCTCAGCCAGGTAATGTTCTCGGCAACTTACCAACACTACTCAAGGATACTGTTGGCTCTGCTACGCACCCGGCTCATCAGATAAGCGCATCTCTTTCTGACGATGGCGTGGAACCCATCGGTTGGCTCTTCCGCAAACAATTCTCTTTACCTATTGTTATTCTTAATTCGTGTGCAATAAAGAGTTTATCTATCTATCTCTACAGAATCGTAGCAATTCCTTGAAACTGCAAATTCACTTTTGAATAATAAATTAATCATATCAGTCTCGCGGCTCATAAAAAAATACCATACGATATTTATATACTATATAATATAATATAATATAATATAATATAATATAATATAATATAATATAACATAACATAACATAACATAACATAACATAACATAACATAACATAACATAACATAACATAACATAACATAACATAACATAATATAATATATATATAATATGTCAGACATTCACACCAATTATCCAGTCCCAAATTAGGCGGAGCCTGTGTTATGGTTACTAAATAACGGATAGACATACTTAAATAAATATATAAACATCCAAGACTTGGGTACAAACATTCATATTCATCATACGAACATTTGCCCCTAGTGGGATTCGAACCCGCAACCTCCGGCGTGGCAGTCCGAGAACTACCCGTTCCGCTACGAAAAACTATACACTTAACGATTATGTTCATCTATTTATATGGTTGGAACTTATGAAGTAATACCGTAAGTGAACCATCTCGGTAGCTTTCCGCCTGATTAAAGAGAAAAGCTAGTCGTTATGTTTCACCCTCGCGATATTTGTTCGTTAGATTAGAAACGAAATTTTTGTTTTAATACCCTTTTCAATACACTTGCTCGTAAATGATCTGTTGTATGTTGCCGTGTGGTTTCCGGTAGAGTAGAATAGGACCACTCCAACTCTTCCCGTGGATTTCGTACAAGGCGGCTGAGGGAATACATTATAAAACATCAATCAGGCCTCTCCAACCCGTCTGGTCAGCGCGGGGAGTGTAGGCCAAATCCTCCGTCTGTCTCCGGCAGATGAGAGAGGGTTGTGCTCCTGCAGTGCGGGCAAAAATAACCTGATGATGATGATCTGTTACATAGAAGCCTTCTCTGTATCATAGAAATAACTGACGAATAGAGTCAACTTTTTTAGATACAATAAAGCTTTTCGATTGCGCTCAGGCTTACCTTGTATGGACTACCGAGGGTGCGGCGGTGTGGCGACGTCGTTAGCTTCATGTAACGATGACCAATCGTATGTCAACATGAGCGTGTTAATACATTAATATGTATTAACACGTTCAAGACAATAACATACGATTGGTCATTGCTACATGAAGCTATACGTTAAATGATATATAGTTAAATGTAGCAATGACCAATGATTGGTTAACACGCTGCGTGTTAATATATTAAGATGTATCAACACGTTCAAGACAATAAAACGATTGTGTGTATGTGCGAACATAGTCCATCGATATAGGGACAACGTAATACTTCAACAACATAAATGCTTCTCTTTCTAACGCATGACGTCGATCTCGGCGCGAGCCGAACAGCGACAGCCTAGTAATACGTACTGCCAACCGTGCTCTATTTTGCGGGCGACGTTAAACTGGTGGGGGGAGGTGAGTAACGCTTCTTTACGTACAGGTATGAAGTAAAATAATTTTTCGCACCTCATAAGTCACTTCAAAGTTTTTAACTTCATGATTGACACTAATTTGTGGCTTATTCCAATAATCCCCTGCGAAAAATACCCTTAAGGGGATTTCTGGAATTTTTGTCCAGAAATCCCCTGCCGATGCTCAAAGGAAACGCTAAGGGGATTTCTGGAAAAAATCCAGAAATCCCCTTAATTTTTTTTTCTTTATTTTTTTTCTTCATAAAACAAATAAAAATAACTAATAAAATATTCACAGACTTTTATTTTTATAGAACCATTTTTAACAGTGTGGACACACACTTTTATGTTATAACTTATAACATATGACATCTGTTATCTAATTTAATAACCAATTAGTGTCAATCATGAAGGTAAAAACTTTGAGGTAACTTATGAGGTGCGAAAAACTATTTTGTTTCATGGTATGAGAGGTAGTAATATTCTTATTCTGTGGCATCACTTAACCTACGAATGGAACACTAAACTAAACTAAACACTAAAAAACTTATTTCTCGCTACCCACAGTTCTACCACAGTCATGGACAAAAGAATGTAGGTCGCAGTAGCAGTATCTTTCCTTGTCGACAGTATCTTATCAATAGGAAAATCTGTATCCCTCTAGACTAAGTAGCTATATACTAAATCTATGGTCTCCCCACAGGTCAGAGGTTAACGTTCGCATCTGTCTTATCTGGCGCATCTGGCTCCTACACACAGCCAGCGGATAACTCGTCTATTTTCAAATACTCATAGCAATCTACGCGCGTATTGTATTTTCTAGTTATATATTCTGCTAGCTGTGCCCGCGGCTCCGCTCGTGTGTACTACAGAATTATTGTTTTTTTTTTGTACTTTGTGCCAATTCCCTTACCCCTCCACTTACAGTTATTGCGATGAAATAAATAATAAAGGTTACTCCAAATTAAGCCCTATGTTTCGAAGAAAACTCTATCAGAATTAGTCATCATCAGACAAACAAACAGACAAAAATTTCAAAAAATTATCTTAATTTATCCTTTTGATGACCTCCGTGGCGGAACGGGTACCTGTCGGACTGAAACGCGGGAGGTTGCGGGTTCGAATCCCGCTAGAGGCAGATGTTCGTATGATGAATATGTATGTCTATCCGTTATCTAGTAACCACACCACAGGCTCTGCCTAGTTTGGGACTGGATAATTGGTGTGAATGTCTGAGATATTTATTTATTATTTATTTAAAAAAAAACCTTGTACCCCCAAATAGGGCGGCAGGAGGTGAGTGTCGCTTCTTTACCTAGTAATATTTAAGTTATTCACTGCTGCTACGCTCAATTTGACCGCTGGCTGTGCATATATCCTAAGCCTGGTGCGTAGTTTCATTCCGCGAAGGATATATTTCATGCGTGACTGCACTCGGCCAGATAAAAATGTAATGGGATATTGGGCAATCGTCATGGAGACGGGACCAGAGTTACTGGGACGAAGAATGGTTTTATAGATGTTTTATAGTCTGTTTGCGACGTTGTTTACTAAATGTTCACTGAATCGTCTATGAAAATGAATACATACATACTCGCATCAGTCCGTCGCACAAAATACTCAATATCGACGTAACAACGATCTCTAAGTACTACTAGATGGAGCGTTCCAAACAATCGCTCTGTTCCACGCAACTGCGGCTCGAGCCGCAACTCGTTCACATTCACTTTGACACTTGGGCAGTTACTACGCAAAACATTTAATTATTTACTTAATATTGACGCTATTTACCCGTAGCGTCAATATTTAGTAATAATTAAATGTTCTGCGTAGTAACTGCACAAGTTTCACTGTGAATGTAAAAGAGTTGCGGCTCACGGAGCCACAGTTGCGTGGAACAGAGCGATTGTTTGGAACGCTCCATCTAGTAGTACATAGAGATGAAGAGGGCGAGGAGTTTCTTTGAAGGATCCGAGAGAGATCTAAGTAAACCGAAATAGCTGAAAATATTAACAAGTAAAGTGTCAGTGGGCAGGCCACATCTGCCGCAGAACCGATGGCCGAGCAAACGAATGCTTGTTGACAACTTTTGCCGTAAAACAAACTTTCTTAGAATCTGAAATCGCTATATCTTCAAGAAATACCGCCCTTTCAGAAAGAGAACTGGCAGAATGACCGAGTTCGGACCATTAATCCCGGTTTTACATTTACAGCGCGTATCGAAATACCGTTGGGAATACTATGACTAATTCTGTTTTATTGTTCTTAGCCAGGGCAGCATTTAGGTGTTATTATGCTAATTTGCGACTCCAGTTCAAATTAGTTACAACATTCGCTTATGCGCTGTTATAAAGTTTGGAAATACAAGTGCAAGGATGTAAAATTAATTGTAATTTGGACTCGAACTCGAAAAAAACGAAAAGCACTGAATACCTTTACTTTCGAATTAAAGTAATGAAGATTGTTATTGCACGAGAAAGCTTTAATTTGCTACAGTCCCAAATTTTCCTGTTTCTTGACAGCTGTCAATTCTTACTTCACTGGTGACTCGGTCAGAGTTGAAAGCAGATACTATTTCTAGAAATATATATGTCGGCGAAATGATAAAAGAGGAGCTGATTTGGAGGCACAGTGCGTGTCGCGCCGTTCGGCTTGGTTCGGCTATCATCGGAAACTCGCGCTGACGGAATGTCGGGTATAACTGACGCAGGCGCATACTAGAGACAGTCTTCGATGGAAAGGCGTGCGGTGCGCAGGAGTTACGCTGACGGATCGTCTGCCTTTTAAAATCGTTCTTGATGATGTAGTGTAACTTCATGTAGTGTAATTTAAGCCAGTAAACGTGTTAACTTTGTAATGGCATTAAACTCAATTTGGGAGCCCACAAAGAGGTGAAACCAGGAACCTACGACATATATATATAGTATATGTAACTATTATACTTTGACCTCACTGTGGTTTGTTATCTTGTTCCCATGATTGAATGAATGGTATTTTGTTGAGCATGCCAGCGTCAATGAGGAAGATGTAAATGAAAAATAATGGCGATTTCTTAATTTAAAAAAATTCTTGACGTAATTATAATAACAACTGCGAAAAATTCATGACGATAATCTATCAGCAAATATTTTTCTGATTGTAAGTGTTATTTTTTTAGATCATAAAATAGTTACACTCATCTTCCTCATTACTACAAGGCTTTTGTCTAAATACAGAAATAAAAACAGTGTAATTCTGCGCCCTTCATGTCTTCGAATATTGAACGTCCACCTCTCGCCCTGCCCTTATCCCGGCCCTGCCCTCAGTTATTGCTACGGTTAGCCGAAACAACTGTCTCGGTTTGGTTTTATGGGGACAGTAATTGATAACGATTCTGTGTTACTCGTATTTGTACGAGTTCCTGTAAACACAACTGAACTGAACAAGTTTAACGACTGTTTTAAAGTTACGTAATTTTTTTAGTTAATCATATATATTATTTTTGAATTGATAAAAGATGCCAATGAAAGTGTAAAATCTAGAACTACGAAGTCTGTTACCAAATATTATTACGAAATCAAGTGGTATACTTATAATGAGGAAGATGTAAATGAAAAATAATAAATTCTTAAGGTTAAAAAATCTTTAAGTAATTATAATAACAATTGCGAAAAAATCATGACGATATCTTGAATTTTTTTTTAAATCAATCAATTTGGCCCCTTTCGAAAACTGCTTACGCCTGCTCGGTAAGAGCCAATGGGCGATGTGACGTCACATCACCCATTAGCTCATTGACTTCGAAATTTATAAAAAAAATACAGTTTTTAAAATATCGCGAAAATACTTTAACCAATATTTTTCTGTTTTTAAGTTTTATTTTTCTAGATCATAAAATAGTAACACTCATCTTCCTCATTCTTTCTGTGTCAAAAACAACTTGATTCAAGCCTTTTTGGCGTATAAAGACATAGGAACTATTAACGTGTTTCAATGATACTTAACCGTGCAGTACCGTGTAGTTTCCGGTAGAGTAGAATAGGACCACTCCAATTCTTCCCGTGGATGTCGTACAAGGCGACTAAGGGAATACATTATAAAACATCAGTCAGGCCTCCCCAACCCGTTTGGCCAGCGCGGGGAGTGTAGGCCAAATACTCCGTCTGTCTCCAGCAGATGAGAGAGAGTTGTGCTCCTGCAGTGGAGACAAAAATAACCTGATGATGATTACTACCCCACCCACATGGATTTTTAGATCACTGGGTTTTGTTTCCCCTTACCCCAATTCGTATAGTCTCAAATAGATTTGGTAACTAAAACACTTTCGTTTCCACTAAACCCTTGGCAAGAGAATCGTTTACGTAAACACGCGATAAATTCACCGCGGAACAATGACCGCTCCGGTGTCAATACATTACTTGTCCGGACAGCCGGTCAGATTACTAACAGCAACAAAACACGACTTGTATTGCATTTGCATATATTACTGTAAGAACCTGACCGGTAAATCTTGAGATTACCCGGTAAAACACGAAGACGTTAATCGTTGGCACCTTAGATTTTATCAAAGGATGCCAATCCTTAATGACTAATGTCCGAAAACCATTTTGTGACAAATGGACCCATTTACATGCACTTTGCTGAGTTGGGGACTTTTCACAGTATAGTCCACCCCATAATTTTAAGGTAATGTAATAAATTATCTTATGTAATTTAATTAATGTATGTATAATAGTGAGAATTAATGTAATGTAATTTTTATGTTGTGATCTTGACTAAATATTTTTCTTTCTTTAATCCAGTCGACACGTTATTTTTGAGATATCAAGCGTCAAAGTTTAAACTGATATTCTGCAATAGAAATATGCTCAAATATTGATGAATATAATCTAATAAATAAAATCGTAAACTTCGCGTGTCTGTACATTGAAGATATTTAAAAAAAATAGGGGTCTAAGGATAAGTAATAGAACACATTTCGATCATTTTTGAAATTTTTGTCTGTTTTTTTTTGCTTTGTGCGCGCATCTCTTAAAAACGATGGACTTTTCACATAAACACAGTGCTTAATTCGGTGTAACATATAGGCTTTATTTCATTGCAATCGGTGCAGTCAATCAAAAGTTATGCGAATTTAAAGTTTTCGAAAACTTGCATACACTGCATTCGTATACAACGACGGAATTCGTGAGCGGTAGCAGGAGCGGGTATGGTACCAATGTAATGTGGGTTTTGAAAACTATAAATTCGCATAACTTTTGAGTTAGCCGATTACGATAAGTTTGTCGCATACATATGAGGGAGGGCTGAGGAAAGGGTTGAGGGGAGGGTTGAGGGAAGGGTTGAGAGCAGAGTTGAGGGTAGGGTTACGGAGGTAGATGCGGGAGTGGGATCTGGAGCTGGATCTGGACCTGAGTTCGGTCCGGAGAGAGTCTGAGTGTGAGTTGGAGTGGAAGTGGAAAAATACATTTCAACTATATTAAAACAAAATAGTCCACGCGAACGGAGCCGCGGGCACAGCTAGTAATAAAGGAATAAAATCAGGTGTAATTAATTTAACCCGTATATCTTAGTGTTTCCGTAATCAGTTACATATGGTTCACTCACTCTTTGAACCATGCAGACCACCGTAATCCATGCGTTGATATTTTGTGACAGAAATCATCATATCAGCTCTTAGACGACCACTGCTGGACATAGGCCTTCCTCCCCCAAAAAACATACATAGCTGTCAACAATGACTTCGCTGTCAATAGTAAACAACCTAACTCCTAATCTACATAAAAAATACTAATTAATATTTAAATAAATTAATATTATTGGACATGTTTATTAATAGACATTTTTCTTTTTTGTCATTAGTCGTGCAAATCTAATTTTAACATCAGTCTTGCCAAACCAAACTAGCAATGCCGAGTGCTCACTTCACTTCACTTCCATAATGTAAGTTGTCGCTCCGCTCTCCCTTCTCCACATCGTTGCATTGCAGCCGTTCCCGACCAAGCAATTAAAGGTAAAATTAGTCCCTTAATGGACATTGCTTACAATGTGTATACCTATTTTAGACCACCATTTTCCTCTGACCCGTCAATATAGTCCAACGGTCGAAACTACTTTCGAACCTCTCAATACTGGCAATGCTTTATTGAATTTTAAGAGGATTACCGACGTGTTCTAGTGTCTTATCTTGTCTTGTCTTGTCTTGTCTTGTCTTGTCTTGTCTTGTCTTGTCTTGTCTTGTCTTGTCTTGACTTGTCTTGTCTTGTCTTGTCTTGTCTTGTCTTGTCTTGTCTTGTCTTGTCTTGTCTTATCTTATCTTATCTTCTTAGAGGGCCAGGAAGACCACTAACGGTGCCCCAAGCCGATTTGGTGGACTTCACATACGCCTCAGAATTTCTTCTTCGGCATATACAGGTTTGCTTACGATGTTTTCCTTCACCGAAAAGCCTGTGGTATTATAAATAAACCGTACTTAAGTTTCGTAAAACTCATTGGCACGGGCTGGGTTTGAACCCACGACCTCATGAACGTGAGGTGAGTGCATGACCAACCGTCTACCACGGCTCACACTTGTTCTAGTGTCGCCGACGCTTGTTATAAATGACACCAGCTTTGTGACGTTGACTGCAAATGGCGAATCAGAAGACTAAAAGTTTTTTTTTGTGTATATAGGTATTTTTTATTTAGCTATTTTACACCATTTGAAAGTTGTATAGCTCCATATGGGGCGCAGAACTTTCCTTCATGCTGGCAAGCAATGCTCAAGCATTCGTTATACATTAATAGGATTAACTTAGGTACGAATTTGATTAATTAAGTGTCCTATTGTCGATTACGCTCTTCGCTCTTCTATAATGCAGCATCTAGTGTTTCAAATATGTCTGACGATCGCTGACAATCTATTGTTTCTTCCCAATCTCTTTATTTGCAATTTCAAAGTATTGAGTTACCTAACTATCAAGTATTTATTTATTCGTAAAATCTTCTTCGTACCTACGTCCTGCAAAGGGTCCGATTAAAAAAAAAAATTTTTTTTGAGGAAGTCATCATCAGGTTATTTTTGTCTCCACTGCAGGAGCACAACCCTCTCTCATCTGCCGGAGACAGACGGAGGATTTGGCCTACACTCCCCGCGCTGGCCAGACGGGTTGGGGAGGCCTGATTGATGTTTTATAATGTATTCCCTCAGTCGCCTTGTACGACATCCACGGGAAGAGTTGGAGTGGTCCTATTCTACTCTACTGGAAACTACACGGCGAATTCTACTATACCGGAAACCACACGGCGAAATTGCAGGAAATAAAAATATGTTATTGATTGCATTTTTACACCAAGGGAGTTATTGACGTAAGACTTATTTAATTACGGCCGAGTCCTTTTTTTAACGACAACGAGGTTTTATTCAAACTATCTTTTTATTTAGTTTGATATTGCTACTTCAAAACAGATTTTATTCATGTTTTTTAAGCTAAAGCATTATGAGGTAAGAAAAAAGTGTCAGGCACAGATCTACAAGTTCAATTAGGGTTCAAGTTAGTTGGAAATCCGTTCAACATAGACATCAATGTAGATGGGGGTCAGGTCATTAAGTGGACTCCTGTAGTCTATAATAGAGTCTGCGGTGGACTTTAATTAAAGCTTTCCAGCACGCCTTGAGTTAGTGTTCGTTGTTTTGCAACATAAACAATGAGTATGCACTGCGTTTGGCACAAGAGTCAGCCATAACGTTAATAAATGGCTGATTCGGATTATTCTTTTCTAAGTTTTCTTTAAATATTCTAGAAACGTCTATTCCTGAAATTACCAAGCAATTTTACTATCATCATATCAGCCCTTAGACGTTCACTGTTGGACATAGGCCTTCCCCAATGAACGCCACCACACCCGGTCCTCCGCCCTCCGCATCCAGTCGTTTGCGGCCACCTTCTTCAGGTCGTCGGTCCACCTGGCGGCGGGGCGTCACACCCTGCCCGTGCCGACCTGCGGTCTCCACTCCAGAACTCGTCTGCCCCAGCGGCTGTCGGTTCTGCGACAGATGTGGCCCACCCACTGCCACTTCAGCTTGCTAATCCTTTCGGCTATGTCGGTTACCCTTGTTCTTCGTCGGATCTCTTCATTACGAATCATATCCTTCAAAGAAACCCCGAGCATAGCCCTCTCCAAAGCTCGCTCAGCGACCTGGAACTTGTGGATCAGGCCCACCGTCAGTGTCCACGTTTCCGCGCCGTAGGTCATGGCAGGACGCACTGATTAAAGACTTTTGTCTTTAAACATTGTGGAATGGGCGACTTGAAGACTTGACGCAGTTTTCTTAATTTTACTGATTATTAATTATTTATAGTCCAAAATATGAGAAAAAGTCGCGAGAGATGGGTAGGCGACGGACTGGTCAGTGCCCCTCCCACTGCGCCCTCGTACACCGCGAGCGTCCTCAAGTATACAGGTGGATATCACGTGACACCGACGAGCGTGTCACTTACAAGTACTATGTTCAAAGTTTCATCTCAATAGGTCCAGTAGTTTCAAGTTATACGGGTAACAGATAAGTAGATACCATAGTTAGATGCCAAACGCATATCAGAATATTTCACATGTCCCGTTAGAAAGTACGAAATGGCTTTTATCCGGAATTCTCATTCTGATGAAGATGAAATTAGTAGTATAATTTTAAGTGTTACCGGTTCCTGAAAATACCGTCTTTCAAGACCTGATTATAAATTCTAAACTAACCAGTTAACTTGTTTATTATATAGCTGTGTGTGTGTAGAACTACGCTCGTTAGTAAGTAAATGTGAATTATTTATTAAGAGGCGAACAGATTCCGGAACAAGCTTAACGAATTATCCGTTATCCGGTCTAATACAGTAATCCAGATAATTATTATACGCCAGGGTTGGTATACGAGGAAGTGTTATGTAGCGTCAACAGAAGTATGAAGAACTTTGTTAAATAAGTATCTTATAAATAAAATCGTAAACATCGCGTGTCTGTACATTGAAGATATTTCCAAAAAAAAAATTGAGGGGTCTAAGGATAAGTAAAAGAACACATTTCAATCATTTTTGGAATTTTTGTCTGTTTGTCTGTTTATCTGTTTGTCTGTTTGTCTGTGAGTTTGTGCACGCATCACTTAAAAACTACTGAACGGATTTTGATGGACTTTTCACAAAAACATGGTGCTTAACTTAACTTAACATTTAGTCTTTATTTCATCGCAATCGGCTAACTCAATCAAAAGTTATAGACATTTTTAGTTTTCAAATACATTAGTTAGGTAAGGTTATTATGCAATATATTGCTTAAAGTAGTATTTCCGTACCTACTATTCAGATTGCGATGAGTTTGGATTACATTTGGAGCTGCGAGTAGGAATTGGAGTGGGAGTGGGAGTGGCAGTGGGAGTGGGAGTGGGAGTGGGAGTGGGAGTGGGAGTGGGAGTGGAAGTGGGAGTGGGAGTGGGAGTGGGAGTGGGAGTGAGAGTGAGAGTGGGAGTGAGAGTGGGAGTGGGCGTGGGCGTGGGTGTGGGTGTGGGCGTGGGGGTGGGATTGAGAGCAGAAGCGGAAGCGGTAGCGGAAGCGGAAGCGGGAGGGGAGCGGGAGCGGAACCGGAGCTGGACCGGAGCGGGAGCGGGTATGGTACCAGTGTAATTTGAGTGTTTGAAAATTCGCATAACTTTTGACTGAATTAACCGATTACGATGAATTTGTGGTATAGGTATGCAACAAAGTAATCTTGGTCGGAATTTGGACTGCGATGGATTAGTTACGAGGACTACATTTGGAGAGACGAGGGAAAGAGGTTTGAGGGGAGAGCTGAGGAGAGGGTTGAGAGGAGGGTTGAGGGGAGTATTGAGGGAAGGGTTGAGAGGAGTGTTGAGAGGAGGGTTGAGGGTAGAGTTGAGGATCAGGATCTGGACCTGGAACTGGAACTGGAACTAGGCCTGGGCCTGGCCTGGACCTGGACTTGGACGTGGACCTGTACCTGGACCTGGACCTGGATTTGAAGTCTGAGTGGAAGTGGAATAGGGAGCGGATCCTGTAGTCCACGCGAGCGGAGCCGCGGGCACAGCTAGTTCGTTTAATATAAAGCTGACATAAATAAAGTTTTATATAAAGTACATAATGGGCCCGATTCCATAGGCACACATTTAAAATTTGACAGCGCTAAAATTGGTTTCGTCTTTATCTTCATAATACTGTGTGACAAGGATAGCAACAGTTTTAATGCTGTCAAATTTTAACGTTGTGTCTTCAGAATCCCAATATTTCTCCAACGTAATTTCTGTATCATTTGCACCTACTACCGTTATTTGCATAATCAAAAGTCAACTGGTAGAGAGAACGCCTTCCGCATTAAGTTCGCCTTTGTACAATATTTGCATGCCTGAAGATTAAATAAAATAAAGTTGATTAAGGGGCCAATTCTACTATTTTCAACAATTATCGT
Source organism: Esperia sulphurella (assembly GCA_947086405.1). Lineage (NCBI taxonomy): Eukaryota > Metazoa > Arthropoda > Insecta > Lepidoptera > Oecophoridae > Esperia > Esperia sulphurella. The sequence continues at coordinate 3,900,886 of OX352260.1, read as the reverse complement.
TCGTTTAAACAAAAGTTACGTTTAAGTTTCAGTTTTTAACAGACTCCATTTTGACAGCATTGCGTCTCGTTTTTACCTGAGGCAACTGTCAAAATGTAGAAAAACGTTCGTTCCATCTACGTCTGACGTTTGTTTACGCGGCTGAAACGCAGCTGAAGCACGAACGTTGTGCGCAGCGGAGTACGAATAGTGTTAAAACCTGCGTTTCAGCTGCAGTTCAGTTGCTTTTTGTGCGAAAATGCGTTAGTAGAATTGGCCCCCGGATACTCAATTGTTTTTACCACATTTCTTGTTAGTTTCGCTAAAAGAATACGTTTACACTCTAGTCTTAAAATTAAGACATTCCCAGCCGTAATTTTGCTTTACGGGTGATATAAAACTGGTGATGGCGTTGACGGTGAGGGTCGGTTACTTACGCAATAATACTTAATAGTTCACTCGCCGTGTGGTTCCCGGCTTACAATAGGGCCACCCCCAATCTTCCCCCGGGTGTCGTCAAGGCGCCTAAGGGACGGGCAGCAGTGTTCTCCTGTGTGTGTATGTTAAGATCATTACTGCGATCACCAATCCGCCTGCCAAGTGTGGTGATTATGGCAAATCCCCCAATGGACAACTTACCAAAAGTGGTATTCTATTGGGGCGGCCTATGTCCAGCAGTGGACGTATTTAGGCTGATGATGATGATGACTTAATAGTTACTACGTAACAGATACACCACTCTTTAGTAAAACGAAAATATCTACACTTTTAATCACCTACTGCCAGACAATACACGCAAAAATGTATATGTCGCAGGCCGATCTTAGAATCAGGCAGATCATGATGTGCCTAGTCGTGGGTTCAAACCCCGCCCGTAGCACTGGGTTTATCGAAACTTAAGTACGGTTTATTTATAATATCACTGGATTTTCGGTGAAGGAACACGTCGTGAGGAAACCATACAAAGTAATATTTAGCATTCTGTGGCTTTGCGAAAACTTTAGTAGCAGCGTGCACGTTGATCATAGAAATCATATCAAATAGAATGGTGAAGTAAGCGCGACACACGTGCCAACTATTTGCAATATATTGCATAAACTATTAAACGCTTACTCATGCGCCGAGTCTAAGTCTGGTAAACATCGACAACGGTGCACGGTTTCTAACTGCATAACTGTATTTCTCACTAGAAACGTGACCGCAGGGCATAAAGGGTGCGCGAGATGGGCGTGCTGTATCCGAAAATCGACACGCGCGAGACTGATGTAAACAAATGGCTATAACCGTTCTATCTTGATAGTATTTCTGTGACCTTGACTCACTTCCCCACATTATAATACGAACGATATGTCTACAATAAAAACTGGTCCCATTTCCTTCTCTCAAGAGTACATTCCCCGGGGGGATGGGCGGGGCAGGGGAGAGTACATTAACGAAACATCGCATTTGTCTGTGCCGGCCCATAACCCTTTATTTACTTGTAGAACGCGCGATTAACTCGACTTCATTTTTCCATGAAATACTAAAGCAGGATTGTCAGGATGTACAATCAGTAGGAAAAGTGGTTCGTCACAGTTGTACATATAGAGATCAAAATAATAAAAATAAAAAACATTAAAATCTATTTAACTACATACATTGGCCCGGTTTGCACTGTTAAGTTGTAAAGGTTCTAGCAGAATGATCAGGGTCGTCGCGTTGCTCGGCTGTGCGACATGATGCTGAATCAAGGCCCTTTCTCCAGCACAGCACAGCAGATCCCACACTTTTACTGTACTAATTTTTCTGTTTATGTGATGTACGTATTATAAATGTTATAAATGATCAACGTATTATAAATTTGCCGTGTGGTTTCCGGTAGAGTAGAATAGGTCCACTCCAACTCTTCCCGTGGATGTCGTACAAGACGACTAAGGGAATACATTATAAAACATCAATCAGACCTCCCCAACCCGTCTGGCCAGCGCGGGGAGTGTAGGACAAATCCTCCGTCTGTCTCCGGCAGATGAGAGAGGGTTGTGCTCCTGCAGTGGAGACAAAAATAACCCGATGATGATTATAAATGGATTATCTATCTAATCCTATTCATTAAACTAACTTTTAGGCCGTCTGTTTGTCTGCTGGATAACTCGAATTGGTAAATTGATTATTATTATGATAAATCACTTTCCGTGTTGACCGTACAAGATATTCACAAATAATACTATACGGTGTACCAAATAGCTGCCCCTTTTTGCGTCGGGAGTTAAAACAGGTCATGATAGCATCAGCCTATTAGTTCACTGCTGGAGACAGGCCTCACAGGCCTTATTGCTACACCCCTGTGGGTAAAACTGCACTGATCTATAAATATTGTATATTTTAATAACATCTGCACCAACATGTAATTTATGGCAATAAATGAATTATGAATTATAGCTAGTGCGTCCATATCGGTAGTCCACTTGTTTTTTTTTTTAAAGAAACTGTCTAGTCTGTTCTTAAACATGTTTACTGATGCGGCAGATACAACAGACTCTGGCAACTTGTCCTAACTGGATACAACCCTGTTGATAGTTGAAAACATTCTTTGAGAGTTCAGATGAACATTTGATCTTTGTATTCTCATATTAGGTCCTCGGAATCGTTCAGTGGGGTTTGAGTTAAATATATTCTTTGTTGTAGTGATTGTTCAAAATCTTAAAGATCACAATTAGATCGCCTCTCTCTCTCTGCGTTCTTTAGGAGTAGTGAGATTCAGGCGCAACAATCTAGTTTCGTATTCCAGTATTTTGAAATTTGCTTCTTAAATGTTATTTTAATATTTATTTCTATTCTAGGTAGTAAAATCCATGGTAAGCAATAATAAAAACCTTACAGCATACTATCATTTATCTGCATTAATGTGTACATAATTATAAGTCAATTATGTCAATTATTGACATAGATGCAGAATTGGAATTTGAATTAATGAGAAGAATAGACAATAGAAATAGGTAATTAAATTACATAATGATATATCGATCCCGCATCCAATCAAACTAAACTGTGTAGTCGTATTTTTTTGTATGTTTGTTGCTTATTCAAGGTTGGAACCGATGAACTCGATATTATAGTAAAAACCAACGATCTCTATGTACTACTAGATGGAGCGTTCCAAACAATCGCTCTGTTTTATTTTTATTTTATTTATTGGAGAAATAACAGATACAGACCACAATTACATTAAACAATTAACATATACAATAAATTAAAGTCTGCACCCTTAACATTCTCACTAGGACGTACATTTATAAATATATTTTGAGCTTAAACTACACTAAACATACTATAAAAGGATACACATATAAAGTTAATTTGAAATTGATATTACATTTTAAACTAGGATACGATAATGAGAGTTAGGTAATGATAAGTATAGCCATAAAAGATTTCTATGTGCTAACAATAATATTAAAATACAGTGTCTTCATTGTACACGTCATCGGTCAAACCTTTGAATATGTTGCGTCTAAACAAAGCACGAGATGAACTAAAGATGTCGATTGAGTCCAGGCTCTTATTATATTGGCTGCAAATTCTATGGAGTGGGGCACGTTCGCCAGCATTATTGGAGGATTTTGTCAACGAGAATAGGCTGGTCGATCGCGTACTGGAGGATACTGTTCCACGCAAGTAGCCACAACTAAATTAATTAATTAAAATTAAAATATGTGGGGACATTTCACACACGGCCACGTGATCCCAAACTAGGCAGAGCCTGTAATATGGGTATCAGACAGCTGATATACATACATAGATACATAATGTAATATATAAATAACATCCAGTCACAAGGCAAACACAAGTGCTCATCACACGAATGTTTGCCCTGGGCGGGATTCGAACCCGCGACCCCGAGCTTCGCAGGCAGGTGTACTACCGACTAGGCTACGGGGCCGACATTCACACACTCTTTCACATTCACAATGAAACTTGTGCAGTTACTACGCAGAACATTTAATTATTACTAAATATTGACGCTACGGTTAAATAATGTCAATATTTAGTAAATAATTAAATGTTCTGAGTAGTATCTGCACATAGAGATCGTTGGATAAAAAAACTCTGTGACCAGTGAGTGACTTTTCGTGGCAAAAATTGAAATCATGTAGATTTTTTTAACTATCAAAGTTATCTAAAATAGTTCGCTACTTTTGTAATAATTTTAAACAGAAACAACATGTGAATGTGAAAGAGTCGTTGGCTACTTGCGTGGAACAGAGCGATCGTTTGGAACGCTCCATCTAGTAGTACATAGAGATCGTTGGTAAAAACTAATATACTGGACAAGATACCTACTACAGTTATCTACCAAGTTAGCAAGCTAGTGCTCCTAGATTAATATTAAATTAGTCCGCTTCTATGGAGTGACGGGTGTGTGATTTAACTATATTCTCTTGCATATTATTAAAAACATACTCGTAGGTACAATGTAAAGTAAAATGAGCTAGCTGTTGTATTTTGCATAGAATGTATTTTCCTCAAGACTCAGGGCAATGACTGTATTCTGCATAGTGGATGAGAGGATCAAAACATGATACGAGAAAAACAAGACGCGACGTGAGGGAAAAACTAAACAAACCGTTTCTTTATGTAAATCGTAGCTTAGCTTTTACCCGTGATTTCGCCTGCACGGACATCAAAACTGCGAGAAGAATATAAGATCCGACGAAGAACGATGGTGACCGATAAAGCCATAAGTAAATAAGTAAGTAAGCGGCTGGATGCGGAGGGCGGAGGACCAGGAGTGTTGGTGTTCATTGGGGAAGGCCTATGTCCAGCTGCAGTGGACGTAGGCTAATGTGCGGGATGCGGCGAATAAAAACTCAGGAATAGTTATAAAGTATGTTACAAAATATAATACTTAGTCATCCAGGGGTATTCCGTATTAAATACTGGTACATTTTTAGTGTACAAAGTTTTTTAAATCCTAATTTTTTTTAGAGTTCCATATACGAACTACTGAGCCAGGCCTCCAGCTCAGAAACGCGTAGAGAAAGAATATTAACATTTTCACAAAAATCATTGAAAAAAAACCAATAAAAAATATTTTAATATCTCATGTTAGTGTAGGTAATTGTTAGGAAATAGTAATCATTTACTGAATTATAAAAAAAATTGTTCTGATCACGTCCAAGTCGTCCTTTATAAGATCTTTCAAAATGAGTTACAGAAACTTTAAGGAATTAATATTTATCGAGTAGCAACTAATCTTTTATATGTTAATATACATGATATACTCGTATGTATGCTAGAGCTGAGAAAAAATTAACCTACTAATGTAGAATGGGTTTTCCTGATGATTTTCAGTTCTATATAGATACCTAGTATTAATTATCCTGTGCCATTATGGACATTCCTCTCATGTAAGATACGTTCAATGGTTTACAACTCGTCTTAAGTATATTAAGTACATACATTTTGATATCATAGTACCACCAGAGACCAATATATTTTTCTACGAGCTTTTCCACTTAAGGGAGAGTGGATCATGCTCGAAGATGTTGTTGTCTTTAACGTATGCAAGTCAATTTCACTTATCCTTTCCTGTTTTATGATCTATCCGTCTATTCCCTGATAACCAAATCTCACAGCATGACATTTGCTAGAGAAAGGTCAAAGATATTAACCAAGTCATCAACTGAAGTTGGTGGTAATGACTCATATCATTACCATTAAATTAAATATACAAACACTTCTCTAATCATTAGAGATCAATGAATTATTATTTATTTACTAGCTATTGCCCGCGACTTCGTCCGCGTGGACAACTTATCATTACAAATTATTTAAAAAATCCTGTAGGAATAAGATGTTTTTTCGGGATAAAAACTGTCCTATGTCCTATTCCAGTACCTAACCTATATGTGTGCCAAGTATCATCCCGATCCGTTCAGTGGTTGAAGCGTGATTGAATAACAAACATTCAAACATGAAAATATCCAAACTTCCGCATTTATATTTATTTATTTAACTCTTTGTTGCACACACACAGATAAAACAAAAATAATACATTAAAAAGAAACACAAGTACAAAGTTAAAATATTAGTAAGATATTAGTAGAAAGTAGGATTTAGCATTAATAGGATTAGTCAGTTTCACTGATCCATTATTGTTCATCATGTCAGCCCTTAGCCGTCCACTGCTGGACATAGGTCTTCCACAATGAACGCCACCACACCCGGTCCTCCGCATCCAGCCGTTCCGGCAACCTTCTTCAGGTTGTCGGTCCATCTGGCGGCTGGGCGTCCCACCCTGCGCGTGCCAATTCGTGATCACTCCAGAGCTACACCCCATTGTTGTTAGTGACAATAAACTTAAAACCTAAACAGTAAACACAGCTTGCCGTGTGGTTTCCGATTGCCGTGTGGTTTCCGGTAGAGTAGAATAGGACTACTCCAACTCTTCCCGTGGATGTCGTACAAGGCGACTAAGGGAGTACATTATAAAACATCAATCAGGCCTCCCCAACCCGTCTGGCCAGCGCGGGGATTGTAGGCCAAATCCTCCGTCTGTCTATGAGTTGAGAGAGGGTAGTGCTCCTGCAGTGGAGACAAAATAACCTGATGATGAAACACAGACAAAAATAAAACCACAAAAAGCTCAAATCTACCGCTGCAAGAGTGGCTCCGGTAGGACAACCTCATTTCTAAAAGGTTACTTGTTACCATTTTCTTGAAATGCGTTTTATCAAGAAATGTAGCATCTATTACATGTAATAAATACCCTTCGTTGACAATTCGTACACTACTTATTTCGTGCAGGCGATAAATATTCATGACTCGTACATTTTTGGTATTTAATTTCCTTAAACGCATTTCATGAAAATCGTGACCTTTTCGAAATGACCGTACTATCAATTATTTTACTTACTTTACACGTAACGGCGAATCTCGTGGTTAGCTTATCCTGAGATTTATTCTCCTATTTCAAAAAACGTATCGTTTCAAATAAAATAAAAAATTGTTTCAAACTAAGAAATGTATGTTTATTTATTTATTTTATTTTATGTCTTAGGGAGCTTACAGCTACAGTTACAATATACATTTTCAGGTAGAAACTAAAAGCCAATTAACAGCCACCACATATATTATAACAAGTTACAGATTTTTTTTGTTTTGACTCGCACAGCATACATAACAAGAGAATTATCTCAGCTTATCCTGAGATTTATTACCCTATTTCAAAAAAAGTATCGTTTCAATTAAAAGAAAAAATTGTTTCAAACTAAGAAATGTATACATGTAAGGTACAATAAAGGATATTGAAACTGCAAGTCTGTTCATTTCATACGAATTCCTTTTAGTCAGACAGAACGGACGGAAAATGTTTTATTGTGTTCCGAGTTGAAACGAAGACAAATTGTGGAATGTCTTCGGTTTACGCCAGTATCAGTACAATACGCTACAGTTACTTGTATTAACTAACAACACACGCGGCTTCGCTCATGTGGACTTCAGCAATCGGCATATTGTCGGCGTATTGAAGTATAATTCTATTTGGGACACGTTAGCAAAAACCCCATCAAAATCCATTCAACTTTTTTCGTGATACTTGTATCGTGTACCCGACTAATATTATAAACGCGAAAGTGTTTGAATGTTTAGATGTTTGTTACTCAATCACGCTTCAATCACTGGACGAATCGGGATGAAACTTGTTAGGTCCTGGAATAGGACATAGGATATTCCGAAAAAACACCTAATTCCTACGGGAAACCAAATGTTCAAGATGTGTAAATATCGAATCGAAACCTACGCGGATGAAGTCGCGGGCAAAAGTTAGTTTGTACCTATATAGAGACCAGATTTTTTTTTAGATTAATTTTAACAATTAAAATGCTTTAGTAGTTTCCAATAAGTCATTAATACAATACAATATAATAGACTTTATTGCATAAACAAATGCAGTTAAAAGTTTAAAATCTGAAAATTTAGGCGGTTTTAGGGATTTCTTCCAAACAACCGTATCATTTGCCTAGTGGGAAATATTCAAAATTTACCATTTGTAAATATAAAAGGAATCATTAATGTATTTGTCCGTTTAATAGTGCCAAAGTGAATTTAAACGGGTTGCGGCTCCCGGAGCCGCAGTTACGTGGAACAGACCGATTGTTTGGTTCGCTCCATCTAGTAGGTACATAGAGATCGTTGGTTCTTATAGAACATCATTGTTTTTGACAGATCCCTAAAAATACAGGTACTTTTATAAGTTTTTAATAATAGTCTTAGTGTAGATACATTCCTAATTAAGTGACCAGCCCTAGCACCTAATCTATTCATCATCATCAGTTTATTTTTGTCTCCACTGCAGGAGCACAACCCTCTCTCATCTGCCGGAGACAGACGGAGGATTTGGCCTACACTCCCCGCGCTGGCCAGACGGGTTGGGGAGGCCTGACTGATGTTTTATAATGTATACGCCCTTAGTCGCCTTGTACGACATCCACGGGAAGAATTGGAGTGGTCCTATTCTACTCTACCGGAAACCACACGGCACTACCTAATCCATTCGTGATAAGGTAAAATAAGAATGAACTAGGACATTTATCGTAGAGCACGTACTGTACTTTTCCTACCATACAAAAGTACAAAAGCAAACAATAGCTGTAGATATTGATGAGTTACCAAATATAAAATTTGTGTCACGCGCGGGTCACATGCTGTAACATTTCATTTATCTGTTCCCGTAGGCAGACATAACAGCGCGGCTAATGCATATTTTTATCAACTAACATACTTTTATCTTAACATTGATAATAACGATACGACACTATTTTGAAAGCTTTGGATGCGTAGTATCAAAATATACGTATCTAACTTGGGCACGTAACCATTGATATATCAGTAGAACTAAAACGTCATTTTGTACTCTGTAACAGTCATCATCAGGTTATTTTTGTCTCCACTGCAGGAGCACAACCCTCTCTCATCTGCCGGAGACAACGGAGGATTTGGCCTACACTCCCCGCGCTGGCCAGACGTGTTGGGGAGGCCTGATTGATGTTTTATAATGCATTCCCTTAGTCGCCTTGTACGACATCCACGGGAACTGTAAACTGTAAATCCACTGTAACAGTCATCCTACTAATAATATAAATGTGAAAGTGTGGATGTTTGCTACTCAATCACGCTTCAACCACTAGACGGATCATGTTGAAACTTGGTACACATATAGTTTAGGTCCTGGAATAAGACAAAGGATAGTTTTTATCCCGAAAAAACATCCCATTCCTTAGGGAAATACATAATAATTAGTGATGTTAAGTTGTCCACGCGCATGAAGTCGCGGGCAACAGCTAGTATGACATATGCGAATTTTAGTTCGACGGATTTTATCCGAAATGCTAACGGAATAGGGTACCAGGTTGGTAGGGGCGACAAAATGCAAGCACTACCTACTGAATACCTTTTTTTTATCGCTGCAAACCCACACACATCGGGGGGACGAGCAGATTATGTCGGGATCTATACCGACTAAAACCCCGCGGTGGCCATCTTTGGCGTAGATCGAGGGACTCTGGGACCACCAAAGGCCACGCTCCCGGTAAGCACGACTTATACCTAACCTAATCCAATTTGTTACTTAGGGGGCCAGGAAAACCTGGCGACACTTCGACCCTTCAGGATCTTTGGTGCCAAACCCCCTGTCCACCGCTGTGCCCCAAGCCGATTTAGTGGACTTCACACACGACTTAGAATTTCTTCATTGGCATGTGCAGTTTTCCTCACGATTTTACTTCACCGAAAAGCCTGTGGTATTTATAAATAAACTGTACTTATGTTTGGAATAAAGTCATTGGTACGGGCGGGGTTTGAACCCACGACCTCAAGAACGTGAGGCGAGTGCACAACCAACCCGGCTATCACGGCTCTAACTCAATTGGTTTAATAAAATAGAAATGTGTGTGTGTTATTTCAAAATAATTAGGTACCTATACCATCATTCCCGTAAAGTCGACATGAAATTTATCACGCGATATTTTCGAAACCCTTCAATTTAATTAAATTGAAAAGAAAACCTATCTCGTAACCACTTATCTCCTCTTTAACTTCGTTAAAAACTGTTATCATCGGTATAGTCGTTTCTAATATTATCCCGGACAAATATACAGGCAGACAGCTTTCAAATCAGGTTTCTTCTTACGAGTATGTATCGAGTAAGTTAAAAATCCATATATTATAGTTAATATTAAATGCTAATGGTCAGTGGGAGCGGAAAATTTTGAGTAGCCCAGGAACTGAACCTTAATACGCCGCTGTCAACCTGTGAATGTGCACTGCTGGACATAGGTCGCTTCATCATCAGGTTATTTTTGTCTCCACTGCAGGAGCACAACCCTCTCTCATCTGCCGGAGACAGACGGAGGATTTGGCCTACACTCCCCGCGCTGGCCAGACGGGTTGGGGAGGCCTGATTGATGTTTTATAACGTATTCCCTTAGTCGCCTTGTACGACATCCACGGGGAGAGTTGGAGTGGTCCTATTCTACTCTACCGGAAACCACACGGCAACCAGGTCGCTTACCACAGAATATTTTAATGTTATTTATCTTCTACCATCCGCGACATCTCATATTCAACTTTGTTATATAAACGTATGTCGTTTATTGTTCTCTCTGATTTATTAAGTCTTTTTTGTTTTTTTTTTATTATTCTTTATTTATCAAGGAATAAAAACAGAAGTTACATGTTTCCAGTGCAACAAAAACCAGACTTGGTTTGTCTGCGCACCGCGACGTCTTACAAACTGAAATTTAACAGTCATATATGTGCTAAACTATCTATTTGTATACATTACATAATTAGTGACAACGGTCGAGTCGAAACATACACAAATAAAGGGTACAAAACATATAAAAAATAATGTAAATTTGTTTAGTGTAAAGTAATTATGCGTGTTGTAAATTAATGTGCGAAAACCAGATAATGGATAATAGCTTTATATATTTGTATTTTTACTTTTTTAAATATAGCTGTAAGTATTCAGAATAAAATAAAATAAAAATGAATAAATAAAATGTGTCGTTCGTATAAAATGTCCATATTTATGAAACGACTAATCCGCACTGGGATTATATATTGGATGGAGCTAAGCTGCTCTCTGCCTCTAAATGTTTTGGCAACCTTAAGGAAATTGACAAAAAGGGGTCAAACTGGTTTTCTAGAACTCTATAACTGACGAATTATAATTTTTCAATTGACGAAGAAAGTGTAGGTTCACAGAGAAAAAAATAAGTAGCCGGATAACGTAATTCCTGTTGTAACCTACGTAATTACTGTTAAAAAGCATCCACTCGTAAGGCATGGGCCGTCAACATGCTGCGTACGTAAACTACGTACGTACTACGAATTGATGTTTTTTCACAGTAGTACGTAGCCGGTATGTTTCACCGGTAGTACGTGAGCAGTACACGTAACCTGTTGTTGTAACGTTGTACTGTGTCTGTAACATTATTACTGCGTCTCCACACGTCTGCTTAGCTACTTACGTAAGGATGAAATGCAATTACTAAAGATGTAACATCCTTAGTAATTGTGTAACCTACTTATACGTAGTAGGCGCCGCGCCCATTATGGAGAATGTTGTTTCTCATAAACACGTCATTGAAACACAACATTCTTACGTATGTGTCATCTAAGTTACTGTTGTAACATACATAATAAGTAGTACGGCGCACACACAGAAGTAATATGTATGACGTACCTACATCGATTTGAAAACATTATCGATGCGTACCAAGTATTGACAAGGTAGTCAGATTTTACGGGAGCTTGGAAAGCTTTTAAAAATACTGACTAAAAGTTAATTAAACTATTTAATTATAATGAATTAGATCTAACTTAACTAAACAGTCAGACGTGCTAACAGAAAGACATGTTGCATCGTACTGCCGAAGGCTTGCCTCTCACGAAGAGGGGTCACGTCATCGACCACCTGGACTCCGCTGAGTCGCTTGGGATAAGAGTCTGGAATGTGCTGCGTTGCAGTTCTCAGGCTCTTAATTGTATGATACGACCAGGTGGTGAGTGCATGACTAGTTTGCCAAAACACTCTTTAGTAGCAGGGCAGTATGAAGGCAGCGTAGGCCTCTCTATCCAACAGTGGGACGTAGTTCACGTAGCAGTGAGTAGGCTTTTAATGTTGACATGACAAGGTACATTATATAGAAGCACTAAAATTACTCATTCGGAAGCTTCGGAAATGGATAGTAGTAAAGTAAAAGTACTTTCATATGGTTTATGATTATAACGTAGTTTTACGACTTTTTTATACATCCGCATATAAACGGGTTGAGTCATTTTAAGACATTTGCACGAAAAACAGTCTTGAAATACGCAATTCAATTAATGTAAACCACTGCCTTACATAATTGCATTAGCTCTTACAGGGCTACTTGGTAGATATAGATAATTAGATGAACTCTTTGTTAACAAGCGAAATAGTGGTCATACATAAGGTTACCTAACTGTATCTTTGACATAGATGACGATGCAGGAATAACTTGCTAACTCGGTGGTGTCAGTGTAATTGATTCGGGTAGCAAAAGCAATATAATAGACGACAAAACTTGGAAGTATTTAAAAATTTCGACAGCACAGTGCAAAGGCGGTCGTAGCGCTTGGACCAATCTTTTCCAGACAACTCTTTTAATAATTGAGATAAGTGATAAAGATGTTCAAATTTTCTCTTAAAACAATTCAATGTTCCTTCATATTCAGGTCAAATTCCATAAAATAATACTATTGAACCATTTTCAAGAAAAAAATCTGAACATTATTAAAATAATTTATTTGGTCTTCTGAAACCTAACATTCTCTAAATTAAATCCTTGTATACGGGAGGCACTGAATTAGTACTAAGTACCCGTAAGTGAAGTGACAGAAAGCGAAAAATACTATGAAACGATATCTGGTTTCGATAACCTGCAGTCATAGTAAGCATAAACATAGTTATACAGTGGGCTCGATTCTGAAGGTACAGCGTTAAAATTTGACAGCACTAAAACTGTTGCTATCCTTGTCACACAGTATTATGAAGATAAAGACGAAACCAATTTCAGCGCGGTCAAATTTTAACGTTGTGCCTTCAGAATCGGGCCCAGTATCGTTTATTACAGTTATACTTAATCCATATACATATCTAAGCTTAAGAAGTTATCGTTGGCCTAGTGTTTGATCATTGGACTCGAGCGCTGGAGGTCGTGAGTGCGATTCCCACTGCGGACAAAAAACTTTGCACAATTTGTACAAGTTTATCCCGCTGGATGTTATATTTGTGAATTGTCCTATCCTTGTTTAATTCCCATAGCACAGGAAAAAATCCTAGTTTGGAATTAGACAAGTGTTGTTACATGTATAAGTATGTCATGTCAGCATTTAGACGTTCACTGTTGGACATAGGCATTCCCCAATGAACGCCACCACACCCGGTCCTTCGCCCTCCGCATCAGCCGCTTTTGGCCACCTTCTTCGGGTCGTCGGACGTCGGTCCATCTGGCGGCGGGGCGTCCTACCCTGCACCATGTATAAGTTTTTTTTAAATACCAATAATCCATAATAAGTAGCGACCAACCATCCTACAGATAAACAAAGTGATACAGCTTCGTATAAATATAAACAGTGTAGATAGTAATATTAATTATATATTAAATAAATAAAATTGCCAAAAAAAGTCTTGCTCTTTAAAAAAAACAGGTGCAGAACATATCCATCGTTACGATTTTAATATATTTACTTATGTATACCTTTATTCGAGTATAATAAATAACAACTGATCGTGTTGTCTAGCCGCTAATCCACACAAAACCCTTAAAAATGCAGAAAGTAACTTACCGAAAGACTTATCAAGCACTAATTTATCACTACATATTTCAATAGTTACATACTTCCAGTGTTTAAGTCACTTACTAATATCACTTAGAAACTACAAAGTTTATGCATTTAAAGTTCAACACGTAATTTTCACAGATAAACCATGACATGTTCCTGAAAACAGCCGGCCGGTTGCGCGTCGCTCGCCTGACTAAAGTGAAACCTTGTTTGCTGGTTTCATTGGGAATTAGTACTCGCAGTTGGTAAGTTTTTCCGATAATAAATTAGGGGATTAGGGATCTTGGATAGGCTCTGATCTAGTGATTCATACCTTGTTTACATTGCCTGGGAGATGGCAGAGAGATTCTTTAATAAGATGGAATATATTCTAAGTAACAGCTTGTTTTCGTCAGAATATAACCTTAGTTCAACGTATCAAACGACGTTTCAAAATAGAGGGTGAATAAAATAGACCAGCGGCTTAAATGTATATGGACTTACTATGTAAATCTAGTAAATATAAGCAGAGCCGGATTAAACATGTCGGGGCCCCTTTACCGTGTTCTAACTTCCTGAAATATAGTTTCTCCCACAATGCAATGCTCCGCACGCCTGGACTCCGACTACGACTCCGACCCTGAAGCCCACGTCACCGCCCACGCCCAGGCCCACGCCTACTCCTCTTTTCACTCTAAGAAACATTTTCAAAAAGAACGGGGCGCGGGGCTCCTTGCCGATGCAGGGCCCCTAGGCAGTTGCCTACACTTCCTAACGGATTATCCGGCCCTGAATATAAGTAGGTATAGTAGAACCATAGAAACCTCGGACAATATTCAAACCACGGACTTTTGATGTCACGTCACTCCCGCATTAGCGGCCTATGTGCAACTGTGGACTTTGGGAGGCTGACAACGATGATCGGTAAATCGTTGGAGTGATTTCTACGAGTAAGTATGGAAAAACCATTATTCCTCCGCTACTACCGCGTAGAATGGTGAAGTAGGCGCAACACACGTGCCAACTATCTGCAATATATTGCAAAAACTATCAAACGCTTACTCGTTTCGCGCCGATTCAAGGTCGGGTAAACATCCAAACAAAAAAATCTGCCAAAGAGCCATATTGCGCGGTTTCTAACTGCATAACTGTATCTCCTCACTAGATACGTTACCATTCTATCTTGATAGGATTTCTGTGGATTAGATGAAATTGGAACTTTTACCATAAGACTTATTATTAATGTCACCAGTTTCAATTAAATCTCTTTGCTAGAGCTGCATTTTGATTGAAAATTTCAACCTTATTGCAAAGATCTCTATGTACTACTAGATGGAGCGTTCCAAACAATCGCTCTGTTCCACGCAAGTAGCCACAACTATTTCACATTCATAATAAAACTTGTGCAGTTTAGTAACATTTAATTGTTACTAAATATTGACGCTATGGTTAAATAATGTCAATATTTAGTAAATAATAAAATGTTCTGAGTAGTAACTGCACAAGTTTCAAAGTGTCATTGTTTGGAACGCTCCATCTAGTAGTACATAGAGATCGTTGCCTTATTGCAAATGAGTGTTCTAAGAACTTTTGTAGGACATGGTTATGTACAACAAGGGTTCTGGCAACTGTACTATTACCGCTACACTCTAGTATATATTATCTTTGCCGCTACGTACGCAATGTGCCGCAAAACATCAATAATGTACTAAACACAGTATAAAAGTGGCTCTTAGGACACGGGATCCCATTTTGGGAGCCAGGTTTAAATCAGATTCAATTCTGTTTCTGTTCAATAAAGATTTATTTTATTTATTATAAAATAACAGCTAACAGCTTCCTGGCCACTATACGGGAGAAGGTGGATAGTCCAATACTCAGGCACTGGGTGACTATCCACCTTCACAAACAAAAGCAATTTTAATTTTATTTTATTTTATTGTCCGCTTTCTAACATAGATTTAAGTTTTATTTATACTAACAACATTTTATGGACTAACGTCTGATTTAATAAATGATTTGATTTGATTTGATAAGTATCTTAAGGTAATAATATGTACTAGATCCTACCTTTAGGCATCACTTACTCTGAAATTGTTTTGCATTATCCTATCAAGAAGAAAGCTTTTTATATTCTACAGATGGCAACTAATTCGAATAAAGTGTGTTTTTAATAGCAATACCTTACTTAACATAATGCAAATGCCGTCTCCTGCAGAGAAATGGAATTAGGCAGCTCAAAGTGACATTAGCCTGTTGTTTTATTAGATGAAGCGTCTGTATACAAGAGGACCAAATTTACATTGACCTACACACCCCCTCTTAGCTGAAACATTGATGGAGCTTTGAGGGGGAGATGGGTTCTATATAGAGTTCGTTGAATTTTGGTGCCAGTGTACAGAGAACTTGGGGTTCTACAGTAAAACTTCTACTACGATCTTTAGGCTTACTTTGACGCGATCCACTTTCTGATATAGGTATCGACGGTTAACTTCCAATAAGGTCTCATCGTCAGACACGGGTGTGGCTGTGGAAATCTATATTTAATAATGTAAGAAATGATTCTATCCCAAATAGCATTTTACTCCATTTAAGAGTACACATTTAGTTCCCATGTGAACTTAAAGCATTATTACAGTTCACTCGTGATGTATAAGCTGCATTATTGCGATTAACACCACCTATACCTGTCTAAGGGACTTATAGGAGTGTAGAGTTATACTTTTATACGGTTGTTGGTGTTATAATACTCTAACAACTGTCCTTTAGTCAGCCGTCTGACTAAGAGCATTATAGGAGGGTAGAGATACGGCAATCGCTGTTTAACGGTCTACTTGTACGATGTTATACAGCTAGCATATTAATAGAACACACGTGGTCATTTATACAGCCAAAGGCTGTTATGTTTACTTGTTTTAGACTGTTATACAGCTAGTAGCTGTAGTAGGAGTTGTTTGTGGTCATTAAAATAACCTTTTTTACTATCTGTATAGAAGTGTTTAAATGGTTCACATGTGCACTGTAGGCTGTTAAAAGGACTACATGTGTTGTCCATTAACTTCATTAGCAGTTTAATTGTCCACAAGTACTACTTTTATTTGCTGTAAGCTGAACATGAATGTGAATGTGATATTCTATTACACTTATCCCACAAGCTGACGTGTATTGTGTTTATTACGTCGCGTGCAAAAATTTGTGAAAATGAATAAAAAATCTTGGAAAATAAGAGCGAGAACCGGTGGAATAAGAAGAAAAATTGCAAAAGAATATTCGCAAATTCGTCCCTCTTTATCTAGTTTGTTTACATTCTTTTAAATACCTCCTTGAACAGCGTAGTGTCTTTGTAAGTGTAAATACTCTGACACCAAACTGTGTGGCTCACACGAAAACAAAAAGTGTTTTTTGTTAGTTTGTTACAAAATTTGTACTTTAGGTATTCATACTTGACTTAGTACCTGGGCTAGGCGATTTAACGGACAATAATTATTATTGCGGATCTCTAAAATTTCAGTATATGAAAGAATAAAACGATGATCACAATTGACCTGAATTACATCTTAAAGCTGTACATAAGTTCACATTAGAATACATTTATAGACATTGGTTCTGTAGTGGTACAAATGTGGGACTTCATATAGCCAACAGCATTCTAACAGAACACATGTGAACCTATATACGCTCTAGCCGTATTTCATTTCCACCATTTTGTTCACGTAACCTAAAATATTTTTTTACCATATAAATCTCCAAAATTATCATGCAGATTTATCACAAAATACGCAGATAGAGCGATTGAGTTTTGGTTTCATGTTTTAATTAATTACCGTAGTATAATTATAATGCCAATATAATATCAAAAACTGAAAATTGTAGATTTCCTCTCAGCCAGTTTTAAATATTTTAAAATGAATATCGCGTTTTTACAGAGGCGCGTGAATATTTTAGCTGTAAATATGTATACATTTCACGATAAAGTTGCATTCCCATGGCATTTAACATTATTAAGTATTTAAAACAGGTATACTTACCGCGTGTTATCATAAATTTTTATCCAATTGATATCCGCAAATATTTTAAAATGAATATCGCGTTTTTACAGAGGCGCGTGAATATTTTAGCTGTAAATATGTATACATTTCACGATAAAGTTGCATTCCCATGGCATTTAACATTATTAAGTATTTAAAACAGGTATACTTACCGCGTGTTATCATAAATTTTTATCCAATTGATATCCGCCGGAGTTAATGTTTCTGATGGCCGGGCGTACACACAAAACCAAACTAAATGAGGAAAATTAATAAATAAAAGAAATAATTTAGGACACACGTGAACTTTAGGTAGCACTGGAGTACTTTTGTGGGATTTTATAACTGTGAAGGCTGTGTATTTAGCCACTTGTTACTCTTTATTACGCTCATGGACGTTGTATGGTTCACATGTGTCCCATATAGCGCCGTAAGTCAGCCTTTAAGCCCGATGTTACTACTTAAACTGCTAATATAACGCTAATGTACAGCCATAGTGAACTTAAGGCTGTCTAATTTGTGCCCAAACTGGTTCTATAAGAGCTGTATAGCAAGCTATACAGCTCTTATACAGCTGACTTACACAGCTTGTGGAGTACATGTGAACCACTATACATCTTATATAGAACCCCGAATGCCACTTGGGATGCGTCAATGTGTGAAACAATAAGCGGCCGGATTATGTACCAGGGACACTTCAAAGCGAATAATAATTTTCAATCGAACAAGTTATTTGTACTAATAGTACACTCGGCCAATTTAATTTCAGACCCATAAATTCATGGTATCCCTATTGCACTCTCATACAACCAACAAGACGTTTTTTTAGCATCATTATTTACCAATATACTTATAAAGATTTTGGAAAAATTAACAATTTAATTAATTAACCACAATCTATCACACTGACAAGTTTCATAAGGAAAAAAAAACATACAAGTCGCTTGAAAAATTTATAATGCAAAGCATACATATTCACATCGTGGAAAGACGAGACAAAACACTTGGATGGGTCAAAAATTAAATTTGTTGACTGTACTAGTGTGTATTAAGAATTTAAATGTTTTAAATAAATTCATTCCCTTATTAAACGACGTCTCACTCTTTACAGCCCGCACGCATGTAACAAATGCTCCACTATCTGTACTTACGGGAGAGTAGACTTCCGTAACGATAACGTCGTCGCCATTCCCTATAAAAGACTCGTAGTAGTCGCCCACAGGCTCACGAGGGTGTTTCAAGGCTCTAAATACATAATAACGGGCTTTGCTCACATTAAATCAGCGGCAATTACAGTTCCATTGAGGCTGTGGCATCGTGCGGTCACGGGTTCAACCTTGGGCGCGTGCTGCTTTCGGAAGTTAGGGGATTGATTTATTATCGGGGCTCGGCTTAAAGCAACGATGATTAGAAACTCGGGTATATAGTGTAATCAATTAATGAAGATAATTTGTAAAGTGACAAACAGATGCACGACCTGCGGCATGACTGCGTATTTTTTTTGTAAGACGAATCAGGGTGTTAGCTCCTGACAACAAGCTTTAACAATGTATTTCAAGATGTACTACAATATACAAACTTCGACAGCTACATCTGCAGACTGTAACCATCAAATTTTATTAGTACCTACTTAAAACTTTTCGTTAATTGTATAGTTTTCTATAAAAACGATCAAACAGTTGCTAAATTAAAAGATTAAAAATCCTACGTTATTGAACGTAAATGCGAAAAACGCATGAACGAAATAATAATTGTGACATTTTAAATTGTCTTTTTAATTATACTACAAAATGTAGAAAAAAAATTAGTATTCTCTGGTTATACTTTTGAAATACCATACATAGGTTTTTATTATTAGGTACTGATACTAATGCTGAACACTAGATTAGTAAACAATTATTTTTTTATAGATTTAGGAATACATCTAGGCTTTCAGAGCTCTCGTTAACCTATGATCTTATTGGGATTCGAACCACTAACGCCTTGCAGGTGCGCACGCTAACCATTCGACCACAGATGCCTATGACGTTTATTATGCTCAGCTCATACAATAATAACAACCTGCGTCATTTATCAATGTGTGAATGTGTCTTTTTCTTTCTTAAAACTGACCGCACTTTTGCTGGGCACTGTACATCGAGTAGGTATACATATTACATATACGGATGCATGGAACGGGGCAAAATGATTAGTTTGCCTCTCTAACAAGCCGTGAAGTAGCCGTGTGGTTCCCGGCTTAGAATAGGGCCACGCCAATCTGCTTGTGAGTGTCGTCAAGGCGACTATATCACCCCAGGGACGAGCAGCAGCGTTCTCCTGTGTATATTCAGATCATTAATTAACCAATCCGCCTGTCAAGCATGATGGTAAATCCCCCAATGGACAGCCCACCAATAGTGTCATTCTATTAGGGAGGCTTATGTTCAGCAGTGGACGTATTTCTGCTGATGATGAAGCCGTGAAGACCACCCAATGAAAAGAAAATTATGTTATTATCCTTTATTGGATAACAACACGCCCCGCTCTGTATGAAATGCCTTTTCTTAAAACCACGTAATTAATAGAATTTGTCAAACGAAAACATCTCCTAGCAAATACAATTTTGTAATAAATATAGGCGCATGTTTTCATGTCGCAGTCACACCCATTAAATTATATTGGATCAATTGGGCCTACAGATTAGATTATTCATTCACTTATACAGCATAAGGTTAGACATAGACATATTTTTATTCATAACTTCTGTTACAGGTCAATTGAGTACGACTTCAAATCAGGTGAATTACAAAAATATAAAATGAAATAATAATTAAATAGAAACAAAACCAAACAAAAATAATAATCAAAAACTAAAAATTTCAGAAATAATAATTAAAATTGAAAGTGTCAGATATAATGCATACATTTGAATGTAATTAATTATGTCAATGAGTTCCGGAAAATCTCTTAAAAACTATAATAGGTTAGGTATTCGAAACAAAAAAAAATTGGAGCTACGACTCGCGTTTTCTAAGGCAACTGCTGATGATGGCAGATATTTATAATCTAGTTACAGGCGCATGTCCTGGGGGTCCTTACTCCCATCCCTCCTGCCTACCCCCTAAATGCCATAGCATGATCCAAAAACTAATTCAAATATAACAAACAAAATAGGGCTTATTCCAATAATCCCTTGCGAAAAATCCCCTTAAGGGGATTTCTGGAATTTTTGTCCAGAAATCCCATGCCAATGCTCAAAGGAAACGCTAAGGGGATTTCTGGAAAAAAATCCAGAAATCCCCTTAATTTTGTTTATTTTTTTTCTTCATAAAACAAATACAAACAACTAATAAGATATTCACAGACTTTTATTTTTATAGAACCATTTTTAACAGTGTGTTAAAAAATATCTATAACTTTTGATTGAGTTAGCCGATTGCGATGAAATAAAGACTAAATGTTAAGTTAAGTTAATCCCCATGTTTTTGTGAAAAGTCCATCAAAGCCCGATCAGTAGTTTTCAAGTGATGCGTGCACAAACTCACAGACAAACAGACAAACGGACAAACGGACAAACGGACAAACAGACAAACAGACAAACAGACAAAAATTTCAAAGATGATCGAAATGTGTTCTGTTGCTTATCCTTAGACCCCCCAATTTTTTTTTGCAAATATCTTCAATGTACAGACACGCGATGTTTACGATTTTATTTATTAGATTGAGTTAAGCCCCATGTTTCTGTGAAAAGTCCATCAAATTCGGTTCAGTAGTTTTTAAGTGATGCTTGCACAAACTCACAGACAAACAGACAAAAACATGTGTTCTATTACATATCCTTAGACTCACAATTTTTTTTTGCAAATATTTTCAATGTACAGACACGCGATTTTATTTTATTTATTAACATTTTAAACGTTTACCTACTAAGTTCAAAGAATACAAATATTTGGACTAAATTACATACAATTAAAAAAGAAAGTACTGAAAGTTGTGCACACTCCTGCCAAGTTATGGAACTGCATTAACATTTAATTGTGTTTTCTAAGTTAAATAAATGGAAGTAGTTACATACCTACACTTCATGTACCTATGTTCTCATGCGGATTTGCTTCAGGTCTCGGAACTTTGAAGGGACAGAGAAAAATTTATAAAAAAGGATACCGAAAGGTCAATTAGGTCCTCGGTCCACATACGCACCCACCCAGAAGAACAAATTTAATACTATACATAACAGTGAAGGGAAGGAAGTCTCGACTGAATAAATTTTCGGCAGAACGAGTTCACGCGACTATGAATAAGCTGAGCATAGAAAAGACACAATAAATAATACAAGCCATACTTGTAGTCTACATATTAATCACTAGCTTTTGCCCGCGACTTCGTCCGCGTAGGTTTTGATATTTACACACCTTCACTGCTTTTAACTATTAATTTGGTTTCCCGTAGGAATGAGATGTTTTTTCCGGATAAAACTATCATATGTCCTATTCCAGGACCTAACCTATATGCGTACCAAGTTTCATCATATATTCGTACTTATATTTCATTCTGAGATAAAATTTTCTTGGGTCTAACTAATTTATTACATACTAGCTGTGCCCGCGGCTCCGCTCGCGTGAACTACAGAATCCGCTGCCATTCCCACTCCCGCTTCCGCTACCGCTCCCGCGCCCCTCTCGCCCCCCTCCCGCTCCCGCTTCCACTTCAACTTCCACTTCCGCTCCCACACCCACTCTCCTTTTCCCACACCCACGCCCATTATTGCGATGAAATAAAGACTAAATGTTAACTTAAGTCATGTTTTTGTGAACAGTCCATCAAAATCCGTTCAGTAGTTTTTAAGTGATGCGTGCACAAACTCACAGACAAACAGACAAAAATTCCAAAAATGATTGAAATGTGTTCTATTACTTATTCTCTATATTTCATTCCAGATTAATAGTCCTATGAAAACCAACGCTATTTACGTCTCGGTAACATATACATGAAAGGGTCACCAGCAGCAAAAACAGGTTTGTATTACCATGTAAACTTTGCAGTCCACTTAGGAACACCATCTATTGTGTATTTTGTTTTCGAGACGCAAATGCGTTTGTTTTCATAGGACTATTAATCTGGAATGAAATATATGTACAAACACGCTATGTTTACGATTTTATTTTTTAGATGTTATAAATAGTTTAAGAAATCTAACTTTATTCTGTACGCTAACCAAATTCCAGACTTTCCCAATTTCTATAGGGTCGGGTCGGTCAAACTAGCCTTTCCAAAGGAATGCCTGAAGGAGGGTCTGGCATGATCGGCGTTCAGTGCTTGTTTTCAATTTTCTAATTGAGTTTGTTTCCCTAGCGAACGTAAACATTGTTACATCCACAGATGCTTATGTACCTACAGTAATATATTAGACGTCGCGTCGTCGTACTATACGAGTATTGTATTCCGAATGAAATAGCGTACGAAAACAAACGCCAGTTGAGTCTCGGTAACAAAATATACATAAGGGATACTGCAGATAAACAATATATATATTTCGTATTACTAGTTATCGGTATGTAGGCATATATTTATTTAAGTATTCATGCAAGTTTATGTTATATAAATTGTATACTCTTTGCATCCAGTATTTTCACTCCTCAAAAAATACGCCACCACCCAAATGTTGCCTGTAAGAAATCGCTGAAAGCGATAAGGCCGCTGTTGTACACTAAATTCATCCTTCTATGTAAGTTTTGTTTTTATTTAAAAATGTATATGTTTTGGTGCACAATAAAGAATATTTGAATTGAATTGAATTGAATATTAACATCGTGTTGTTCACGACGGTATCACTGGGTTGGTCCAACTAGTCATATACTATTAGTTCTACGATCGGACAAATTGGAAAAACTAGTTATATTGCTTAGTTCCTACTAATATGTCCTCATATTGGAAATGAATAAATTTCTCTAAATCGCTTACATACGTTATATTGACATTGTTAGTTATATCGTTACCTACGCACTAATCACGAACATTAAGTTACTGACGTGTCGTTCGGATTTTCCCGCGTCCCGCACTTACCCCTCGTGGGAAGCGGGGCGTGCCGTCGTGAACTGTACAATCTGTACCACGTTACCTTCGCAGTCCTCTTCGAACACCATCTATTGTATCCGAGACGTAAATGCGTTTGTTTGGAACAGATGTTAGTCTAGTCGGAGTGCGCTTACATGTTCTTATGGTGTCTGTTTGAAAAGAAATCTGCATTTATTAAGTATTCTATGCCTGCATACTTACTTACACTTCACCCTTCTCTGTCCAACACTGGAACGTATTCATAGGCTGTTTGATTTGATATTGGACCTAATTCTCCAGTGACACTAACAAAATTTAAATAAAACACTTTTTATATCAACTCTCCATTGTATAATTATATAAACATTATAAATAGAAGCGTCTCACAGAGCATTAGTTAACGTATCTGCATGAACAGTAACAAACATTTAAAGCATTTTCCTACAATGGCAACACTGCTACACTATACGCCAGGAGTGCATACTGAAAAGCTACAAAAGGCTCGATCCCAAGGCCGTAAAAACCTTTTTCTTTTTAATATACACCGTCATTTTCCGTCATGATAAAGA
The DNA here is from genome assembly GCA_947086405.1 of Esperia sulphurella. Taxonomy (NCBI): domain Eukaryota; kingdom Metazoa; phylum Arthropoda; class Insecta; order Lepidoptera; family Oecophoridae; genus Esperia; species Esperia sulphurella. Next base: position 3,876,444 of record OX352260.1, on the reverse strand, counting down.
AAATTCCATTCCTGACCTACAGACCAACTCATCGACCAACTAGTTGGTCCGTGGAAATTTAAAAAATACCTCTTTTTTCTGAATTTTTACGAAATCTGCACGTTGTGTATGACGAACACTTTCTGACTTTTCCTATCAAGAAACGATGTATTCAGTACTTGCAGACTTTCATCCTTTGCAAACTTATTCCTCATAAAAAAATCTAAATGTCATGATTCTTAATGATTTTCGCATGGACTTTAGTTTTCAATTTGCATCGGTCGTATAGTATCGAAGTGTTGCCAAAGTTAACAAACTATTTCAAATACACAACAATTTGTAATGTCCAGCGCATCCCTTGTCCTTGCAAATACTGAAACAGTTGATATTACATAAATACTAAATAAAATTTTGCCAATTTTCCATATAATTTTAAGTACTTAATTTTCTTATTAACTTTGTAAATCATTTAGGATCACTTTGAATGTGTAACCCCCCCCCCCCCCCCCTTTCACCCTCCAAGTTTCTATGAAGATTATAAATGTCGGATTTGCAAGGATGTTGTTACTTTATGTTATCACTAAAAAGCGCATTCAAATCATTGGCATGACTCAACTAAGAGTTAACGGGACATGTAAATTAATTTCCAAACTTTCAAGTGATAATTGCAATAGAGTCTATTTTTGTCTGTCTTAAACTTGGGTAATAACTTAAGGTAGATGAATGTGAGTGAGGCTAGTGAGGTGTGTCAGGATCGCGCAAAGTGGCGATCCATCGTCTCTGCCTACCCCTCTGGCACCAAGGCGTGAGCATTATGTGTGTAAACTTGGGTAATTTAAAAATATACTCTATTACAATTAGCATAAGAACGTTTGGGATTTCTAATTTTCACTTAATATAAACTATCACATTCACGCGTACAACAAATACTATGAACTTAATTGTAGCACCTGTTGGAAATGAAGACTGCGGGAGTTAAAGGGTTTAATATTGTATATATCAAGCATAACATCGCTAGATGGAGTGTCACTACTGTACAATCTCGTAGTGCAGTTTCAGTCTACAAGTATCGCAATTTGCTTTGCATAGTGTTTAAGGTCAGGTCGAACCATGCCGTCCTGGGCCGGGCCGTAAACACTTCGGCTAATATCCGTCGAACTACAAAGTCGTTTTGTACTCTCTAACGGGTCATATGACATATTCTGATAAGCGTTTGGCGTCTGTTTGGCATGTTACTATGATAGATGTCAAACGCTGAACAGAATATATCACATGTGCGATTAGATATTACAAAATGGCCTTTTAAGTCTTGAGTGAAGTTTTTCATATGCTGCGTTTGGCGTACTGTGTAGCGTTCAGACACAATAATGTAACAAAGAGACTCGTTTAGATGTCAAGGATAAAATACTTAACAATTCGAACTACAGTGTGTGGTCTAGAACCGGGGCAAATATTTAAAACGGAAGTTCTTTAGGTCACCAGTAATTGAATCATTATGGTCCCAACTAATTAAAATCAAAACTTAACTTTTTGATTTTTTCTAACAAACTTAATCGTAAATTCAATGTAATGCAAACAATAGTTCCGCTCAACTCCATCTATTGAGTTCATTCTGCATCGTACTTAACACAAGCTTCTCCGTACAATAATATCATATCCACATTCATGTGATTCATGTGAATCGAATGGTATAGCCATTGTCACATTGCAAATTGTGGAAATAAATCCAATTCAAACATAAAATTAAAATGAATTTAATTCAAAACCAAAGAAATTCCCGTGACAATATTTTGACTTTACTAATAAAAAATATTCTTTTAAATTTACAAAGTTTTTAGAATGGAGATCATAATGTAAAAATAGTAGCAGTTTCGAGTTCCAGTTTATTATGCCCTGTACCACAACATTGACAATGTTAGCGATAATATCTTTTGCAATAATACACTGATTTCGAATCGCAAATTTCTTATTGTGAGTAATGATAGGTTTTAGTTAACTGGAATCTTTTCAGAAAAAATACTCTTTAGAGTATCTATTTTCAATATTAGCCCCGGTTCTAGGTCACACATTGTACAAAAAGAGTTTTTAGTTCAACGGATATTATCCGAAATGCTTACGTAGGCTTGCTGATGGTCGCCGCGGACGCAAGCCGGACGAGTTGATTTGCCCTGACCCTAACTACCGCAACGCGGTAGCGCCACTGGCCGTAAGAAAAGTCCTACACTGAAACCAACCTTATACAACTCCTAACAAAACATCACAAACACATACTACTTAATAAAACATATGGTAAATAGATTTACAATAAGTTTAAAAATTTGGTAAGTTTTAAAACCATACACAAAGCTTACTTGACTAGTAGTAAACATTAAATTGAATTACAAACAGCCAAATAAACGGCAAAAACGTCTCATTAAATGACTATACACATACCGACCCATTTTACGTGCTCTATCATATTATTTAATTAAATATTTATAAAATTATACTACAAAAGCTGTGCTGTTCGACAGAACATTGTTGTATAATAATTAAAAATATTTACAAAAAAATAATATTTTATTCTAAAAGGCATGTCCACTATTATTTTAAATGGAAAGGGTGTGCTTCCATGTCAGTAGTCTACTTGGTTATTCTCTTTTAAGAAATTGTCTAGTCTGTTCTTAAACACGTAAACATGTTTATCTATGTGGCAGATACAACAGATTCTGGCAACTTGTTCCATCTTGATACAACTCGGTTGCTTAAAAAAATTCTTTGAGGGTTCAGGTGAGCATTTGATCTTTGTAGTCTCATATTATGCTTCAATTTCGTAGAAAAAGTTCGATTTGGGATATAGACGGAAGATATATCACTACTGACAAGGTATGTTACTTATATCAAGTTGTGGGCACCATATTTAAAAGCTGTCTTTTTGTAACTACATGCTGAGGCGCCCACCAAAAAGTCGGCTTCCAAAACCGTCTAAAATAAAAAATATAAAACACTTTACAAATGTGTCGGATTGTGCGTACTACGGAAGCATCAAAATATGATTAAAAAGGAATTAATATTATACACAGCACCGAAAAATATTAAATTACGTAAAATCACAAAATATTAAAATATACAGTAGGTTGTTTTGAAAATAAAGAAAATTTTGAGCATTAGCCTGCCCTGACACGAGAGACGGCCACTAACTGCAAAAAGGGACTTTCGAGATAATCTCAAAAAAGGTGCAGAAAATATGATTATCTAGAATTCTATGATTAATGAATTCTAACTCTTTAATTGTTGAAGAAACTAATATTTTTATAGAATTTTAAAAAACTAGTTTACCAATGTTTTGATAAACTTTCTCAAAATTCCCTTTTTACACTTATTTCAAATCATTTTTTGAACTTATCAATAAATAATTATGATCATTTAAAATGCATACACTGTTCAAAATAAATATATTATTAATGATCTCTTAAATATAGGTAACAACATGTTGTGGTACTATCTACTAGCTAGTACCGTAAGTTTACTAAAAATGGACACTACGTGGATATCTATAAAAGTTGTAGCAAAACCATAAGGTAAACATGTATAAAAATTTCTTTACTAATTCTTCTACTATGAACACCGAAGTTCTGGCAATTGCTCTACAAACTTTCCTAGCAAGGGCTAGCATTCTTCTTTCTACTCATATTTTCTTCTATATCCAACAATCCTATTTACAGGTCATAACCATGAATGGAAATAATTTTTCGCACCTCAAGTCACCTCAAAGTTTTTACCTTCATGACTGACAGACACTAATTGGCTATTAAATTAGATTAATTGGTTATTAAATTAGATAACATAAGACATCTTTGAGATCCTCAACCAATTAGTGTCTGTCAGTCATGAAGGTAAAAACTTTGAGGTGACTTGAGGTGCGAAAAATTATTTCCCTTCATGGTATGAACTGTAGGACTTAATAAAAATTGATTTAAACAATCTTTTTCTTAATAGTGTAATCTCAAAATGCTTATTGTGAATATAAATAAAAAATAGTTTTAGATTTGTGTCTTTTTGTTAGCTATAAATAGTTGTTTTGCATGCTACGCGTAAATATATTATTTTGTAATATAAAAGCAATATTACGTGAGATTCTTTTTCGACTTAGATTATTATTAATACACAGCTGTGTGTATAAAATACAAAAACTTGTTCTATTTTTTTAATATATTTGCTTTAAATTGTCCCTGACTTGTTTGTTTTACATGACAAGCATTTTTCAGTACGACATTTTAAACTTTGATTGTATTTTATCGTCTGTTCTGTTTTGTTAGACTGTTAGGCTCGAACTACATGCATCCTTAATAACGAAACTGTCCCGGATAAGTCCGGATTCAAACCGTGTCGCTCAAGCAAACATTTGAATTTTTCCTGCATTGTCTACATACGATCCGGGGCCATTAGATCCCGATTTTCACCCAGACGCATCCGGATCACGCTCTGGTTTCTCCGGCCACCCGTTCCGTTGTTTTTCTCGGCAGTAAACTTCTCTCCAGATTCAAACGGACTCCGAATCCTCCGAGTTCAGCATGCAATCGACTACACGCGATCCGTTCGAATTTGGAGAGAAATTTATTACTGAGAAAAGATCTGGTGATCGGAGAAACCAGAGCATGATCTGGATGCTTCCGGCTGAATATCAGGATCTAATGGCCCCGGATCGTATGCAGATATATTAACCATGTATATAACCTAGGCAATGCATGTGTCGAGGCCCCTTTACCGTGTTCTAACTTCCTGAAATATAGTTTTTCTACCACAATGCAATGCTACGACTACGACTCCGACCATGAAGCCCACGTCAACGCCCACGTCAACGCCCACGTCAACGCCCACGTCAACGCCCACGCCCAGGCTCACGCCTTTTCACCCTAAGAAACATGTTCAAAAAAGTCTCTGGGCGCGAGGCCCCTTGCCGATGCGGGGCCCCTAGGCATTTGCCTACACTGCCTAATGGATAATCCGGCCCTGATCGTATGTAGTCAATGCAGGAAAAATTCAAATGTTTGCTTGAACGACGGCATAAAACCGGACTAATCCGGGGCAGTTCTTAGCGGATTCATGATATTCCGGATGCATGTAGTTCGAGCCTTTGTTCGATTAGTCTATCAAACAAGGTTGAAACGCTCGAATATTCTCACCCAACAATCCTAGAACTTGTCGCAAATAGAATGTCATACATTCATATAACTTAGGTACATATACAAAAGTTTGTGGAAAACATAAGAGAACAGAAATAATAGCAATCGTATAACATAATACGACTATAATATGAGAAGCGAGAGTTAGGTAGCAGTGCGAGGGACAATATATTATGTATATTTACCTCCTGTATTAACTCTGTCCCGAAAAATAACCAGTTTCAATTGTATACTAATAGAACTAATTTATTTAAGTACTAGAAGTCCACAAATGCTTTCTGACAAGATCCTGTTCTCGAGACTGATATGACGTACCGTACAAATACACTGAAGCTGCATTCACAACGGTCAGTCATACTTTGTGAAACTGACTTTACGTCATGGTGTTGCATTGTGAATGCAACTAAAACCCAATCTATTGCACATTCGTTCACTTGCTCTTAACCTAAATAAAACGTTAACATATTAACGTTATATCGCCAATAACAGAACAGTTAACTCGTTATTTGTTTAACGTTGTAGAAACAGCGCGTTAATCAGTCAGTAACGGTACTAACGTTACTACTAAGAATATTATAATTGGCTTTAAAGAGTTCGAAGTCGATATTACCTCGATATTGTGTCTAATAAGGTGAATCTGGAAAATCATGGCGTCTTTAGTTGATTCCATTGGCGAATTTTATTTTACAAGATATATTAAAATCAGGATTCGCTGATAAGTATCAACGGATATATATCGATTGATATATATGTTGATATATATCAATTGATATTTATTGTCTCAGTAGCATCCACAGCCGGTCTTGAAAAAAAATTTTCTACCTTCGGCCTGGTGCAATAAAAAATTCGTAATTGTTTAGGAACCGAGAAAGCGCATAAGTTAGTTTATATGTTCAAATATTTGAACCAGTCCAAAATAACTCCAACGATATGGACTGGGTTTGTGATCCCAATGCCGAAGAATTATTTAACGTTGAGATAGAATCTGAAAGTCAACTAGACTGGGAGCCAGAAGATAATGTCCCGCTTATAGACTTACGGCTGAGACCTGACCCTGAAGTGGACTAAATAATATTACAATTTTAAACTGACGTTTTTAAATAAGAATTTTAACATTATACATTTTAATTCGACTGTTAATTAAATAAGACTGATTTTATTAATTATTATTAAACTCGCAGACTGTTTTTTTTTGTGTGTCAACTTTATAATAAATAAATAATTAAATAAATCAAACTCAATCTTTATTTTACACTTTTGATTTTAAAAGATCAAATATTAAATGAAGCCACTTGCAGCCGAAAAATCGCATCTTTTCATATGCATGATATATATCCGATATATATCGGACAAATATCAAATATCGGATATTATGATATTTATTATAAAAATCGGATTTTTGCGAAACCTGATTAAAATTAATAACTTAATATGAAATTTAGCTAAATTAGAAACATATTCATCAATAGGCATAAATTACTACTTTTAACAAATCTATAAATATAAATTACGCCAGGGGAATCAACTCAAGACGCATATTTTCATGTTACCAATGACATTTCATACCAAGCACATAGCATCGGCGCGCTGTTAACGGGACAGCCAAAGTGTGCTTAACGGCAATATAAGCCCATTTTTTTCATAGTCATGTTTTGATCGCAAAACTGTAAGGATGTCGTTAAAAATGCCAAATACCCCAACGCCAAAAAAAAACACAAAAACGTGTAAAGAATGTAGTAAAATAAATTTATTTTCAATAAATATCGAAAATTATTAGACGTGCCATGTTTTGGCTTTGTTATTGTTATTGTACGACGTGATAAGTCCGTGGTATGAAATATTATTGGGTTATAACTTATAACAAATATTTGCCTAAATAGGGCCAAGATTAAGGTGGCAGTGATCTCGATACCTCCAAGCATAGATTTAATACCCTCCAAGATATACTACGTCAACTAAAATTTTAGTCAATTATGTTTTTATCAAAATCGAGTCATTATACTATAATTATTATGCTCACTGATTTTAAAGAAAAAAAAATTATTTTTTTTGGTTATGTTTGGATAGTTGATGAATCAAACAAAATAAAACAAACCAAAATGTTAGTCGGTGCAGTATACCTTCGAGGTATCGAAATATTTGCCTAAATAGGGCCAAGTTAAGGTGGCAGTGACCTGTCGTGCATCATTTACACATGCGTAGGCCCCGGCTCGTCCTTTTCCGGCAGCTGATTGGCGACGACGTTCTTGGCGATGTCCCGGTAGTCCTGCTCGCCGTGCGCCGCCAGGTCGAAGTCGGACCCCGACAGCGTAACCAATTGGTTCAGATTCGATTCCGCCGTCTCGCCCCCTGTCGGCACATTGCGGTAATTTGATTATTAATATATATAATTTAATAAATAAAAAAAGGCTTTCAAGTTACCCCGTCCTTTGCCAATCACATCCAAGTTTTTGTATAAAGTTTTCATTAAGATCAAAATGATTTATAAATATCTCTCTCTCTCTGTCTCTAACCATGCGTTGTGTATAATTAATTACGGTATTGGTGGATGCGTTAAACCACTCTTGCCCCCCATTTCGACTCTGAAGTCCACTGCTGGACATATGCCTTGACTAATTCAGAAGTGATACAGCCATGCTGCTCGGCAGGCGTGTTAGCCATTGCATTCCAGTCGCCATCTAGCAACATATGACATCTGTCATATTTGCAATATGAAATTGACCGTAACGTGTAAAATGAAGGTTCATTTTAGACCGGAGGATTTGTATGGAGTATGTTTTCAATTAAACTGGCTTAAATTTCGATACGTCCAGCCACCTGATAAAAAGTTAATATGAGCACAATCATATAAGTAATTAGTTCCCAATCATCAACATCATCATCAGGTTATTTTTGTCTCCACTGCAGGAGCACAAGCCTCTCTCATCTGCCGAAGGCAGACGGAGAATTTGGCCTACACTCCCCGCGCTGGCCAGACGGGTTGGGGAGGCCTGATTGATGTTTTATAATGTGTTCCCTTAGTCACCTTGTACGACATCCACGGGAAGAGTTGGAGTGGTCCTATTCTACTCTACCGGAAACCACACGGCAAATCATCAACATCACCAGCCCGTATTTACTGCACGTGCAAACCTGGGGCCAGGACTACATCGTGTTTATATAGCCAGTGTCCTATGGTACCTGCGCTATACATAGAACCAATTTTGATAGAATTGTGGCGTCTATCGTAGTCAGACGCCAAACGCTTATCGCAGAATGTCATAAGACAAAATGGCTTCGCAGTTTGGTTGGCTTCGCGTAGATATTTTCGTTTCACTATCTGTTTCTATAAAGTACTCTGTTAGGTAGTAACTCTATTAAGTAATATGGGCCAGCGGCCCTGTGATGCATTTGGTACATATACCTGGGTACATTTTAACCAGGTGATCCAGGTCTAAGGCATGTCAAAATTTCAGCCAATTTACTGAAACCACATTCTCCATACAAATCCGCCGGGAACTTTGATAGAATGGTGTACTTCACGGATACAGCGACTATACCTACGACTCGCATCGGTGTTGTTATCAATAGGAGTGCTTTGTGGTGGTAAACAGTGTTCATATTTAATAACATCAGTGTTCAACTCTCTAACTACAAGCACCAAAAGCCTGCTTAAATACTTTAACAACTTAAAATGTAACGAAACATGTTGTAAGCTCTGACAAGTGAACATTATTTTAATGTGTGTGTTACTACGTGATTATTGTCAGTTATCATGTTACAATAAGAGATACCTTGATTTTGGAGGCAAAAAAGAGCTGTCAGCTCCAAAGAGCTATGTCAGCTATCATTCTAATAAATTTGTACAAGCGGCCTACTTAGGATAATATCCGTCGGAATCCAAAATTATATTGTACTCTTTAACGGGGTAAGGGTCATATTCGGATGTGTGTTTGGCGTCTAATTATAGCGGGCAGACGATGTAACAACGTTGGTTCAGACTTCGAATTCAGACTTAAATGCTATATACGACCACCTCGTTGACCTAGTGGCTTGGTCATTGGACTCGAACGCCAGAGGTCTTGGGTTCGATTCCCACTGGGGGACAGACAACTTTGTACAATTTGTACAAGTTGGTCCCGGTCTGGGACCCGATTTGGGATTAGACAACTGTATGTATGTTTAATATGTATATGTTTATATTGAATATTATTATAATTTATTGTTATAATGATTATAATATACCAGGATCGACTCGTGCCATATTTAGCATGCACGAAAAGCCTTTCATACAGCTGCTACCTCTATCACTTTACGTCAACAAATACGAAATAGCAGACGCAATTTATGTCACGTGTTTTTAGCTTGCTAGCTTCCTAGATCAAAAACATCTTACTGCAACATGATAATAACAACAGTAAAGCTAAAACTGTTATTCATTTATTGTTATTTTGCTCATATGAAGACTACTTGGTAGTGGCATCTCGTTGTTGAGAAATTCAAAATAATTTATCCTTTCCCTGGAGTAACGTAAGTTTAAAAGGTTATTTTTTAATCGATAAACGGTTAATATTATTGACATGCATTTTGATTTTCTCCATATTGAGGCTTTCCTGAGGAATAGTCGAGGCACGTGAACTCTACAACTACAAGCAATGGAAAAAATTTACTTGGCTTACTTAATGCTGACTTCAAAGTCAAAGTTTAAATTATATTGTACTGTCTGAAGGGTCACTAGCCACCAATTGTAATTTGAGTCGTTAAGACGTCCACTGCTGGACATAGGCCTTCCCCAATGAACGCTATCACACACGGTCCTCCGTCCTCCGCATCCAGCCGCTTCCGGCAACCTTCTTCAGGTCGTCGGGTCACCTGGCCGCTAAGCCGTGGTCTCCACTCCAGAACTCGTCTGCCCCAACGGCCGTCGTTTCATCGACAGATGTGACGCACCCACTGCCACAAATCGGTCAAGCGTTATCGTATGTGGAGTTGCAAACACGACCGAATTACGAATGGTGGCTAGTGGCTATACAATTATTACTTCCGACAGTACGTAAAAGCAATAACAAAAATTCTCAGTCAAAATTACTTGAAAAAATTCTAAGTTATATATATGATAATCCCACATTACAGGCACTGCCTAGTGAGTACCAATGTATTAGATATTGGTATAAAATAAATAATTACAAGTAGTTATATTCCTACCTCGTCCATACCTCACGGAATATCTGAGTTAAATGTTATTAAGCGGATTCAACCCTTAGTGTAAAATTAGTGTTAGCCCAAACAGCACTGTGGAGAAATATACAGCCTTCAGCTATAAAATAGGTCCATGGTGGGGATATAGGTGTTAATGCACCTGACACCGCTATACCACCACTATGGACCTACTGAGCTGTAAAATAGCTGCATAACTTGCCAGTGTGCTAGTAGGGAGACAGCAGGATTTGCAAACTGACAAGGGTTGCAATTCCTATGTTAGATTATCAGTTTCTCTTATTACGAACATGCTGTGTTATTGAAAATATTCTGTTCAAACTCACACTGCGACTGTTACCTCGAGAGCAGTCTCGAATCTGAATCGAACCTGCTACTGTCTTACAAAATACTTAACAATATTAGCACTCGTCAAGCTCGCCTTAGTACTGAAAATAACGACCTATTGCAAGAATATCAACGAAAATCCTCAAATCAATAGACAAAGGCTTTAAATAAAAATACTCATAAAAAATTTAATCAACTCCAAGGCAAAAACGTAGTAAGTATTTTTTGCGAACTTGTCAAGAAAAGTTCCTGCTATTTGTAAGAAAAATTAATTTAATCGACTGAGAAGTTGTAAAATATATACGTATATTATCAGGAACACAACTAATCTAAACAAAATATTCCATCATCAGCGGAAATACACATAAACCTCCCGAACAGAATACCACTTTTGGTGGGCGGTCCATTGGGGGATTTGCCATAATCACCACGCTTGGCAGGCGGATTGGTGATCCCAGTAATCATCTTAATATACACAGGAGAACGCTGCTGCCCGTCCCTGGTGCAAGCCCTTAGTCGCCGCGACACCCACGGGAAGATTGGGGGATACCCTTTTCTAAGCCGGGGACCGTTCGGCATGTTATAACATGACAAAAGTATATATACTATCACAAAAATTGTACAGAAGGTTTTGAAGTGAGTTTTATTTTGTAAATTTTCGACGCCATTGGTAAATAAAAACATTACCTAAGAGAAAAAAGCACGCGCTTACAACTAATTAACGTTTAATTTGATTGAGGTTCTTGCAAATGGCCGCCAAGACTGCGTTGCGTGTGTATGTCACAATTATATCGCTTCGTCATGTTTAGTGCTGGGCAAAGCCTTTGTAAAGCTACCTTTTTACTTTCCGTACAAAGCAAAAGTTGCTTTTACAAGTCAATGAGTATTTTATAAATGGGTTGTGAAATTTTCGGTGAAAATATGGGAGAACATAATTTCCGATGGTAACCCATGGAACTCCTAAGTGGAATATGTGGGTGGGACCACAGGAAAGTAATTTTTTATTTACTGCAAAGCAAATTTGATGCCCAAAACCTTTCACAAAATACACAAGCAAATATGGTGTTAAAGTTGAAAAGTTTTTGCGCGATTCAGGCGTAAACCTGTAACCTCTTTGATCTTATCACATATGAGAATGTCAGGGTTCGTAGTGATAATTATCATTGATAATTATCTTGAAAATAATAAAAACAATAATTAATTAAACGCTAACTCTATGAATGGCGTTTTACGTGTATCCGAACGCGATTGGCCGCTTCCGCGCATATACAAACATTAGTAAGAAAAAGAAATGTAAACGTGAATGTCGATTAATTTATAATTTCAAATAATAATTTTACAAAAACAGTAATTATAAATGTATTACTTTACACAACATTTTAATAATGAAATTATCATTTGTATGTTACAAATTAAAATGATCAAGTTAGGATAGCATGGATAATTATCCGACAATTATCAAAGAAAATAATTATCTTGATAACTTCGAACCCAAGACAAGGTCCTTAGGTCAGCGAAAGGCCTTAGGTCAGCGCTCAAACCAACTAAGCATTCGCGTCAACTATCAAAGCTGGTTGCAAATTCAAATCCTGCCGTAATGCAAAGAATCGTCAACTCTATTGCACACTGTAATGTTTTAATACAAATGTTATGGCGTGTAATGTGTATTTAATGTATTGTTGACGTCCATATACAATGTTCAACTGTTATTTCTCTTATAATGTAGAGATAACTATCGTAATAAATACATAAAACAAATGGGCTGAATATGGGAAGACATATGGGCTCATTCAATGGGGTTGAATATGAAGACGATATCTGTCAGATCAAAACACACACAACACAGTCTTTTCGTAACGTTCACAGTTCACTGGCCGTCTTTAAACCAAATAGGAACTAATCATACAATACATTATACATACTCTTGTCTAAACACCATTCAGGGTCGGCCCTAGGGCTGTCATTTGTGGGGGGAGGGAGTGGGATGCTACAATAGACCGTCTGTGCAAAAAATAAAACTCTAGTAATATTTTTTTTTACGAATTATAAATCGATCTTCTTACTGGACTGATTGTTTCTATTATGTATGTTGTCTTCAGTCTCTATGTATGTACAGCTTATTGCTGAGTAAGCATTGGAGGCAGGGAGGGGGATTGGGGATGGTACAATAAGATCTCACACCATTAAAAAAATTGCTAGAGCCGCCCCTGACACCATTGTACGACCTCACAAACACTACAAGATAAATGCGGACACACCCCTTCGGGATTCAGCCGACGAAATGTCTAAACGAAATATCTATGAATTAACCACAGAACATTAAAAGATGTTAGAAAGGCGATGCAGGCGATCATAGTTTGTACCGAAACACATGCAGTCGCTCAGGGTACGTAGTACGAACGGTTTCGACACAAACTGCGCTTGATGCCCTTTCTAACTTATGGAGTAAACCCATCTCATCAACATTTGTTCAACCAAACCCACCAATCACATCTACGCAAAAAAACCAGTGAACTGCCAACGGTGTTAGTTATTATCAAACAAAAGAATAGTAAAAAGCGTCAGCCTGATACGCTACCGTGACCGCGTGTTAACTAAGCTGGTGTGGAATGCGCCGGCTCTGGCCGCGGACCTTCGGTGAGGACGTCGCCCGGGAACCTCGGGTCTCGCAGGGTCCGTTCAGTCAGCGAGCGGGACCTCGCCCGGGTCTCCTCCAGTATGAAGCTGTTGATCACGTACGCCTCGCGCCGGATCCGGTCGCGCAGCTCGCCCGACATGTCGGGTATCGCCCATTTCACTATTATCATTACTAGCGCCACTACGTTCTGTTGGTATTTAATTAACAAATAATTTGAAATTATTGCATATGATTTATAAATAAACTCAATAAAATGCAATGCAGTTCTATTCTGAAGCACTAAAATTAACTAAACTAACTAAATATTTCTGTCAAACAGTGTCAAAGAATGCTGTCAAATTTTAATTGTGTTCTTCACAATCAGGTCTCATCATGTCAGCCCTTAGACGTCCACTGATGGACATAGGCGTTCCGCAATGAACACCACTACACCCGATCCTTTGTCCTCCGCACAAGCCGCTTCCGGTCACCTTCCAATCTGGTGTAATATATTTGATTCATCATCATCATTAGGTTATTTTTGTATCCACTGCAGGAGCACAACCCTCTCTCATCTGCCGGAGACAGACGGAGGATTTGGCCTGCACTCCCCGCGCTGGCCAGACGGGTTGGGGAGGCCTGATTGATGTTTTATAATGTATTCCCTTAGTCGCCTTGTACGACATCCACGGGAAGAGTTGGAGTGGTCCTATTCTACTCTACCGGAAACCACAATTATATTATTTGATTACTAGCTTTAAATAGTTCTTCCCCTCGGTTATACTGGTGGAAGGGGAGTAGTTTTAGGCAGAATTTGACGTCAAAAAGAGAATAATGTATTCCAATTTTGAAAATAAATATTTTGATTTTGATTTGATTTTGATTTGAATAACGTTTAAAGTTTATTTTTTGTAGTGATAATGGCTTGACAGAATTTTTCGAATGTAGAAAATTATGAGAGCATAAATTCAAAATTTGACAGCGCCTTAATCAGGATCTATTCTTATCTCACTTTACTCATACTTTCTGATAGTGAGAGATAATTTTAAAACTGTTAAATAAATAAAAGAATAAACTAAAATTAAGTTTAAAATAATAGGCATACGTACAGTAGTGGACCTAGCTAAAGGGCTTCGAAGAATGAGGTGCGGTGAAGTGGGAAAGAACGTCACTACCACAACCACTAGGCCGACTCTTATACATTTACTTTATATTTATATACTTTGTGTATTCATTCATTCGTTCGTTCATTCATTCTTTATAACTGTCACATTCCTCCGACGTCCCTTTGACTCGGCCCCCCACTGTAAAATTAAAAACTTTGTAACTTTGATTTGCTATTCACCATTGCGTAGTGATATTTAGTATTCTCTGCCATAGATGTGTATAAAGTAAGAGAGCTATTTCTGCCAACAAACTGTATTATAGTTTGGCGGAGTTATTGCATGTATATTTTTTAAGAGATGAATAAATGATTTTATTATTATTAAACTAATAGTGTATAGTAGTACCTCAAACACGACGACGAAGGCGAGCCTGGCGCCCATGATGTGCCAGTACCAGTTGGTGCGCGCGTAGTCCTCGCCCTCGCGGTAGTACCAGTAGCCGGGGTAACTGCAACAGACGGAGGTTTAAGTCATCATCCTGAAAGAGTCCACTGTTGGACATAGACCTCTCCCAAGGCGCGCCACTGAACCCGATCTTCCGTTCTTCTCATTCAGTCACTGCCAGCCGCCTTACGCAGATCGTCGCTTTAAGTATCCAGGGAGCGTCCCACATTACATTTCCCACTCACGGTCTCCACTCGAGAACTCGTTTACCCCAGCGGTTATCGGTTTTCCGACAGATGTGACCAGCCCACTGCCACTTTAGCGTACTAACTTTTTGAGCTACGGAGATTTAAGTACACTTTAGTCATACAGGCCAGTGTTTACGCATTAGGGAGGGCATATGTCCAGCGTGTACGTCGACAGACAGGCAAAGATAACTGAAAGTAACAGCTTCTTTGCTACAGTAACAGTTACTTTGGTGCTTTGTTTCAAACGAAGTATTCATGTTGTAACGTATTAACCTGCACATGGTTTCATTGTACTGGGTCTTGATGGGCGGGTGCTCGATCACGGAGATGTTGAAGTCGGCCAGCGTGTGGTTGACGTACTCGTTGAGCGACCCCCGCTCGAACTGGTACACGAGGCGCGGTATGAACTCGGACGTGAACGCTATTATGAAGCCCTGTAAATGAAAAACATTAATAAATTTTGTTACAGGTTCAATTCAATTCAAATATTCTTTATTGTGCACCAAAACATATACATTTTTAATAAAAACAAATCTTACATAGAAGGATGAATTTAGTGTACAACAGGTCAATCTAATTAAAAAACAAAATAAAAACAAATCAATAAATCTAAAATCTAGTGGGGAGATACAATTATGCGATTAGAAACCGCGCAATATGGCACTTATACAGTCTTTTTGTCGATGTCAACTCGTCCTTGACTCGGCGCGAAACGAGTAAGCGTTTGATAGTTTATGCAATATATTGCATATAGCACGCACGTCGCGCCTGCTTCACCATTCTATGTTGGTACAATTTCTACGCTCAAACCTTACTAAAGCTTATTGGTTGCAGGAACTACAAAATAGTGAATAGTGGAAGTCATAGACAGGCTGCAAACTCGTTCCCAAGGCCGTAAAATATATAATAAAAAGAGCATGCCAAGCACTAACGTTGGTGATGATGCTGAGCTTGCCGATAGAGTCGAGTATGCGATACCAGACGCCGATGTCGTTGACTCTCTGCGGCACGGGCCGCCGGTAGCACCGCAGGAACTTCTTGGCGTCCAGCCGCATCTCCAGCACGTTGTTGATGAGGGCGAACAGCGGCGCCAGCGGGAACGCCGCCACGAATATCGTCACGAACCCGTACTGGAGGACTGGGGGACAAACAAACGATTTAATTGACACGTCAGTTGACCACTTCTGTCGTAGAACCGACAGCCGTTTGGGCAGACGAGTGGAGACCGCGGATCGGCACGCGAAGATGGCCGGAAGAGGCTGGATGCGATGGGCAGAGGACCGGATGTGTTGACGTTCATTGGCGTAGGCCTACGTCCAACAGTTGACGTGTAATGGCTGATATGATGATGTTTGTGGACAGTACATCCATAGACGTCATATCGATGGCTCATACCGCGACAGTACGTCTATGGACATCTTATTTCGTAATGATTGCTCATCTAGTCACGAACTCACGTCACGTAGGCTGTGTCCACGAATGTAATATCAATACAAATGCCCTCCGAGTTTGCTTGAAGACATCACTTACAGATAAGTCAGCCCTTTGTTTACGTATGTTTGTGTATTTGTCTTTATATATAGCAGCAAAACGATGTATCTAGACAAATATACTGCAGATACTGTTTGGGACACTGCTATAGCGAAAAAACACATCGAAATCAGTTCAGTATGGGTGAAGTATTGGAGTGCGCTCAAAGTTACCTTAGAAAAAGCGAACTGATTTCTAATATTATATTTTTCTGTTATTCCAGTTAGAATGCTAATTTGTACTAGTATATATAACACTAGCTGTTGCCCGCGACTTCGTCCGCGTAGACAACTTAACATCACAAATTATTATGTATTTCCCGTAGGAATGGGATGTTTTTTCGGAATAAAAACTATCCTATGTCCTATTCCAGGACCAAACATATATGTGTGCCAAGTTTCATCACGGTCCAGTGGTTGAAGCGTGATTGAGTAACAAACATCCAAATATCCTTTCACATTTATAATATTAGTAGGATTAGCATCGCGAGTATCATTGACGAGATAGTTCAATTCAATCCTGCTCGAGTGGGAATTTTTCTTTTAGGTGCAAAATATCGCTAAGCGTGGCGCTTAGAAAAAAATGTAAACCTTAAAAAATACTCTGTTCCTTGAAGAATATAGACCAATCAAGATCAGAGGCCGTGTGGTTTCCGGTAGAATAGAATATGACCACTCCAACTCTTCCCGTGGATGTCGTACAAGGCGACTAAGGGAATAATACATTATAAAACATCAGTCAGGCCTCCCCAACCCGTCTGGCCAGCGCGGGGAGTGTAGCCCAAATCCTCCGTCTGTCTCCGGCAGATGAGAGAGGGTTGTGCTCCTGCAGTGGAGACAAAAATAACCTGATGATGAAGATCAGAGGGAAGTTAAAAGATAGTAACAATAAACACGTACCCATTTCTAAATATTCCGGAAACAGTCCCATGTTCCCGAAGTCGACTAGTTTGAAGTCTTTTACCCACTGCAGGGAACTCTTTATTCTGAAAATTTAGAAAAAAAAACGAATATTAAATATTAAATCATTTCATATATCGATGGATCAGATCAACAGCGGAAGGCCTTAGCCGGCCTTAACCAGTCCAATAAGACACAATCCTAAAGCCATATACATACTAAAACCTTAAGAAAACTACACACATTTTTATGAGAGTCAAAAACTTAAAAGTAAGTCCCATAATGAACTGACACATCGATTTAAAAGAAATACGAGCCTTAGAAAAACTAGTGATACTGAAATGTTATTTATTACACAGTTGATGAGTATTTAGCCGACAAAATGTTAGATTTATGTTTAAAAAAATTACCCTCGTCATTGCCATACCGACAATGTTAGATCTATAATAAATATTGTTATACCTATGTTACTCTTGATTGTGCAAATAAAGTAATTATTTATGTATTTATTTTTATATATTTATGAATTATACATCGCATCAATCAATATACGTGCGTCTCGTTCACCCGTGAGCCCCATTTACTTTACACTCAGATCCTTCATAAGACATATATTTAAACAACACTGCTCGTACTCGGCGAGATAAATAATTGTAACAAGAATTATATAAAATAAAGCTGAATTCTATTCTATTCTATAGAAGTACGGGTGAACGAGACTACACATTATATCGCTGTTATTATTATTCACTGCAATCCCTAAGGTTCTATAAGAGTGGCCCTCTTCGGGTGGTACAGTAGGGGCATAGAGCGCTAGTTCTTGGAGCTGGTTTTCTGGTTTATTCCTCGAAAATATATGTTATACTAACTGGTTCCTCCTGCCGATGGTCCTGATGACGTTCCACCACTTGAGCAGGTACGGCATGAGCATCTCCACGATGGTGTTGATGGCTTGCTTGCCCACCATTATGATCGCCAGCTGGATCGACAGCTCAAGCAGGCAGCCGCCGGGCGCGCACTAATAAACATTGCAAAGTCAAAATCATTTATTGCATATGAGTACATTTGGTACATTTATACACGTCATTTATTTTATCGACTACCGCTTCCTAGGTGTTAGCGCTGTAAAGAAGAAACGGCGCAACAAACTTCACGCAACACATCTTTTAAAAATCAAGTTTGCATACAATTAATAAAGATTTTGCGAAGCTAAATTAACATTAGTACCACGCATCTTTGTCATTCAAATATTCGTCTATTTTATAATAGGCTTTCTTACAAAGTTGTTTTTTAATGTGAATCTTAAACTTTCTGTCCGTCATATTTAAGATTTCCTCTGGTAGTTTGTTGTAGAAGCGTATACATTGCCCTGTGAACGATTTACTGACCTTACTTAGTCTTAACCCTGGTAAAACAAGACAAGTTGCAGTCTGTTAGATAAGATCTCAAGACAAAAACATACACAAGCTGTCTCCTGATGTATTGTGAACATAACATTTTGTGTAGACGTAAACGCTCTTGACGTTTTTTGAGTGTACATAAAACCTCCAAATTTTAATATTTATCGGGAAATGAGAACAGAAGACCGGATTGGGCAATTTGTTCCGTGTCTCTGAAACTGATTTTGAACTAGTTTTAATTACTAGCGCGCGTTTGGAAACCTCGGAACACATCCGACATGCGCGGTAATTAGTATCTCTGTATGTAGGTAATTTTTATTACATTAGTATATCGCAAACGGCTCTCCACTATGTGCAATGAAAAGACCCTAAGCTTCTTCGGTCACATTGTGCGGGCTCCCAAGCACGACCTGGAGAAGCTCATCATCCTGGGACAAGTGGAGGGCAGGCGTGCCAGAGGACTAGCTCCGACGAGGTGGTCAGACCCGGTGAGGAGGGTGGCTGGCGTATCCCTATATGAAGCGGTGCGGCTGGACAATGACCGCAATGCGTGGACGTATTTTAAACGGTCGCGATCCTCAGCAATGAATGAAAACAGAAAATATCGCCCTCAAGAATTAGTTTTTTTTTGCAATGTATTTGTTAATATCCACTGTACAGCACTTAGGCTTCATTTAGTATATTTATAACTTACAATCAATCAATCATTCATTCAACCAATCAATCAACCAAATCAATCGGGCATTGTAATTAAGGACTGATTCAAATGACTGTTGTTTTGTATGTGTGACAGTGATTTCTTCAATGTGAACATGAGCTATTTTTACCTGGGGAAAATATGTGAACAACACTTCACAAAAGTTTAAAACTTACTTCCTCCTGCCTATGTCCAAAGAACCTGATGTAATCGCCAGGTCGTCCAATGAACTTGCCCTTGAAGAATGCGATGTAGAATATGGAAGCATAGTAGTTGACGAACTGGAGGAGGTATATCTTGAGTGTAAGCGAGTCGTCGAACTCCGTCTGCGTGCGCAGGAGTTCTTTCTCAGTCAGCCACTCGGCTAGGTATTGGTAGATCTGTGGTACAGTTGCAACGATTTGGCATGACAAGCTATTGTTAATTAAAAGTAAGAAAACTATGTATGTAAATTTAATTATAGTGTGTTTATTCTATAAATTTAGTAATAAATAACTAAGTGACCCTCCCCCCCGTCATCCAACATAACAATACTAACATAGTTGAAGATGCAGATGAACACGAGGTTAATGCAGGCGGCGGTGGCCGTGGTGAACATGATGGGGTTGTAGGTGATGAGCACGTTGTCGTTGTGCCGCAGGATGCTGGCGCCCAGCAGCGACATGCGGTACAGCACCACGCCCAGCACCGTGGCCAGCGCCAGCAGCACCAGCAGCGCCACCACGCTGAACGACATCAGCGTGGCCGGCAGCCGCATGCGCCAGAACGGGACCATCGGCTCGCGCTCGCCCGTCACCACGTTCAGCTGGAAGCATACACACATAACATAACATAACCTCCACGCCTGGCTTGTCAAGCAGTCATTTTATTGTTATGAAGAGTTTTTCCGGAACTCACTGACATAATTAAATTGAAATGTATATACTTATTGAACTTCAAGCAATCAATCAATTAATTAATCAATCGGGCATTGCAATTAAGTCATTAATTCAAATGACTGTTGTTTGTATGTGTGACAGTGATTTCTTCAATGTGAACATTTAACCCACCCCCTACAAGTTTGATTACTAAATCTGTATCATTTATCGTATCGTCTCAGGCGCCAAGAAGACCTCGCGAAACCTCATCCCTTGGCATCAACGGTGCCCCAAGCCGATTTGGTGGGCTTCACAAACGCATTATAATTTCTTCTTTGGCGTATGCGTTTCCTCGATGTAGACGTTGAAAGAGGCGAGTGTCGCTTCTCTACTTAGTAGTAATATTGAATACTAGCTGTTACCTGCGACTTCGTCCGCGTGGACAACTTAACATCACAAATTATTATGTATTACCCGTAGGAATGAGTTATTTTTCGGGATAAAAACTATACTACATCCTATTCCAGGACACAACTTATACGTGTGCCAAGTTTCATCTAGATCCGTCCAGTGGTTATTGAGAAACATCAAAATTTTCGCATTTATAGTATAAGTGGGATTCTCCGGTGGCGGTGTCGCTGTCCCCACCTGTGTCCTCTTCACGTGCGCCAGGCGGGCCAGGTACTGCGGCCGCGGATGCTCCTCGTACACGTCGAAGCCCGTCAGGTCCCAGCGGTGCGTCATCTCAGCAGAGTACCGCTTCCACAGCTCCAGGAAACACGCACCTGAAAGCGTGCAGATGATCAGCCAAGGTGGATAATAATTGATAACCAAGTTGGGCATGCTTTATCAAATACTAGCTGTTGCCCGCGACTTCGTCCGTGTGGACAACTTAATATCACAAATTATTATGTATTTCCTACTTACTTGATATTTTAGACAATTCACACAATATCTTTATAAATTGTAGCCTATGTGTTATTCTGATGTATAAGCTATATTATTGTAAAGTTTCATTAAAATCCATTCAGTAGTTTTTACGTGAAAGAGTAACAAACATCCAACCATACTTTAAAAAAATCGCGTTTATAATATTAGTAGGATTTTTGCCATTACGTGTTTCGTAATGGCTCATGAATATGGACAAGAAAGAACACAAAGGCGGGGTGGTCGATCAGGTAGGAGACCTTGTGTTATAATAATATAATAATAATAATAAAATTCTTTATTAAGGACAACAAAAATCCACAAAGTATTAGTAGCAACTTTGAACTATGTTAGTATAAAATAATTAAATTTGATTTAACAATGGGCCCGATTCTGAAGGCACAACGTTAAAATTGGACAGCGCTAAAATTGGTATCGTCTTTATAGACATAGACATACTTTATTGATAACTTCCGTTACAGGTCAAATAAAAATTATAAACAAGTTAAATGAAATCAAATTATAAAGCAAATTAAACACAATTAAATATAAAAACATCAATAACTAACATAAACATAAAAATGTCAAATAAAATTCTTAAAACTAAATAAATTGAAATAATGCGTTCTGCAAGAACTCTTCATATCTTTATAATACTGTGTGACAAGGATAGCAACAGTTTTAGTGCTGTCAAATTTTAACGTTGTGCCTTCAGATGCGAGCCCAATATTTTATTTTGTTATGTTAACAGAATAGTTATGAAGCTCCCAGTAGTATCATTGTAGTCTCACACACGAGCAGCTGCAAACACTCACCCCAGAAGCTCATGAATATGGCGAAGAACACAGTGGTGGGGTTGTCGAACAGGTAGGTGACCCGCGACTGCAGGCACGTGGCGCGCAGCTCCCAGTAGTCGCAGAAGTAGTCGCACAGCGGGCACATCTTTATAGTGGACGTGTAGTTGCAGACATCTTCACTGGCAAATACGAAAACAACAACTTTATTAGCTTACGACTAGTTGGGACTCAATTTCGATATTCCCGAAACGACCAAGTCCCAAATATACTGTGTACATAATCTAATAAATAAAATCGTTAACTTGGCCTGTCTGTACATTGAAGATATTTGCAAAAAAAAATTTGGGGCGTCTAAGGATAAGCAACAGAACACATTTCGATCATTTTTGAAATTTTTGTCTGTTTGTCTGTGGGTTTGTGCAAGCATCACTTAAAAACTAATGAATGGATTTTTGATTGCGGGAGCGGGGGCGGAGGCGGAAGCGGGGACGGGAGCGGGAGCGGGAATGGGAGCTGATTCTGTAGTTCACGCGAGCGGAGCCGCAGGCACAGCTAGTGGGTACATAATAATAAAGTAACTATATCGGTAGGATCTATATACATTTTCAACCATAGCTGGTGTGCGAAATGTTAAAATATATTAAAAATTACAATTAATAGTCAATTAATAATTAATTGTGGCTTGCCGTGTGGTTCCCGGCTTAGAATAGGGCCACCCCTATCTTTCCCGTGGGTGTCGTCAAGGCGACTAAGGGACTGCACCAAGGACGGGCAGCAGCGTTCTCCTGTGTGTCTATGTTAAGATCATTACTGCGATCACCAATCCACCTGCCAAGCGTGGTGATTATGGCAAATCCCTTAATGGACAACTTAGCAAAAATGGTATTCTATTAGGGAGGCCTATGTTCAGCAGTGGACGTATTTAGGCTGATGATGATGATGATGATAATAACTAATACAAGTCAAACAAATTTAATTGTACACATTTTACAAGAATGTCACTTTATTTACAGATCGTTGTCATTAAAATATTCTCGCCCCTGTTCTCGCTTAAACTTACTCATTGGGGCTTCCGTGATGGTTTTAAGTATTCTATTAAATATCTTTGGTGCCATACAGAACACGCTCTCGTGCAACAGTGCAATTTTAGAACTCTGAACATGCCTAAAATCCAAAACGACAGTGTGTTTGTGATAGTTTAATATATTTATTTATTTATTTAATAGTTTATTGTACCCACAAATATACAAAGAATAACACAAAGAAAAGAAAATTATACAAAAGGATAAGTTTATTTCTAAAGAAATTTCTTCCAGCTAACTTGCGGTGAAGACAAGGGCTGCAGCTGTAGAGCTTATAATAATGAATAAGCTCTACAGCTGCTGCAGAAATTAAAAAAACAGCAATTGCACGAAGGTAATTGAATTATTGATAAATTAATTTTATTCACTAAACATTAATGAGTACTGTGGTGATTATTTCAAACTAAATAACGCTGAAACATCTACTCTTATTTTTCAATGTTCGGTACCCACTACGATCCTGAACTAGAGTCCTACCACGGGCAATTTTTATTTTAATTCTAATATCTGTTCTAAGACTACTAACCTCGGTTGGTTTGAGAACACTGTAGCAGCTGAGTATATGACGCAGATCAGACCCACTATTGACGCAGGAATCAGCATGTGCGTGTAGAAACCGAGCCATGCGAAGTACAGTCCTGTAATATACACCTTTCTTAATAGGTTTAAAGATCTTTATTCTCATTAAGACAATGTCACTTACATGAGAAACAATATCATCAGGTTATTTTTGTCTCCACTGCAGGAGCACAACCCTCTCTCATCTGCCGGAGACAGACGGAGGATTTGGCCTACACTCCCCGCGCTGGCCAGACGGGTTGGGGAGGCGTGATTGATGTTTTATAATGTATTCCCTTAGTCGCCTTGTACGATATCCACGGGGAGAGTTGGAGTGGTCCTATTCTACTCTACCGGAAACCACACGGCAAACAGGAAACAATATAGAAAAAACATATTTTTTTAGTTCGCACCGCACACACACAAAACATTTATGTTTATTTTACCTACTCGTTTAATGCATTTCTTGTTAGATATCGTAATTGTCAAGTACATGTTGGGCAAGTTTACCTTTGAATGCGTTAAACGACTCGATATTTTTTAGGTGTGACGATAGGTTGTTATATAGTTGTGCTCCCTCGTATGTAAACATTCTTTTGCCATAGTTGGTTCTTGTCTTCGGTAGTACGATATAGCACGCACGAGTTACTTAATACCACACATACACTGGGCGGTGGCGCCTGCGGGTTAAATACGGCTAAGGTACCATAATAAATTGTACCGCGGCCCGGAGGCGACTTTCCCCAAGTCAGTGTGGAGTTCGGTCAAGTGTAGAAAAGGGAGCGCTATGGAAAAAAATCCCTGATTGGCGTGAAACCCTGGATATACACCCTAACCTGGAATTCTCCATACACTCAAATCTTGATTCAACTATATCATTGGCTGCCACCGCAACCCAGCGCGGGCTTGGAAATGGCTTAAACCTGCCGGCTACTGCTTTTTAGCAGCAACAGAGATGATTCCTGTCAAACCACTCTGATAGAACAATTGGGGAGTGTCTGTTCAAATGGTTATAATTACATAAAGCAAAAAATATCTGAAAAAACTACTTTGGGGGAATATTAACAACCTTTTTTCCCTTAAACATTGATTTTTGAGATTTGTCTTTCACTTTCCACTGACCACTTTGCCGAAATGTACACTTTCCAAAAATGACCACTTTTCCAATATGACCACTATTCCAAAATGACCACTTTCCCAAAATGACCACTTTCCCAAAATTACCACTTTCTCGAAATTACCACTTTCCCAAAATTACCACTTTTTCATGAACATTTTAGACAGTGAAATATCCCTTTCACCGAATGTCCCCATGTAAAATTAAGCCTTATGGGGCATTTTAGAAAAGTAGATAACTTGCTCGTGAAGGCTTTGATGGTATGATGAGTATATTATTACCTATTTTAACACCGAAGTAGTCCTTAACATAGTCTAGAGGTTGATATTTGAGACACGTTGAGACGTCAGCCCACTCCTTGTATAGTAAGTATCTCATAGAGCCTTCAGTTTTCAAGTCACCCTGGAACAGATACAGTTTGTTACTATAAATAACTGGACCCAGACCATTCGACGTACATTTGTTTTCTGATTGCGAATTGGCAATAACCAAAAAAATTATGATGAGGGGTTACAGTGAGATGTGAGTTTCACCAGAACGTTCTAGACGCGTTGCGAAGGGCAAGTTATCACCACAAACTAAAAATCATAAACTCATGAATGAAATCATTAGCAGCGTAGGCATTATAAGACCATCATGGTCCAGCAGTGGAGTTAGATACTTACGTCGTGCAGCGGGTATGCCGCACTGTAGGTGGAGTTGGATATGAGCCGCGCGATGCCGAACGCGAAGTCGTCGTGGGCCGCGTCCGAGAACTTCTTGCGGTCCAGGATGAACTGCACGATGCGCGAGCGCACAGACGGCGTCCAGAAACATTCGGACGTTGTGTCGAATCTACATTCAAATGACTTATTAATAAATGAAATTGCAGAATACTGCGGGTCCAGCAACACAATCATAGAAACCGTGTAGAAACAAATATTATTTGATAAATAGGATCATAGAATAGTATTGGAACAAATGTTATTCGATGAATAAGATCACAGAATAGTTTGAGAGCAAATGTTATTCGATCAATATGATCACAGAATAGTGTGGTAACAAATGTTATTCGATCAATATGATCACAGAACAGTGTGGGAACAAATGTTATTCAATGTAGTGGTCACAGAAATGGTCATGTAGATTCAGCGCAGACCTGGCGTAGACCAACGATGCGGTTTTTTGCTGACAATTAATAATCGTCTTTAAAATAATAATAATAATAAAGTTAAAAATTGCATGCATGTTAAAAATCGATCAATATTTTGTTCACACAATAACATGTTATTCTATTGATTGAACAACATTTGTTTCCGCAATATTCTTTGATCCTATTGATCGAATAACATTTGTTCCCACACTATTCTGTAATGATATTGATCGAATAATATTTGTTCCTGCATCGTTCTATGCTTCTATTGATTGAAAAACATTTGTTTCCGCAATATTCTTTGATCCTATTGATCGAATAACATTTGTTCCTACACTATTCTGTAATGATATTTATCGAATAATATTTGTTCCTGCATCGTTCTATGCTTCTATTGATTGAAAACCATTTGTTTCCGCAATATTCTTTGATCCTATTGATCGAATAACATTTGTTCCCACTATTCTGTGATCCTATTGATTGAATAACATTTGTTCCCACAGTTTCTGTGATCCTATTGATCGAATAACATTTGTTACCACACTATTCTGTGATCCTATTGATCGAATCACATTTGTTCCCACTATTCTGTGATCCTATTGATCGAATAACATTTGTTCCTGCATCGTTCTGCATCCACCGCTATATATATATAAAGAGGTATACTCACAAGTACTCCTTATCCTTTGAGTAAATGGCTGTGAGGCGATGCTTCCTCTCCGGGAATATGGTAGTGTCCACCCTGAACTTGGACATCACACGATCCCAACACGCATCCATCTGGTCTATTAAGCTGTACGTCTTTTCGTGCACGTCCTTAAGCGCTGAGAACTGTAACATTCACCTTTTATTAACGGATCGTCTCTTCCGCACTTCTAAAACTTAATAAGGGCAGGCCTGTCTGACTCCGCACTTTTAAAATATATCTACGATGCGCAGCCCCGGTTACCGGGGCACCTAGGTGGAGCGCGTGCGAATGTCAATGTTGCGTAATTTAGAGGTTCAACATAACATTCGACTTTATTTCATGTGCGTAGGATTCAATTTGGCTTGTACTGCATTTTGTCGGTACGTTTATGGAAAATTTAAGAAGATTCCTGAGCATTCTGTAAGTGTTCTATTACTTAGGCTCTAAAAAAACGGATGCTCAAATATCGCACCTTTTTAAAGTCAGTTTCATTAGGCTTTACATAAACTATACAGGGGTGTATCGTCAAGACCGGTCAGTATGGGGAAGTCAGAAACTGTAAAAGATAGAGCAATGTTATTTTAGTACGAAAATTGATAGGGTATGTTGTTGTAAGGAATATTATAGATCCTTGTGTTTACAATTAAAATGCTGCATTCAATTATTAATATGCACTTTTAATTTTTTGCTTTTCATTCTTTTTTTGCGTCTTTTCTGACCTGCAAAATCGACGTTATGGTTCCTCAAAACAAATTATTACTATTTTATAGTTTCTGACTTCCCCATACTGACCGGCTTTGATGATACACCCAACCTATATATTTCAGGAAATCCCATAAACCACGTGTATTTCTCACAGTTATAAAATACAGCGTAATGGATATTTATTTCTTAGTTTTGGCCCAGTCACGTGACACAGTTGTACATATCGAAACCATACTTCTGTCAACATTAAATACTTATTCTATATTTCATCTCAAATCAATTGTCATTCGAAAAACTATGCAATTTGCATCTTAGTAACATGCACTTTAAAGGGAGCAGGAAAAATAGGTTTATATTACCATGTAAACTTTGCAGTCCACTTAGGAACATCATATATAATTTATTTTGTTTTCGAGGCGCAAACGCGTTTGTTTTCTTATGACGATAGATTTGGAATGAAAAATATATTCAAGGGAAAATAGAGTAATGGAGGATGGACTCTTAAGGAGGGCACTAGCCATATATCAGAGTTTCAAGTCAACATAACTACTTACAATTTGTTTTTAGATTAATCAATTATTACCATTTACTCGTACTTACCTAAATAAATAAATATATAAATATCTCAGACATTCACACCAATTATCCAGTCCCAAACTAGGCAGAGCCTGTGGCATGGTTACTAGATAACGGATACACATACTTAAATAAATATATAAACATCCAAGACTTGGGTACAAACATCATATTCATCATACGAACATTTGCCCCTAGCGGGATTCGAACCCGCAACCTCCGGCGTGGCAGTCCGAGAGCTACCCGTTCCGCCACGGAGGTCGTCAAAGTTATTGTTAGTAATTAATAACATTACCGTTAAATATGTTTACAAATGCCAAGCCATGCATCATGCATTTATACATTATTACGATCAAACATCTATAATAAGAAAATAATACAATTATAATAATATTCGTGATACACAATACGATACAACAGTTTTCAGCTGGATGCCTAAGGCCGACTACAGACCTGTGTGCCAGCGCATGCGTTTCAGAACCTTTTCGACATGTTATAAAAAACAGCATTATTTTCAAGTATTTTAAAATGGTTAGGCTACAAATATATCATCCATCAGCCGAAAGACGTCCACTGCTGAACATAAGCTTCTCCCAATAGAATGCCACTTTTGGTGGGCAGTCTATTGGGGGATTTGATAATCACCACGCTTGGCAGGCGAATCGCAATAATGATCTTAATATACACAGGAGAACGCTGCTGCCCGTCCCTGGTGCAATCCCTTAGTCGCCCTTACGACACCCACTGGAAGACTGGGGGTACGGCAATATATACAATCATTGTATTAAAACAGGTAATTAGGCTTATATGACACAAGTTACTTGTTTGTAAGGTATCGTAAGCCGTGTGGTTCCCGGCTTAGAATAGGGCCACCCCAAATCTTCCCGTGGGTGTCGTCAAGGCGACTAAGGGATCGCACCAGGGATGGGCAGCAGCATTTTCCTGTGTATATTAAGATCATTACTGTGATCGCCAATCCGTCTGCCAAGCGTGGTGATTATGGCAAATCCCTTAATGGAAAGCCCAGCAAATGAAGCTTTCTATTGGGGAGGCTTATGTTCAACAGTGGACGTATATTTCATTCCAGATTAATAGTCCTATGAAAACCAACGCTATTTACGTCTCGGTAACATATACATGAAAGGGTCACCAGCAGCAAAAATAGGTTTGTATTACCAAGTAAACTTTGCGGTCCACTTAGGAACACCATCTATTGTGTATTTTGTTTTCGAG
The DNA here is from genome assembly GCA_947086405.1 of Esperia sulphurella. NCBI lineage: Eukaryota > Metazoa > Arthropoda > Insecta > Lepidoptera > Oecophoridae > Esperia > Esperia sulphurella. Next base: position 3,847,164 of record OX352260.1, on the reverse strand, counting down.
ACGCAAATGCGTTTGTTTTCATAGGACTATTAATCTGGAATGAAATATATGTAGGCTAATGATGAAGGTATCGTAAGCCGCATATATAAATTTAACAATCTGTCGCGTTGTACCATTTTCAGACGAAAAAGACCCGACAAATACAATAATAATAATAAATATTACATATATATAAGTAATACTTATGTTTATGTAATATTAATTATTATATTTGTTGGTTTTTTCGTCTAAAAATGGTACAATGCGACAGATTGTTAAATTTGGGGGTTACCATAGCTTAAACTCTATGGTCTTTATGCGGCTTACGATACCTTCATTCATCATACACTTGTCTAACCACTAACTAGAATCTTCTCCTGTGCTATGGGAATTGAGGATAGGACCATTCACGAATACAACATCCAGACCGGGACCAACTTGTACAAATAGCACAAAGTACTCGTAAGTAAAGGTTGTCTGGAAGAAATCGCTTAAAGCGATAAGACCGCCTAAATTGTACTATTTGTAACTTCTATAACGTGTAACTGTATTTGTTTGTGCAATAAAGTGTATTGTATTGTACTCGGTTCCTCGAATTGAACCCGTACCTCTGGAGCTCGAGTGCAATGACCAGGGCAGTATACCAACGAGACGGTCACCAACTTCTACAATTATCCCCAGCAGTTAGGGATTTAGTGCAATATCTATCTAGAGGAGAGATAAAACCGCACCCAATCTATACTAATATTATAAAGAGGTAAAGTTTGTGAGTTTGTGAGGTAATCTCTGGCTCTACTGAACCGATTTAGAAAGCCTATATTAACCCGAAAAATGAAAAGACATTTTCGTGGTAGTCTGATTTGCAAAGTAAGTCGGAGAAAAAACGATTGAACGAAAATGTTTCTTACGAACGCTGCCTTAACGATATATGATTAAGTTCTAGAGTAAAGTTTTAGAGCTTGATAATGCCTACAAAAAAGTCAGCGAGAGGAAAGTAGTTTTTTTTTATATAAAAAAAATTAAATCGTTAGGTCATGTTTATTGCTCATATTATCAACAATCATAATTTCATCACAAATAAAAATGTTTACCGCCCAACGAAGCGGGCACGGGTCAGCTAGTGTTCTATAATTTAAAACTAACAAGATAAAGATTACATCGCGCCCTATCGTTGCACCCAAAGAGATTATAAGCACCGTATATAGGAAGAAGAGAGATAGAAGTGTTTCTGCAAGTTCTTGTTATGTTAATCAAAGCACCACTCTGTTAGCGAAGCTAGCCATGCGCTTGCGCATTGCTAAGGAACACGACATCAGCATACCTTGGACATATACATGGCAGCATTCAGTATCGCATTCGTCCGCCCACTTTTGCGTATCTTACTGCATTCCTACGAACGTACACACAATACCAAGTTACTGTGCACTGTATACGAATACACACACATGTATTTTACTGTTACACATACATGATGATTGATGACACAATATGGAACCGAGTAACATTTCAACATATAATATGGAAAATGAGTATTATACTAACATACACTATGGAAACAGTGATATTCTAACAAACACATGGGAGCTAAGTGATATAACAATATGGAAATCGAGTAATATTCCATATAATATGGAAAATGAGTAATTATACTAACATACACTATAGAAACAGTGATATTCCAATAAACACATGGGAGCTAAGTGATATAACAATATGGAAACCGAGTAATATTTTAAGACTTGTGATATTGACTCTGTAATATACAATTTTGTAAATAATTTCTAATATTTTCCTGTTATTTAAATTCAAAACTTGATTTTTGTACCGTTATGGATGTGATATAACATTATGGAAACCGAGTAATATTTTAAGATACAATTTGGAAACAGAGTAAAATTAAAATCACAATATGAGAACAGAAATTTCAACGAGACGCAATATACTGCGTTATGCCATTGGCTGCATTTCCACACTGTATATTCCATGCATTGGTGAAGTTTTCAAGGACTTTTGAGACTAAGAATGAAGTAGATGTCACAATACGTCTATGTTATTTGATGGATATAACTACAAAACTAACTTAATATTTTCTAATGAGTAATGATTTCGTGTTATATAGAACTCTACATTCGAAAATAAATTACGATTTAAAAATAAATACAACTTTGTTATAATCACGGTATGAATATCGTGTGTCGTTATAATAAAAGCAATAATAAAAATAAATTTCTCATCTAAAACACAAGTTTGTCAAAAATATAGTAATACAAAGAAGAATAGCTTTAGCATAATCTTTAGCTATAAATAATACTTGTAATACAACCAATATTTAAATATTTCCACCATGAAGCATTAAGCTGGGATCTATAGAACCATTCTATGAAGCCATAACGTATGCATAACCTTTCTAATATTAGCAAAGGTCTAATTAGACTTTTTATTCTGAAATAGAAAATGGTTAAGTACATACCTTCATAGGCATCCTAAGTTTTAGTATCTCGCTGTAATCCCTTAAAACTTGTAGAGGTGCGTGTATCTAAAACAGAAAAAAATAATTATATATATATTCTGTCGTGGGGTTTCCGGTAGAGTAGAATAGGACCACTCCAACTCTACCCGTGGATGTCGGACAAGGCGACTAAGGGAATACATTATAAAACATCAACCAGGCCTCCCCAACCCGTCTGGCCAGCGCGGGGAGTGTAGGCCAAATCCTCCGTTTGTCTCCGGCAGATGAGAGAGGGTTGTGCTCCTGCAGTGGAGACAAAAATAACCTGATGATGATATATATGTATAGGCTCAATTCTTAAGGCACTTTATTTTATGTCAAATGTGGATCGTCACTGAAGTCTACTTTCGCCGTATGATAGTCTAGGAAAGCCAGAAGATATAATTCTTCAATGAGTATAAAATGTAAGTCATGTGGTTCCAGGCGTAGAATAGGACCACACCCAATCTTACCGTGGGTATCGTCAAGGCAACTAAGGGGATGCACCAGCAGCGCTCTCCCGTGTATATTAAGATAATTACAGCCTACTTTCTCAGGTTGAGGTAAGACATACCTTAATAAAATGCAACCCGTGCAGATTCTCCGGCGCCTCCCGCTCTAGTTGCAGCCCTTCCTTCTCCAGGTTCTCCTCGAAGATCCTCCTCTGCCGGTGCGCCTCCGGCTTGGTGGCGTCCTGTTTAGCCGCCTCCCACACCAGCACAAAGTCTATCGAGCGCACGCCGTCGTTGAAAGTTAGAGAGGGGTTGTTGAGAATGCCTCCCATAACGATGCTGGAATGTTTTAAATTCGATCAACAAGAATTTATGGTTTTTTTTTTGGGGAGGAATTCGATTGCTACGAACAAATAGGTAATACATAGAAACGCGTTTCATTGAATAAAATTATGGTGCTGCTGGAAATGGACTAGAATCCCGTCATAACATGATGCGATCCAGTCATGAACGTATTAACCAATGAGAATCAACCGCATAAAAAGATTTTTTATTTTTAATTAGTATGGCGTATGCGCTATACAATGCAAAGGATTTTATTTTTTAAATTATTAAAATCCATCAACAAATGACGAAGTTATTAAAGTTTATTTAACACAACTTTTCAAAACGCGCGCGCTTTTTATGTCGACGTCACTTGTTGCAATGTTCTCGCCCTCTCGCTCAGATTTTTTCAGCACTCTGTGTCGCGCATGTTTTGTTTAAAGCAGACTGCGCTAGTGTACTGCGTACACACACTTCTTCCCACGACGCGACGGATGACGTCACTTCCAGTCACTTCCGTTTTTGGAACTATTGCACTGAAATTGCTGTATTTTCGTTATTTTTAATCAGATTTAAATAATAGTATTTATTGGGTTTTTAGCGCTAAATATCTGCATACTTAACAAAAAAAAATGTGACTTATCCTTACTAATTAATACGTTCATGGATCCAGTACTGTGGCACGTCTACAGTACTGGATCAGACTTTCCAGCCAGCAACTTCTATAAGATAACCAAATTGATAACTGATGAACAACAGCAGGATATTATAGGACTTAATAGTGTAAAATGATGATCTATTTTAAAACAGGAGCCTGGAGGAGAGGTGTTTTTCTTTGCTAAACTAACTTCAGGAGGAAGAACCGCCTGGAACATCTGATAAAGTGACTTGGCTCTTAGGTCATGGTACGTAGCACTAGCTTGCATTGCCATGGAGGACTTAACTAACAATGTGTCTATCTTTCCACAATGGGAGATATCTCCTTCCATTGTAATTAAAACATTAGCACAAGTGATTTTATGATTTAATTGTTCATTAGTTTGTTAAGTTTTAGTAGTCATGCCAAATGCAAATGCGTTGGTTAGTTACAATCCATAAAACAACTAATTTTTCAGCAGAGATCCCATACCATTAGGCTGCACACTAAACGGCTGCAATTGAGCCGAGAGCTAGCGATTTCGACTCCATTGCTTTTTAGGGTCTTCTAATAAGTTATTATTCTTACAATCTATAATTTGTTCACAAAACTGTGTGTTTACAATACTTGAGGGTAATATAACTTATTTGGAAGACTATCAAAAAGCAAGCAGTAACAATGAATAAGAAATCGCTATATATCGTGGATGAAAGAAATCGGCGAAGTAAATCCTGGTGTTCATACAAATAGGAAGAATCAGCGGATTTTAATCGCTTGGTGTCGCAGCCTTACCTTTCCATAGACAATGACAAAACGGCCGAAGAGACGACGAAGGACATCAACAATGATAATGAAAACATAATACTAATCGATAGTGAATAGAGGTGACCGTTGAACATTTGCCAAGTAATGAATGGTGTATTGGACCAAACTTATCATAGAGATTTATATATCCTTATACCTAAATATGAACATCTGAATACAGGTCTATAGAGAAATTAATATTTGGATTTAGGATTTGGACGAATTGCTATACCTGGATCGATTCTATAGTCGACGTCGGAAACTCAGAGTCAAAGAGTTCCAAATAACGTAGGAAACATGTTTCACCCATTTCAAGAGTAACATGATATTTTTAACCACGGGAAAATAAGTGTCAGCGGGAAATTTAAAGAAGTATAACATGTTGTGTTCACATTTCCTTCTCATTAATTGCATCAGGTAATTTCCAGGCCAGGTAATAAAATATATACCAGCCATCAATCGAGATATTCGTAGTAGTTTGGCCAATACACCATAGTCCCTGAGTACTCACGAGCAGTGATTGTTGGACGTCTTCCCTTTGTCGCCTGCGCCAGTCACGCCCACAGGCTCGGCGCAACCGCAGTCCTCGGCGGCCTGCGTCGACGCATCGCTACCGTTGTCCCTGGAATATGCTTCAGTTTCGGGACACGCTGTATACCAATGCCAATTTTCATTTCTATGGACTTTTGATGTACCCTGTCGACTGATCGATGCCGCCGGTAAAGACGTCCAGGATCAATTCCCGGTTCAAAAAAATCTTACAATGAATTCTGAACATAATTTTCGTTAGGAAATGTCCAAAGTTCTACATGTGTAAATAATAAAAACTATCATATTCACGCACGTTTGTAATATCTCGGTATGTTGAATTTCCAATTTCTTAAGTCATTTGGAAGAATATTTAGGCATTTTGAAGGCGTTGCACGCCCGGCAGTGGTATCTCGACTGATCGCAAATGAACTCACCTCTAGTATTGCGAACTCATTTGTGTTGTTTTTTCTCACGTACGAGTCTCACTCAAGTGACTTTACTCACTTCGAAACCGATTTGACATTGACATTCTGTAAACATTCTAGAGCACTGTCAACGTGAAGTGAGTTCTTTGTTCACTTCACTTCGCTAGTTCTCTGGAATGTTTACAGAATTACCAATGGGAATTAGGTTTCGAATTGAGTGAAGCCACTTGAGTGAGACTCGCACGTGAGTTTGTATTTTAGAGAATAGCACTATTGGACTGATGAGTGCCCCTCCCGCGAGACCCACGTACCCCGCGAGCGTCTTCAAGCGAACAGATGCGTATAGTTACACATATAAAACGGACGAGCATGTCGCTTACACTACAGGCTCCTTCCCCCCCCCCCCCCCCGGGGGTGAGAAGAAAACCTTCCGTGTCGCTTGCACTTGTATTCTCTAAAGGGTCATGATCATGAGACATTCTAACAAGCATTTGGTATCAATATGTCCAGTGACCCGTTCGAGTACAAAATGGCTTTGTAGCGCGACGGATATTCCCCGGAATGCTTACAGATTAGTCCCCCAAGTATCATCATAAGTCATACATGAATAGGAATAGCGATTGGTTATTTGTAAAACACTGAGGTTATTATGTAACACTGCCAGTCGGTCAGATGATGGCGGTAACAGGCCAGAGACAAAAGTTTATATTTTATAATCATCAAACTCATCACAAAGCAGCATCGTTCACCTATACGTAGTATTATTAAGTACTAGCTGTGCCCGCGGCTCCGCTCGCGTGAACTACAGAATCCGCTCCCATTCCCACTCCCGCTTCCGCTCCGTTCCGCTCCCGCTCCCGCTCCCACCCACTTCCACTCCAATTCCCACTCGCAGCTCCAAATGTAATCCAAACTCATCGCAATCTGAATAGTACGGAAATACTGTTATATGCAATATATTGCATACTAACCTTACCTACTAATGTATTTGAAAACTAAAAATATCTATAACTTTTGATTGAGTTAGCCGATTGCGACGAAATAAAGACTAACTGTTAAGTTAAGCCCCATGTTTATGTGAAAAGTTCATCAAAATCCGTTCAGTAGTTTTTAAGTGATGCGTTCACAAACTCACAGACAAACAGACAAAAATTCCAAAAATGATTGAAATGTGTTCTATTACTTATCCTTAGACCCCTCAATTATTTTTTGCAAATATCTTCAATGTACAGAAACGTGATGTTTACGATTTTATTTATTAGATTCTATGCCTATACGGACGTCATGGTATGAAAAAAAGCCATTCAGTTTAAGCCGGATAATTGAACTGCCTGGATTAAGGCCAGTTTCGTAAACGCTCATGGTAGGCCTCCAGGTATCAATAAACAAAGCGTTACGCAATAGCATTCAATTTAAAACTAAAAATACTAATAAGGGCAAGGTTACAGATGTCCCTGCGGTCATGACTACCCATGTCATGTCATGACACTTAGCATATCTATGTATGGCTCGTATTAGGAAAACATTATGACAGAGTTACGAACAATAATAAATAACGAACCTTTTTAAACACAACTGTATTTCACCGTTCTAAAAGTTATTTTATTCGTTTTAAGTTTTTTTTTTTAATTAGTACGTATTGTATTGTCAGAACCAAAGGTATGTACATAATTTCAGCTCAATTAGTTGAGGGAACTGGTTTAAAATTCAGTTGCAAGATTTGACACTTTACTAACAGGTGAAGTTAAATTCATCAAGTCAAAGTCAAAATCATTTATTGCATATGAGTACACTTGGTACATTTATACACGTCATTTTTTTATCGACTACCGCTTCCTAGGTCATCATTAGCTGAAATACCACTGTCCACTGCTGAACATAAGCCTCCCCAATAGAATGCCACTTCGGGTTGTCCATTGGGGGATTTGCCAAAATCACCACGCTTGGCAGGCGGATTGGTGGTCACAGTAATTATCGTAATTTACACAGGAGAACGCTGCTGCCCGTCCCATCCCTCAGGCCACGTACACGAAGTCGGCGGGCACGCTGCTGCCCGTCTGTGGTGCAATGCCTTAGTCACCTTCACGATACTCACGGGGGTGGGGGATTGCGGGTGGCACTATTCTGAGCCGAGAACCACACGGCTAGTAAAATATTGTATAGAAAACTGAATTGAAATTGTCTTATAAATTATCATATGGATCAAATCAAATCAAATATTCTTTATTGTGCACCAAAACATATAAAATTTTATATAAAAAAAATTGCAAAGAAGGATGAATCGATAGATGTTTCAGACGAGACGGACAGGTATATTTATGTAGTTCTTCACCAATATTTATAATTTCTAATCCCTAATTTTTATTTATTTATTTAATGATTATGTGTAGCAGAAACATATAATGCATGCAGGATGTTCAGTATAAAAAAATCAGAGAACTGAAACCATAAATCTTGATAAAGAACTAATACCTGTCAGTGTATCTCGCCTGGAACATCGATCGATATGATAAATGATAATAAGCCAATGTCAGTTAGGTTTTTTGTCGTTGATATGGGGACGAGCCACGTTTGCCTGATAAGATAAAGTGAAATTACCAGTCGTACTGTTTATCGAAGGCTATGTCTAAATATTAGTAACAAAATTTGACATTAACCTTACTGATTAGAAACAATGGTTTGGGTATTTAAAGCGGGAAGTCATCTACCCAGAGTCCTTGCACTGCTCTTTAACTTCTGTTTAGGACATTCATACTTACCGTCGGAATTAACGAGAACTATAGTGATACCTATTGTAAAAAATAAAGCAGGTGACGTGGCTGACCGGTCAAACTACAGGCCCATTTCCCTGGCGACCGTCATCTCAAAAGTTCTTGACAGTGTGCTCAACTCTCACCTTGATAAATACATACCACTACATGATGCACAGTTCGGTTTTAGACCTGGGCTATCAACAGAATGTGCGATTCTAAGTCTAAAGCACACTGTTAGGTACTATACGGACAGACGGACACCTATTTATGCCTGTTTTCTTGATTTATCTAAAGCCTTTGACATGGTCAGTTACGACATTTTGTGGAAAAAACTTAAAGAAGCGGGACTGCCTGGTGATCTAACCGCCTTATTTAGACACTGGTATAGTTACCAAGTCAATAATGTTAAATGGGCTGATGAACTATCTGAGCCATACAGGATGGAATGCGGGGTGAGGCAGGGAGGGCTGACTTCGCCCAAGTTGTTCAATCTGTATATAAACTCATTGATCGTCGGACTTAGCAGTATGCCAGTCGGATGCTATATTAATAATGTCTGTGTAAACAATATAAGCTACGCCGACGATATGGTGCTGCTGGCTCCGACGGTCAGTGCTCTCAGAGAACTTCTAGCTACCTGCGAGTCTTATGCTGAACTGCATGGATTAGTCTATAATGTAAAAAAGTCGGAATTTATGGTTTTTAAGTCGGGTAACAAGTGTCCTTCTGTTGTCCCCCCCATAATGCTGAATGGCAAAACTCTAAACAGAGTCAATCAGTTTAAATATCTTGGACATTATGTTACTGATGACTTAAAGGACAATGTAGACATTGAAAGGGAGCGCAGAGCGTTGTCTGTCAGGGCTAATATGTTGGCCCGCAGGTTTGCTCGATGTACAGACTCAGTAAAAGTGACGCTTTTTAAAGCATACTGTACGTCATTCTACTCGAGCAGCCTGTGGGTCAAATACACCCAAAAATCATACAACGCTCTGCGTATCCAATACAACAATGCCTTCAGGGCGTTGTTGGGGCTGCCCCGCTTCTGTAGTGCCTCGGCAATGTTCACAGCAGCACGCATCGATGGCTTTCACGCCTCCTTGCGAAAAAAAATAACATCATTACTACAGAGAGTTCGGGGCAGCCCTAACAGCATCCTGAGGGTAATCGCAGAAAGGTACGACTGCCCTATTATGTGGCACCTTGTAAATATTGTTAAATCAAATTTAATTATTTTATACTAACATAGTTCATAAGTTGCTACTAATACTTTGTGGATTTTTGTTGTCCTTAATAAAGAATTTTATTATTATTATTAAAGCGTATGATTGAAAGAAGAGTCATCCTAGGAGGACGTTCAAGGATCAAATTGGTAACGTCGGGTGAGAAGAATAAAAGGAGGTGCATGAAAAGGCTGATGAATGTGAGTGAGGCTAGTGAAGTGTGTCAGGATCGCGCAAAGTGGCGTTCCATCGTCTCTGCCTAACCCTCTGGGACCAAGGTATCAGCATATGTATGTATTAGAAACATCCATGTGCCTATTTGGAATATACAGGCTAACTAATAAAGACATCCTAAAAATTCAAACTGATATACTGTGTGGCTTGATTCTAAAACGTATAAAAAGCACCAGAAGAAGTGATTTCATTTAACGCCGTCGCAAGTCTCTATTATACAATTTGGTGGAATTATTGTATGTATTATTTTAGAGAGATGAATAAATGATTTTTAATGTTATGTTTATGTCCTATTTATCATCTACATGAAAGGTATAGAATATCATCAGTAATTATCTAAATAGTAAAATAAAAAGACGTACTGGTTTTGCTTTTTTATGAGATTTTTGTAGTTTTAGTTACATTCTGTTTTCTTCCTCCTGTGCGAGTGTGGCCTACTGATGCGCAAAAGAAATACACACATGGGTAACTGCTTGCTTCGCCCTGACGAAGTAAAACAACTCGGTGCTAAAAGCATTGTTTCTAATTGCTGCAAAGCTTAGCACCGAACTATCGTAAGGGGGCGATCACAATAGACCAGAAATGGTTGCAGTGATACAAGGTCTAGACTGAGACCTTGAAATAGCCCCAACTCGAATAATAATAATACATCCTTTTTAGATAGATAGACAAACTCTTTATTGCACACAAATTAAGGATAACAATAAAATAGGTACAGATTTTTGGAAAGTGTACAAAGGCGGCCTTATCGCTTAAAGCGATCTCTTCCAGGCAACCTTTCTGAAGGAAAATAAGAAAGACATAGCGACAGAGTATTGCAGGTGAAAGAAGAGAGATTATTCTATCTATCTATCTATCCTTTTTAGCACCAGGCCATCTAGTAGCTATTCAGTTTGAATTTTTAGGATATCTATACATATAATAAAAGAGTAGAAAAAACAAAAGAAAAGCGAATCTGTACATTGAAGTTAAAAAAAAAATTTCACTGCCCGGACGTTACTGAAGACCAGTAGAGTCCAAAAATATAATTAAAAAATTTCTTATCTGTCTGTATGTATGTATGTATGTACGGGCTAATCTTGGAAACTGCTGAACAGAATTTGACGGCGTTTTCACTGTTTAATAGCTTTGAGTTCGGGCCTCATACTGGTATAAGTCATATCTCAATAAAATGTCAGGATGCTGATATACAAGTTGACCTCTCATTTCATATCATTTGTATGAAAGTGTAGTTCAACATTACTGGTCGTTGCAAGAACTTGACAGAAAGTGACAGAGATGTTTTAAAGCTCATTTATAAATTTATTTTAGCTGATGTATTTCAGGTATTTCCACAAGTCTCGATACAAAAAGTTCGCTATTCGATAATTAGTGGCCCTGTATTAGACCGGTGATCGTCGACAATGTCAATATCGAAGCTTTTCAGGAGTACGTCTGCCTAGGACAGACAATATAGTTGGGTAGGATCAATTTCAAAAGCTGACAGAAGAATCCAGTTAGGGTGGCAGTATTCGGAAAACTGCGTCAAGTCTTTACGTCACCTATTCCACAATGTTTAAAGACAAAAATCTTTAATCAGTGCGTCCTGCCTGTCATGATTACAGCGCGGAGACGTGGACACTGATGGTGGGCCTGATCCACAAGATTCAAGTGGCTCTGCGAGCTATAGAGAGGGCAATGCTCGGGGTCTCTATGAGGGATATGATTCGTAATGAGTAGATCCTATGAATAACGAAGGTGACCGACATAGCCGAAAGAAAAGAATTAGTAAGCTGAAATGGCAGGTCACATCTGTCGTAGTACCGAACGGCTATTGGGGCTGACGGGTTCTAGAGTGGGACGCGACGTCCCACGCGCAGGGTGGGACGCCCTGCCGCCAGGTGTATGGACGACCTGAAGATGGTGGCCGGAAGCGGCTGGATCTGTAGGGCGTTGTGGCATTCATTGGGGAAGGCATGTCCAGCAGTTTGACAGACATTTTGTTGTACAGTTAATTGGATATGCAACATAGGAAGGGAATAGGAGGGGAAGGAAGTCGGATGGAAAAGAATAGAGGGATTAGGGTAAGAGAGGAAAGATGAGGGGGCAGTGGTAAATAAAGGGTGTAGGAAGGGGTGGGTTAAGGGAAGGGGGAGAGGTAGGAGTAGGGAGAGGGAAGGGGTGGGGGAAAGGGTTTTCAACGTTGTGGGAAGGGGATGGAGAAGGAAAGAAAGAAAGGGTATGGAAAGGACAAATTGGAGGGGGGGAAGGAAATATCACCTAATTTGCACAATATTAATTATTTTTTTTATTCATTATATGATAATCTTTTCATTCATGATAAATGTAAATGTCAACTTTATTTTAAAAAAAAAGCGGCCAAGTGCGAGTCGGACTCGCCCATGAAGGGTTCCGTAGCAGCAAGTAACATAATATAAAAGTTATTGTAGTTCGTTGTAACTTTGATCGATGTTTTAATAATAGTATTGTATATTGTAATACGATTTATGACGTATTAAAAAAACTACTTACTAGATCTCTTTCAAACCAATTTTCGGTGGAAGTTTGCATGGCAATGTACATCATATATTTTTTTTAGTTTTATCATTCTCTTACAGGGGGGCACACATTTTACCACTTTGGAAGTGTCTCTCGCGCAAACTATTCAGTTTAGAAAAAAATGATATTAGAAACCTCAATATCATTTTTGAAGATCAACTACACGTATGGGTTTGATGAAAAAAAATATTTGAGTTTCAGTTCTAAGCATGGGGAACCCCCAAAATTTAATGTTTTTTTTTTCTATTTTTGTGTGAAAATCTTAATGCGGTTACAATAGTAAGTTCTTATAGTTTCGGAATAAAGTGGCTGTGACATACGGACGGACAGACAGACAGACAGACAGACAGACAGACATGACGAATCCATAAGGGTTCCGTTTTTTGCCATTTGGCTACGGAAACCTAAAAAACTGTGGTCCAACGGGCGAAACTGCCGCCGGAACGCTAATTTTTACCCGACTTCAAAAAAGGAGGTTCTCAATTGGATAGTATGTTTTTTATGTATAGTAATATTTTTAATGCATAAACAGATTAATAGATTTCTTTTAGGATTTAGTAACACGTAATACATAAGAATGTGTAATGTTAAGTTGTCCACGCGGACGAAGTCGCGGGCAACAGCTAGTCTTTATATATTAGTTAAGGAAAAATCGACTGGGGACACTTATCTGCTTCACATTTCTGTGTGAAGCCAAAAGGCAGGATAAAATAACTGACAGACTTACTTCATAGTGACGTAATAAAAATAACGAGTATAATACTAATTAATTAACAGGCACAAAAATAACTTTATACAATTACTCATTACATAATAAGAATTTGTATTGTCAACAACAATCTAACTTACTGGCAGTAGTAATAAAGTCTATAATCAATGAGTGGCTTACAGTTTTGTGGTCTGCAGCATGTGCTACTTAATTTCGGTTTTAACACAAGAAATGAGATTATATTTAGACAAACAATAAATAATTCGAATAATATTAACTGTGTGTTAAAGGTGGTCGCTCACGGATTGAGTAACACAAGATGGTGCCGGTAGTCGAAAAAATTGTTTTTAATATGGTGAAGTATCGAAATGCTGAAAATTTTCAGTCTGAAAGTTAGTGTACATAAAATAACTAAACGTTGAATATTGTGACAACTATTTTTAATTGTAAATTGTGACCAAATAAATGCAGTAAATATTTAATACCGCCTCGTGGCTGGCTTCTGCCTTGGTCATTAGAATCGAATGCCAGAGGTCGTGGAGTTCCCGGCTCAGTACAGGGCCACCCCCAATCTTCACGTAAGACGTCTAATGGATTGCACCAGGAACGGGCAGTAGCGTTCCTCCTGTGTATATTAAGATCATTACTGAGATCACCAATCCTCCTGCCAAGCGTGGTGATTATGGCATATCCCCCAATGGACATCCAACTAAAAGTCGCATTCTATCGGGGAGGCTTATGTTCAGCAGTGGACGTATTTTGGCTGATGATGATGATGATGTTCAATTCCTATAGAACAGGAGAAAATCTGAGTTTGGTATTAGACAAGTGTATGTATATATTATGTCATCATCATCATGTCAGCCCTTGGACGTCCACTGCTGGACATAGGCCTTCCCCAATGAACGCCACCACACCCGGTCCTCCGCCCTCCGCATCCAGCCGCGTATTATGTAATATTCATTTAATTAATTATTATTTGTTCAAGAGTATGTATACCTCGGGCAAACTCTGCAACGAGGATCAGGCTAGGCTGGGCAGCATTTGGAAAGTTACGTCATGTCTTCTCATCGCTTATACCCTTGGACCTATTAGAGGTTAATAGGTCCAAGCGTATACCACAGTGCCTGAAGACAAATGTTTTCAACCAGTGCGTCCTACCCGTAATGACCTACGGCGCCGAAACGTGGACACTGACTGTTGTGGGACTAGTTCGAAAACTCAAGGTCGCTCAGCGGGCTATGGATAGAGCTATGCTCGGAGTTTCTCTAAGGGACAGGATCCGAAACGAGGTAATCCGCCAGAGAACTAAAGTTTTCGATGTAGCTCAAAAAGTTAGTACGTTGAAGTGGCAGTGGGCTGGTCACATCTGTCGGAGAACCGATAACCGTTGGGGTAAACGAGTTCTCGAGTGGAGACAGTGACTCGGCAAGCGTAGTATGGGACGCCCCCTGACTAGATGGAGTGACGATCTGCGTAGGGCGGCTGGCAGAGACTGGATGAGAAGAACCGAGGATCGGGTTCAGAGGCGCGACTTGGGAGAGGCCTATGTCCAGCAGTGGGCTCTTACAGGCTGATGATGATGATGATGATGATTTAATTATTTAATACTATTTTTCGACTACTGGCGCCATCTACTAAACCCGTGAGCGATCACCTTAAGAGTGCAATAAAGCGAGATAACTGCTAAATGCGCAAAAATCGTGCCAATTTGGACAAAGCTTCACACGACACAAAGTTCAATGGCACACGGTACACAATGATACAAGCATTTAGCACGTACGTACAACACGCCACACAGATACAGACAGACGTCATATAACCACAACAATATAGAACTCTAATGTAAAATATGAAGGATAGACTGTTTCCCTCTCAATGCTTGACTGTTAATAGTATATTTTCAACTACCAAAGCAGATATTAATTGAGGAAATTAATTAAAAACCGAGAACAACTCATAATGTTATGAAATACAGTGTAAGTATGAAAATATAGGGAAACATATCGACGCAAAAATCGGAAACGCTGTAACCCACACCGATGTCAATCCCCTTTTATTGCAAATTCGGAATCAGAAGAGGAATCGACGTCGAATGGTCCAGTTCCCATGGCTCTACGGCATTAGAAGACACGGGACCCAGACCATTCGACGTAGATTCCTTGTCTGATTCCGAATTTGCAATAAAAGGGCATTGAAATCGTTGTGAGTTATAGAGGGTACATTATACAGTGGGGGGCAGAGTAAAAGGGCTTCAGGGATGAGGGTGTGCAGTGAGGTAGGTGGGAACTTCAAACTTCCAATGAGGAGAAACCACATGAATAGTATATTGATTATTAATTAGTATGGCGTATGAGCTATAAATTGCAAAGGATTTTATATTAAAATTATTAAAATCCATCAAGAAATGATGAAGTTATTAAAGTTTATTTAACGCAACTTTTCAAAAAGCGCGCGCTTTTTATGTCGACTTTACTTGTTACAGTGTTCTCGCCCTCACGCTCGGATTTTATTCACCGCTCTGTGTCGCGCGTGTTTTAAGGCAGACTGCGCTAGTGTACCGCGAACACACACTTCTTCCCACGACGCGACGGATGACGTCACTTCCGTTTATGGAGCTATTGCACTGAAATTGCTGTATCTTCCTCATTTTTGATCGGATTATAAATATTTTTTCATAATATTTATTGGTTTTTAGCGCTAAATATCTACATACTTAACAAAAATGTGACTGATCATAATTGCTGTGCAACAGGATTTGACAACTGTCAAATTCCACCGACGGTTATTTAGCTCGGTTCCCCCACTGTATGTTGATAATCCCAATTGAATAACACGTAAAACTACTGTGCACGTCCCCCAAACACTCAGTGTCCCCTATATAGTTATGACGCCCGTATACACTCGACAATAACCTTGATTATCGGACTCCCTCTGCAACAGACATTACGTTAAGGAAATATGCACACGTAAATCTGTCATATCACGTTTAAAAAACCGGGCATTAGCAACGTGACGCCCCCACAAAAATAAACTACGGCTTTTGTAATCAACTACGGAACACTCGCTGTTAAGTTGTTTGCAAGCTTCTATACAAGAACAGCATGAAAAGTAAATAACATACTCGTTATGTATTGCAAACATTAACTTTTACAAAATTAGGCAAAGCATGCTTGCGTTACAAATTCTAATCGACAACATAAATAACTTTTGTATGTTGTAGAAGTTTTCATATTTATAGTATTATCAGTGATGAGCAACGATCTCTATGTACTACTAGATGGAGCGTTCCTAACAATCGCTCTGTTCCACGCAAGTAGCCACAACTCTTTCACATTCACTTTGAAACTTGTGCAGTTACTACGCAGAACATTTAATTACTTATTTACTAAATATTGACATTATTTAACCGTAGCGTCCATATTTAGTAATAATTAAATGTTCTGCGTAGTAACTGCACAAGTTTCATTGTGAATGTGAAAGAGTTGTGGCTACTTGCGTGGAACAGGGCGATTGGTTGGAACGCTCCATCTAGTAGTACATAGAGATCGTTGGTGATGAGTTTATTATTTATCACCAGTGACAGAACTTTCTAGAGAAGATGCTAGTAATTTCTGGGTTACTAAATATCCTACTCACATATCGATAATATCGCTGTTTTATATACAAAATCTATCTGATTTTTTGGTATGTTTGAAGAAGTAATGCACGTTCAGTTGTACGGGATTTTGACACTAAAATGTGTATTGTATAAGTTTTGCATTTATATCAAAATAACCATAATTGCATCATTCAATATGGATATAGCTTCGATGTATCGATCAGCGATATTTATATTTAGCGACCTAGAAATCACTAGCCGGTTCTATCCCTGCCATTATTCTTTAAAAGCGCATTTCAAATCTAGTCATGTGAATGGCAAAATCTCACCACGATATAACATGGTTATCAAAGCTTCGAAGGTCTTAAAAGATGCCAAGAAATCGTTTACGCACCGCATCTGAGAAATATCAGTCCGAGCTAGCCGTAGCACTATTCGTATAAGAGGTTTCGCACTAAATCCGAATTACGTTTTCCGAAGTCGAATCTCCAGTATGGATCATAATTTACGGGCCGAAGTAACCATCCATTCCGAGCCATCCGCCTCGTGATGCCGATGGGGCATAGGGAGTCAAGTGAACAAGTTTTCTAGTCGGATCGGATGCAGTGCGTAAACGCTCCAACTGTTAAAACTTTCGTGGATACAATCCCTAAGTAGCGTTAATAATAAGGAAAATTAAGTTTCACAAAAAGCCAAGCCAAGCAACGACTTACCGTTCAGTGTTCATGTCGTGCGACACATTGTCGTACATGCTCAGCACGGACTTGGCCTGCAGGGCGGCAATCTTCTCTTCCGTCTCCCTCTCCGCCTGGCCCAAAGAAAGAGATAACAATACAGGAAGAACCCAATTATAAAGCGGATAGAGTACCATAAAAATATACGGTTAACGGTTAGTTAATTATATATAAAGCCACGCCCATGGCGATCAGATAATATATATAGAATTGTGTGGAAAACAATTGTACTGTGGGGACAGGGGCGATAGCGGGCAGTACAATCTTTGCCCGCGACCGGTACCGCCACCGCCCCAGTATGGGGTGGCTTAAAAAGTTAAAACGTATATAAATAATAAATAGGTGCGAAAAGGTATCGGATGTTAACTTTTAATTGTAAATTTTAGCTTCAACTCAAATTTCACATTTTTAAAACTTAGTTAACGCGTGCCAAGGAATAGCGTGGCGGAAGTTTTTCCGCGCAAAGCACCCGAGCGCGCCTTCTGTCTAGAAGGCTCTTACCTAATGCTGCCTATTCACACTACCCATAAAGGAATCCAAGTTATATGTACCGGGAAATCAGAAGTTGGCAAAGAATTATATTTCTTAGTAGTCGGTATAATGGATGACGAAACGTAACGCGTAAAGCGTGAGAATGTAGTGTAGATTAACTACATAGGGATGCATTCTACCACTATGCCTGGTAGTTCGGTGGTAGAAAGGGGAAGGGGGAATCAATTCGTGTTATTCCTGCGTACTCTTCAGAATGTATCCTATAAACAACCTAAGTGTAGCCTACACTGCGAAGATGACTAAGGCTCTGAAGCTTAGTGCCATAGACATTCAAAGACAATGAATATTCTTTACCAATTAGCGAGTGGCTACTCTATTAACCTGACATACATGTAGCATCATCTAAGAGCTCGAATAATAACTTATAGCTAGAAAATATATGTGTACATACTTAGGTCTTAAGTGCTGTACATTTCAACGCCATCAAATACGATAGCAATGTATATGTATCAACGTAAATCACTTGGTGATCGTAACTTCAAACTCACAGTAGAAAAAACTTAGCAATTAGGTTAATTCAGTAACACAAGGCGTCATTTATGTTGTAGCCTAGCGCTCACAGAAAGATCTGTATAAAGGAAGGCATCTAAGACTACCTAAAAACCTTATAAAACACGTACCAAAATGGAGATTTCAGTTTTTTTTTACAAAAACAGACTTACACTGTGTTGTTTATACCTCACATGTAACTTAACCATTCTAAGCAACACCACATCGTACATAAGGTAAATAACTATGTCTAGAAACACTTTAGGAAACATCATTCTAGGAATACACCAAAAAACTACATTCAAGATAAAAACCACGTCGTTAACTGACCTTGATTCGCTGTTTCACAGTTTCGACTGAATCATTATGTTTGATTAGTGTATGATACTACGATAGTTTTTAACTCAAGACTTTCTATGGGAGTATAATACGAGCTACTGTTCACAATTTACACAATCTTGAACACTATTGAGAAATTGTTTTAAAAGTCGAGCCAATTTCATAGCAAACTTATAAATGAAGTGTCGAAACTGTTGTTGAACGAAACATGTCGCTGTGAAATGTAAGTATAATAAGTATTGTATATTTTGCAAATGTAGACATAACAGACTGATTAGCGTACTTTTTTTGTGGTACAACCGACAGGATATAGCCGTGTTACGAATGCAATGAAGTGTAAAGTTGTTTTTGTACGGCTTGTAACCAACGCTTTAGAGCAAAATATATTTTCTTTAAGACGCAATGAATAGATAAAATAAAAAAGTGTACATCGTAAACAATGAGCGGGCTCCGTAATTTTTTTTAGTTGTCCCAGAATTTCACGAAAAAAAATACGCCGTTTTTTCGGAAACCAACGACCTTGCTATGAAAACTGAAAAGTAATACATTAATACATATTTTGCGTTATTTGAATGATTTCAAGCCCTTTTCATACCCAGTTAGTCTGCTTTGCACCAAACAAATAAGCACGTCCCTCCGATTACCTGGAGGGGTTTGTCGGCAAAGTTCACAGCGACTGTATAAATGCTAATCACATCTCCCATTCCAATATGAAGCTTACTAACTATCTCGACGAGTTATATCCACCAATTACAATCTTACGTGATTGCTATAATGCCTTCATGGTATTACATTGTGAATCCAGCTTTTCTCGACGTACGACGTAACACGTTCGCGTGGCGTATTTGCAAAGAGCTCGGCATACCCCAATGTGAAGGGCCTGGAGCCCTAAGTGATCCAGGTAACACGCTTCTCCTGTGCAATGTGTAAACGGCGCTAACCTAACCCAATATGGCTAATTGCACTTATCTTTATTAGCTAAACGCCTTGGGATCGGCGTCGCAAATGGATGAGGTAATAACGGACGTTTACAGCAAAGGCCTTAACGGCTTTCAATAGTTCTACATTCAATTAGTCCCTTTTTCAAAAATACATAACACACAGATGGCGAATGTTTGGCGGAGGCGTTGTTTTATTACGTACTAGCTGGTGCCCGCGACTTCGTCTGCGCACGATTAGTATTTCGAGTAGCTTTTTTGTAGGACTGTTTAAGATAAACATTTCCATCATACATTACATATGTGTAACTCTAGCGGTTTTGACAGCGCACGCCAGAATAGCTCGCAGATGGTAGATTTTTTCCTACTTACTTGATATTTTGGACAATTCACACAATATCTTTATAAATTGTAGCCTATGTGTTATTCTGATGTATAAGCTATATTACTGTAAAGTTTCATTAAAATCCATTTAGTAGTTTTTACGTGAAAGAGTAACAAACATCCATCCATACTTACAAACTTTCGCGTTTATAATATTAGTAGGATTGTTCGACTTAGTACACGTCACACAGAGTATGGCAGCGGGAAGCGGTATCTTATATGAAGTGCACCGCTACCGCCCGCCTCCGCCACGCATTCGCCTTCTGTGTTACGCGCTTTAAAGTGGTCCTCTCACGGATTGAGTAACATTATACGGCGCAGTAATCTTATAAATGGTGGTAAAAAAGGTATTTAATAAAAAAAAACTTATTTATTATGATAGTTAACACTTCATACTCACTCATAGGAATAACTAGACTACAGGATGTGAATATTTTAATCTTAGACGTAATTAACATAATACGACCACATAATCACAACCAACAAAAATGTGAGTCATACACACATTCTCAGAAAAATATACCGTCTGTTTCAACAGTCAGACATATGTGGATATTGTACATTATAATATCATTATGTCACTTCAGTGCAGAGTGTATGTACGTGAGAATTAGTATGTCATTCATACCTGGGATGTCACTAAATATACACAGTAATTTGCATTGAAACAAAAGCTAAATAATTATAACTAAATTTATCTTGAAGAAAATGTATTACATGAGCAAAAAATAAGTATTATATGTGAACTATCAGTTTTAACTTGACTTTTTATTACTCATGATAAGTGCACAGCTGGTCGTATGTGTGCACTAAGCATTAAAACAAAATATGTTCTATGCGAGGGGCGTTCATTATAAAGTGAGAATGAGGTATAAGTATAAACTCTTTGGAACCAAAAAAAGTAAATACTGGCCGGTAAAGCTAGACTATTGATTAGATTTTAAAAAAGAAATAACTTGAATATCTTTTGTTTAATTAAAAATGGAAGTCTTTTGTTTGCAGTCTATCGTAGAGTGTTATCGTAAATAGAAAAAATTAAATTGTGCGCGGTTATTATGTATTGTGTTTGAACATTCTCACTATGGAACGAGTTAATCAAGACCTAAAGAATACTTTAGGAGCAAATGCTCCACCGTATTCTACTGTTGCATGTTGGTGCGCAGAATTTTAACGTGGAATAATATCCCACCAGAGATGACATGAAAAAGTCGAAAAAATTGTTTTAGCAGATCATCGTGTCACGGTACGTTTTATAGCCGAAAAAAACAAAGATTTCGACTGGTAGTGTGCATAGCATTTTACACGAACGCTTGGGAATGAATAAGTATCCGCGCGCGCCTGGGTCCCCAGAATGCTTACCGACGCACAAAAACAAACCAAGCTGAACATTTCTCGAGCTTCTTTGGAACTGTTACAACAAGATCCTGATAGTTTTTTGGCTCGATTTACAACCATGGATGAAACGTGGCTACACCATTACGATCCAGAAACAAAATTACAGTCTATGACTTTGAAAAGGCCATCATCTCCAACCCCTAAGAAAAATGCGAGTCCTTCCGCCGAAACGATCATGGGCTCTCTTTTCTGGGATAGTAAAGGGGTGATCATGATAGAATATCTCGACCATGGAGCTACTGTTACGGGCGCTTTGTATGCGGAACAAATAAAAAAAATTGCTTAACGAAATTCGCGATACACGGCGAGGCAAACTAGTAAAAATGGTTTGGTTCCATCAAGATAATGCCCCGGCTCACAGGTCCGCCGGCCGTTGCGATGACTTCTATTCGAGATGCTGGCTTTGAAACACTTGAACATCCTCCATATTCACCCGACCTTGCCCTAAGTGATTTCCATCTATTTCCAAGGTTGAAGAAGTATCTGAGAGGACAGAGATTCGAAGATGATGATGCAGTAGTCGCTGCAGTACAGGAATGTTTATATGTTCAGGATGAAGAATTTTTAAGAAAGTAATTTTAAATTTAAAAATTCAAAAATTACATAATTTAAAAATTAGATATTCGAAGTGTATTATGCTAAAAAGCAACTATATCGCAAAATAAAATAACATTTACTAAGAGTTACCAGCAACATGCTCATTCTCACTATTTATTGAACGCCCCTCGAATATGAATATTTTCCCCATTCAGTCAATTGCAACTACAGAGTTTAACAGTCAGGCAAATCACGTGAGTAATTCGCGTAAATTAAAAAAAAATCCATATCAAATAAACGTAAATCATATCGGGCTGATCTTACATGAGTTTCATTGATAAAATTAATCAAAAATTTTAATTTTGTTCATTTTTGTTTTATATTTTTTCTGTAAAAAATTACGCAAGGAAGTTAAATTACTACACACGGATTTTTTTCTTCCGAAAATATATACATAATTTCCTACGGGACGTTTTTTTTTTTCATTTGTAAGGTACTCTACGACGACTGTATATTTTTTTTAAAAGGCGATACTCACTTGCTCTAATACAGAATACTCGTACATATTGGACACTTCCTAGTTTAAACAGTAAAACACTGAACTCGGATGAGCTCACCAGTTGTTATCAATATCTATACATGCTACTGAACAAGGATTAGATTACGCGATTACACTTAACCCCTTATTTCAGCTTCACAGCAGGAAATCACTTTAAGCTCAGTATTTGTTAGAACTAGTTAGGTATTGAGAGGAAAACCATATGAGGTCATTACATTAGAGAAAGAATTTCCATTATATATGCTTTATTTAATTACAACTCAGAACAAAGTGTATGAAGAAATTATATAAACTACACTTTATATAAAGCAACATTTTTAAGTACTGGATTAAATTTAGGGATGACACGATACGGCTAGAACGATACGGATACGAATGATGAATGCATCGTATAACGTATTACGTTACGATAACGATGTATTACGATTCTTACTTACTATCACCTTACTACTTCTCATTCGCCCGCGGCTTCATTCGAATTTATACATGGATAAGGTACTCCTGAAATCTCTAAAATTAACTAAAAATTAGTTTAGGCCGAATAGTCAACTACAAATTATTTAACTTGTTAAAACAAAAAACATTTAAAATTTTTTTTTAATATTTTTGGCACATAAACTGGATTCCGACCTAGTTTATTGGGACCATAACCCTACCACTATAACGCCCGTTTCTTTTATTTCACACAAGATGGCCCAAAATCTAATTGGACGTGTACTTTTTTGTGGTCCGAGAATGATCGTCATAAAAAAATAAGGATACCCTGTAGTTTACAATTATCGTATCGTTATCGTTCCATTTCTAATTAGCACCTAAAACTAAGTAATGCTTGATGAATTAAGCAGTAAGATATAATGATACTAAATAAAAAAAATATGACTCCCTACTAACCTAGTTTAAGACCTACTAATTATATATGGAAATATCTTTCTGAAATAAATAATTTCATTCATTCATTCATAAATATTCCCTTGTCTTTTTGATCATTCTAATTTAAAATGAACTTGAAGAATTCGTTCTTAATATTTGTAAATTATCCTTGCCTTGATTTGTAATACAGGAGAAACTCCTAGTTTGGGATTATGCAAGTGTATGCATATATTTTATGGTATTTTAGTAACAGTTAAAGATTTTTTGAAATAGACTCACTAGTTTCAGATATTACTTCAAACATACATCCAAACAAATAGATAGTGATTGATGTTGGATTTTTATTATCTGCAATGTACTGATTTTAGAGATAGGTATAAATATTTCTTTTATCAATTTAGTATGTTTTGAAGTGTAAATGGCTTCTTTATCTTCAATGTAACAACATTTGCCAAACTTAAATTATAGTTTGGTCCATTGTTATTAAGTCTGGAAGTTGCATGATCATCATGTGTCATTGTTTACCTATTCACACACAAATGGTGATGTGTGAATTGAAATATATGAATAGACTGGCCAAGTCTCATGCTTCTGGCTTCAGTCCAAATAAAATTATAGCCTGTAAATTTCTGATATAAACACATTTTATTTATAAATCAATCCGATTATAGCACATAGTAAGTGTGTAGGAAGGTGTTATATTCAAAGCATGGCATTCCCAATTCGAATTACGCCGAGCACCATACTTTATATAATATACAATGTATACAATGTTATTATATACAATACTGCCTGTCGGTCCTAGTAATAACCATAACAGCAAAAAGAAAAAAATAACAGGAAGAGAATAATGCAGTTAATTATTTTTTTATTGCTACCATGTAATATATTGGATAAATTATCCAAGATAACTTCCAATATTTTAGATGGTTAAATATTATCTTAAATGTATCCTATTACTAATTCTTTATCCCCCAATTATTATTTTTTCAATCTCAACAGTTCTACTTATTAGAAGACATACAAGTTGACAAATTACATGATACTATCTCTGATTTAGATAACTATTGAGGTAACCTTTGGTATTTTAATATTTATTATAATAATCCTAAATCGATTAACTTATGTCATGATGACTGTTTGATAGTGAATTTGAGGCTATGAGAGATCAAACTGATCAATAATGTTGTTTTTACCAAGGATAGATGAATTGATTATGAAATAAAACTAGACATCACCCAATGGTTGCCTGGAAGAAATTGGCGAAAGCGATTAGGCCACCATAATACACTAGCTTCATCCATCTACATTAAAAAAATACGAGAGCACGAGAAGACCCATAGTATAAAGAATAGCCAATAAAATCATACAACTTAACGATGAGTAACTGTAAATTTCAAATACAGATAAGGATGGTTCAGAAATCAGTCTGACATTAAGTTTAAGTTCAACATTTGCATTGACCTATTTATAAGATAAAAATAAATAATTATTATTTCACACAACCACTTAGTTTCTCATTAGATAATTATTATAGTTTCGTTATAATTTACTTATAATTATTATATATATATATTATATAATTATTAAAAATACCAGCTCTGAATTGTAATGTTGAAAAAGACTGCTCTAATTTAGATTTCACCCACCAATTTGACAATTTTCTAATGTTAGTTAGATCTTAGATAGAATTTTTTTATATTTATTTTTAAATTATTAATATTCATACAATCCTACCAAGAATATAGCTAGTTATAGAATAAAGGGCTCCACTGTACATGAAGACACATCAAGAAAATTTTGTGGAATAATACAATCACAAGTACAACCTACACCTGGGTAGGTTGCACAAGGTTTTCACAATTAAAGACATATGGGAGTTGTGAGGACACCATCTGAGCATAAGCCACACTAGCTCAAATTCAAATGTCAATGTATGAACAATAGAGTTGCTAAATCGTGGAACAAACTCCCAGATGAAGTTGTTTCTGCCATATCAGTAAACTCTTTTAAGAATCACCTTATTCACTGGCTTAAAACTAATACAGTTTAAATCGAATACTATGATACAGATACATCAGCATATTTACTGCTTGTCTATATAATAAAGATAGTAATAATAAAAAATAAAAGTGGTGAGGAGCAAAGCGAACAGCTTATTAGGTTGTTGAAGACGCCGGCGAAGCTCCAGAGTTAGATTACACCTTATTAACTTATACAGCCCTTCCAAATAGAGTATCAACCAACTTAGTGATATACAAACTTCATCATAAATTACCAATTTGAGTCATATTATAAGCAGTGGTCGGACTTTGCTAGTTATTCCTAAACCGAATTCAAGTGTTGCTACAGTCAACCCTCTTATAGTTCATTCTTTAAATCTATATTAACGAAACTACAGTGGCTAGCCTAACATAATAATGACAATGTTGGAATGAAATGCAGAAAATTGCAATGTCAATAGACACTGATAATGTCTTAACCTTTATAGATAGATCCCTATCGTCATCGGCCCTGAAATGTCCGGCAGAATCCGACTTCTGATCATAAGTTAGAAACGTCTGTGCAAAATATTCAGAGAAAGAAAACAATGCTTACCTCGTGAAGCGACCCATCTCCATTCTCGAATAGCTGTTGCATTGCGAGGTCATTTCGCTGGGCATCAGACAGGAAAGACTCGGTCTCTCCGGCGTCAGATCTCTTGTGGTGCAATTTAACTGATCCCGAGAAAATAGGAGTCGTTATCTTTGGTGTAAACACATTCTCTTCAACTGGCGCAATCAGGGGCTTCGGTACGTCTTCCTCCAGGGATGGGTCACCGTCGGACATCACAAAACCACTTCTCGAACCCTCAGACGATCATCGAGATGATGACTTCTCTCACGATTAGTCAGACACTACAATGGCTATTTAGGACTGGTTTTGTCGTGTTACTCGGTTGGAACAACGAGATATAAATGAGTGAAAGGTTTGTGTGAAAGTGGACAACAGTATGACTCAAAATACCCACGACATGTCAGTTAAAATATTTTTCGGATTTGGAAAAACCACATCCACAACCCTCGATCACTATTATTCAATCAATTTGAGCTTGATTGATTGATTGAATTTGACAACTGTGTAAAGAAAGAGAGAGGTGATAAGGCAGCGACACATTGACACATTTATCACACGCGAACGCCTGTGGAGTAAAATCCAAACCTATGAAATCCCATGGCCAGAAACACTTTACCAACAAGCGACGCGACGCGTATAAGTCAAAACAAAACGTATGACCAGATCCTAGGACCCTGCAACATTATAAACACGTCGCGTGTGCTATATTTGTAATCTAATGATTTATTCCTATTTTATTAATGCTTCTTAAATGAATGGCCTAAATCCCAAGTGCATAAGGTTTGCGTAAGACTGCATACTTTTAAAGAGATGCCGAAGATTGTGCCATGATGAAGCTTAAAGCTGCAAACACATTATTAGATTCGTCCATCAGTCGCATCTTACCAACGCGACTTAACTTCATCTTGATGTAGTCCGGGTTGTTTTGCCATCAAGGTCGCCATTTGGCATCGGATGAATACACTTGGCACAGATGTAGACTAGGTCAAACTAAGCTGATTTAGCCTGGTAGCCATCCACCCCCCCTTGAGGGGCGGGAAGGAAATGGGGCTCTCAAATACAGACCGATAGTTGAAGAATGATGGTTAAATACCCTTCAAGTTAATATTTTTTTCAACTCAAAAAAACCAGTATTTTCAAAGATTCATCTTGTTGAAGACAAAAAAAGCAATCCCATTTTCATATTTTTCAAATTCAATTTCATATTGTATTTATTGCGTAACATGCGTAATATTTTCTTATTTTTGATATGATTTTTTATCTGAAGCGCGGCGGTGTTAACTTTGAGAGCACCCCTTCCCACCCCTCAAGGGGGGTGGTGGCTACCGGGCTAAATCAGCTTAATTTGACCCAGTCTACATCTGTGCCAAGTGAATAGATCTGATGCCAAATTGCGACCTCTCCATACATTGGGTGGCAAGACAAACCGGACTAATAGTACATTATACACTACACTGTGCACATTATCGGACGTATATTTCATTCCAGATTAATAGTCCTATGAAAACCAACGCTATTTACGTCTCGGTAACATATACATGAAAGGGTCACCAGCAGCAAAAATAGGTTTGTATTACCAAGTAAACTTTGCGGTCCACTTAGGAACACCATCTATTGTGTATTTTGTTTTCGAGACGCAAATGCGTTTGTTTTCATAGGACTATTAATCTGGAATGAAATATAAGTCGTGGATGCGACCTTGAGTGTTCGAACGTCCGAGCGAATATAGCTGACAGGATATCGAACAACCGTGCACACTAACTACGCGTCCGATAATGTGTTTGCGGCCTAATTCTCTGATAATTTAGTATATTTTGGAACGCACCTTTGGTAGTTTCTTTTTTGGAACTGGCAATAAATTTTGCCACGCCGCTGGTGAAATGTCAAACCGCGTCTGCGGCTGAAAATCAAAATCGGTATAGGATTAGGTTGCCGGTGAAGTTTTTACGCGTTTTACGCTAATTTTACTAATATCAAAGTGAAAATTCTTCTAAAACTGTAATCAAAAACCATCAAGATGACAGTGGAGGTGCAAAGCAAGGCGAGGCTGCCACATCTTTCTTCAGATAAACAACTAACGTTTATAAAATTAGCTGTTTTATCAATGGCAGCGATTCTATGTCAGTATTATTTACATGTTTTCAGATTTTTCAATGATTTTACAACCCTATCATATCATTTACAACATTAATATATACCAGATTTATGTTGATCAAATTTTTTTTAACATACGTGGACTTTTGCATGATAAGCAATTGCGATAAAATTCATTAATTCGCTTACTGTTTACTACCAAATACGCTTAGATTTCATTCTATAAAAAATACTTAGAGATATTTGGTACAATTTGGCTCTGGCGCGGCACGCTTAAGTTGCTCGTGCTGTCATCTACAACAACCTAACGACCTGCCAAGACCATATAGGTTTTTCTTTTCAAAACAGTTTTAAGAGCATAGATAGATAGACATTTATTCACTGACTCAACACATACAAACAATTTGAAAACATAAAATTCCCAACGGGACACAATAGAACTTCTACTGTTTTCACGTGTACGTTGGGCACCCGAGAGAGCGCAGCCTAGAGGCGTGTGTGTGCCCATGTGTCGCGCCAGTGGAAAGGCCATCTCTCATGTGTCTCTGCTAGGCAGTGATGCTGGAAATGCCAGAGCCTTGTCGATATGACATGTGAATCCCCACTAAACACAAAATAGTGTCTTCAGAATCAATTTTTTTTATAATGTTATAGCTAAAGGCCAACATACAATATAGTGCCCCCGTTCCTACACTACAACCTCATTCTATAAATGATACACTTATCAATACATTTTTTTAATTTTCAGCATTCGCAACTCGCCTTTTTTCCGTGCTGCGGTTTGAGAGTGTTATCCATGAATTTGATCCTTACTTCAACTACCGGACGACACGGTATTTGACAGAAGAAGGGTTTTACAACTTCCACAACTGGTTTGATGACCGAGCATGGTACCCTTTGGGCCGTATTATTGGTGGTAAGTTGAAAATTTCATTTGGAAATTGTTATTAGACAGCAATGCATGCACTGACTTACGACCTCACAAATCACGACTTAGGGTTTCCAAAAATTTATAAACAATCTCGAATTATTTTGTCCTGCATAATTTTCTAATCCTGTTATATTCTTATGTTATAGCCACCATGGTGAGGTGTGCCATGCACTACAATAAGTTCCCAGGCAAACACTTAAAATTTGTAATAGAAAAAGCTTTGTAGTTGTAGTAACTTTTCATCTTTCTTATTTTTCAATGGAAAGGCTTTATAGCTGATGCTTCCATATCAGTACTTAACCTGTCAAATTGGTTGTTTTCTTTTAAGAAATTGCCATGTTTATTGATGTGATAAATATAACAGATTCTGGCAAATTGGATGCAACTCTGTTGCTTTCTTCCTATTTAATTTTGTATGTTTCAGTTAATAATATTTGTTTTTATTTTCATAACTTATTGCCTATACTATACATGTAAATTAGGTCAATTATATCAATGTCAATTTCATTATACAATCAAAAAACAAAAACAATGAATTAAAAATAATAATAATACTAAATCCTAGTCAGTCCTAGTAATAATTAGTATTTTCAAACTATGTATTTTGTTTACCATTAAAAGTGGATACTTATAATGGTAAACAAGTTATTACACTGAGATCTTGCAATGACAGTGGAATTGGAAGCCCTATTACAAATAAAATACTATGAAAATATTAAAATACTAACTTTAGAATTAAGCCAACCAGTTGTGATTCTTTTAATATATATTTTTGGCTTACTGCCAGATAAGACAATTGCAGAGTAAGAGAAAAATATTGCTTTGATTGGTAAAGATTTTGTATTTTTTATATAAATAGATGGAACCGATGTTCCCTTAAGTAAATCAAAAGAAAACTATGAAGGAAAAAACTTCTTAAAGCTTATTTAATGTCCCAACCTCCCAACCAAGTACTGACTTACTAATTAAAAATCTGTTAAATCTCTCACTTTCCCAATCTTTGCAGCCACTAGATAAGAATGTAAAAAAAAAACACTTTTTATTGATTAACAGGCACAATATACCCCGGGCTGATGGTGACCTCAGCCACACTGTACAACATAATGCAGTTCCTGAACATCACCATCGACATCAGGAACGTGTGCGTGTTCCTTGCGCCATTCTTCTCTTCACTTACCACCATTGTTACTTACCTGCTCACTAAAGAGCTGAAGGTAAGTCTCACTGTCTTACCATCAGCAAGTAGTCATATGGACAGCCTAAAGCCTGCCTATTTTTTTGTGGTCGAAAGTCCAATATATATTTTTGCTAACTGAAGAATTTTTATCAGCTTTGCAAAGCTTATGTAACCCTAGCGGCAAATTTTCGAAGCTGTCTAAGAAGAGATGACTTCAGAACTGACAAGTGGGACATTCTTGCAAAAACTTCACTTTTGAATTCCTTCACTTACTGTCAAATTAGTACTGGAAAAGTTTCGGCTGCTGTCACGCAATGCAGGGTGAAACTGTTTAATATCACGTATCGCTGAGAACACGGTAGTTAGCGTGAGTTATCACTTATTTTATTGTAGGGGGCTAGGTATACCCTATGGGATCAGCCCCTCAGGTAGTTCTCACAGGCAAACGCTTATCGCCCAAATTAGATTTAGCTTCTGAAAATAAATAAAAATTGAAACAGTATTTATTTGTACTATGAAGTATATGGTTCCTTCACTGTTTGAGACTTTCGAGGCAGTCAATAAGAGTACTTGAGTTACGATAAATACCATTACACGGGATCTAACTCAGCCCTCTCGATAAGCCACATCTTCTCCTATACGCCACCGATCCTTTTTTAAATTTGTATACAATTTCTACTAACCTGCCAACAGGACGAAGGCGCAGGTCTGGTCGCTGCAGCGATGATCGCCATCGTCCCTGGCTACATCAGCCGCTCCGTGGCCGGCAGCTACGATAACGAGGGCATTGCGATATTCTGCATGCTGCTCACGTACTACTTCTGGATAAAGGCAGTTAATACTGGCACCATACTGTGGGCTACCTTGACGGCGTTGGCGTACTTTTACATGGTAAGTCCGATCGACATTAGGTCCTGTTCTCTATCGCGCTAATATCGTTGTCTCTTTGCGAGTAAACGATTATTTGAATAAACGATTATTTGAATGACAAAGATGCCTGGTACTAATGTTAATTCAGTCTCGCAAAATCTTTATTAATTGTATGCAAACTTTTGAAAAGATGTGTTGCGTGAAGTTTGTTGCGCCGTTTCTTCTTCACAGCGCTAACACCTGGGAAGCGGTAGTCAATAAAAAAAATTACGTGTATAAATGTACCAAGTGTACTCATATGCAATAAATGATTTTGACTTTGAATGCATCAAGACGAAGTCACCGTATGTATGCAAAGGCCGTTAAGGGGGCGTATGCAAATTACGTAACGCAATTTGGGGCAGGGCAGTCTATCAAGGCGTTACAGTCCTGGTACGTGGAGGGCAGAGGGGAGAAAGTTGATAATTGGAGAATTTTGCGTCACGTAATTTGCGTACGCCCCCTGAATAAAGTTACATATTTTTAGTACCCTAGCCAATTCGTTTTTTGATTGAAAACTTTTATAGATCACAATCTTCTTATATTGTGATTACATATTCAATCATAGATCACCAAGATGAAAGATTCACGCCGACAAGTTTGTTTATAACTTGTTTGCTTTTGCGCTTTCATACAAACTTGTATTGTATTGTACTTACATTACAATATTAATTTTGGTTCCTACCCCCCTCACTTTGATGTGCAGTTCACCACACAAAACCAATGCAGATTGGTGGACTTAACATACTCCTTAGAATTTCTTCTCCATGATATACAGATTTCCTCATGATGAAGAAGGAAAACTCACCAAAAAGCCTATGCTAAACCAAATTTCAGAAATGAAAAAAGGACATGATCTAAATGGGTGTTGCCAAGGCAACTAAGGAAATGCATAAGGGACGGGCAGCAGCATTCTCCTGCTTCGTTGCTTACCTGGAACTTCCACTAGAGTCCTACCCTACCAGCAGTCTGTGTACACTGCACACTCTATAATACTAATTCGAACGTAATGAAACTTCTGAAAATGAGAGTTTTTTTTTAAATCCCCAGGTGTCATCATGGGGCGGCTACGTGTTCCTGATCAACCTGATCCCCCTGCACGTCCTGGCGCTCATGCTGCTGGGCCGGTTCTCGGCGCGCGTGTACGTGGCCTACAGCACGCTCTACTGCGTCGGCACCATACTCTCCATGCAGATCTCCTTCGTCGGCTTCCAGCCAGTGCAGAGCTCCGAGCACATGCTGGTGAGTAGGGCTGCAATTATACATTTACTTTTTTTATTTATTCCTGATGGGGCCTGAGGTGAAACGCGCTTACCCAGAAAATGCCTATTCACTCTTTTTTTTAAAAAGATCCAATTTGTACTTGTCCGGAAATACCGAAGCTGGCAGCGAGTTCCATTCCTTAGCCGTTCGCATTATGAAAGAGGAGTATGTCTCCTACATAAGGATGAAGTACCTCCCCACGCCTGGTAGTCCAGTGATGGAACGGAGATGTGGGTATCAAGTCGTGCAATTCCTGGGTACACTCTCCAAAATGTAACCTATAGAAAAAAACAGGAAAGACAAGCCACACTGCGTGCCTTGAGGCTCTGTAACTTTATATTATAGGTAGGTATTCGCCTGTTAACCCTTATCGATTCCAACCTATATATACCTTTCTATACACCTCCCTATAACTTCTCTATGTCTCTATTTAATTTTTGACCCACCCAAGTGTTTTTTTCCCACTTTTGCACTATGTGATATGTTGCATTATTCTGTTTTATTCCTTTTTATTCATTATTTTACTCTTCAGAAAATTGACAATGTGACAGATTGTGATATTTGTTAATTTTCCAAAATCCTAATATATTGGTGAATAATTACGATAACAAACGACACTTGTTGCTTGTGTGAGAGTGCATGATTTTATGGGTAACAATATAAATTTAAGCATCAGACGTGAGTAATTTTTGCAAAAACTGTTATCAAGTAGTGATCCATAATAAGTACATTCTACCTAGTAATATTATATAGTTGATTATACACATCCGCTTATTCCACGAATGTGTTCAAAAATTGTAATTTTTTCTTTATGTACTTTACTAACTTAAATGTAGTTAAGATAATGTGGCTATATTGAATGATTGAAATGTTCAAGTTATATGGAATCCGGGAATCACATTCGATAGCGCGTTGCATTCTGCGTACAGCGACATCTGACGAGTTGCGGCGGAATCGGAAGGTTACCTGTTTAGTACAGTGCTAGTTTGACTATTATAATTATAACTTGCTTATATTTATGTCAAACCGAAGTAATTAAAAAATCTGCAATCGTAATAAAATAAGTAATAAAATTGTGTACAAAGGTGTATTTATCCCACTTATGGAACCTTGGAGGATTAGTACAGGGGTCGGCAACCTTTTGAGTCGGAAGAGTCAAAAATTACAATTTACAAAATATCTAAGTTTTTAAAGAGCCACAATTTTTTTCTTGCCAACAATAAATAGTACTTGCATAAATAAAGTTTTTTGATATAAAAAAAATAATCTATTTATTCATAAGAAAAATATAGTAGTGGTTTTTCACAACAAATTGGATAATATTTATATGGTATTATTAGATAATCACTTATTATTGAAGTAAAAAATTAAACAAGGATTTTACAATTCACAAATATAACATCCAAACCGGGACCAATAGGACTAAAGAGCCGCAGCTTCACATCCAAAGAACCGCATGACGCTCGCGAGCCGCAGGTTGCCGAACCCGAGACTAGTATAATGCGTTTAGTATCAAATGTTAATAACAGAAACGTACTAAATATTATCATTGTAACGCAAATCACCAAACGTATGTTTCTGATAGTAAGTTTACATAATAATCAAGAGCAAGAATGAAAATCAATTTGTAATGTACATGTTTTATGGTAATTGCCATAGCGTAGTTGAACAAAGCTGTTTATTTGTTCCAACTCTGATAACGTCTGCTGTAATGTTTCTGTTGGTCATGTATTACATATAGATTTAAGATTAGAAACAGCTTACTGTACAAATTTCTAATGAACCATGCAATAACAAAGTGTTACTAATATATTATCGCTACATTTGTAAATTACAACATCCGCCTGTTACAATTCGAGAACCGCAGAACCGAGGTTGATGCAGTTTTCACTGCTACTACTGTTCTAAACGTCGACGGTTTTAGTGAAACAACTCGACATGGGCGGTATCATTTATAAACTAAGCACAATTTATAAACTAAATCTGTGAAGTCACTTGACCTGGTGCTGACAGAATACCAGCGCTGGAGTTCGCGTAGCGTGCTGCAGCATTATGCTGAGTCAGCGCCATTTTATTGCTGCGACACATATGTACCTTGATTATTTTGAAATTGTAATTTATTAATTTCTGTTCTGTTTATTTCTCATGTATGTGTGTGTCGTAGATATGAATAAATGACCTATTCTATTCTATTCATTATTACTTGATATTTTTTTCACATATGATAAGTGGCAGAATGAGCAACAGATACAGATACCTGCCTTAGTTTGCCGTTAACTTCTGCTTTTGTTGCCGTTAACGTCTGCCTTGGTTGCCATTATCTTCTGCCTTGGTTGCCGTTAACCTCTGCCTTGGTTGCCGTTAACCTCTGCCTTGGTTGCCGTTAACCTCTGTCTTGGTTGCCGTTAACCTCTGCCTTGGTTGCAGTATTAAAGCCCGCCCTCCACACGTTCACCGCACAATGTTGTCCCCAGGCTCTGGGCACGTTCGGGCTGTGCCAGCTGTACGCGTTCACTCAGTACCTGCGCGAGCGGCTGTCGCCGGCCAACTTCGAGCTGCTGTTCAAAGCGCTGGTCACCACGCTGCTCGCCACACTGGGCACGGCCCTCGTCGCGCTCACAGTCACCGGTCAGTGCAGTACAGTTCACCGCAATGTGTATGTACTCGGAAGGGAACGTTCCCATACTACGTGACCCGTTCAGGGGGGAGGGGGGTCTTCAAAATACCACGCTTGGTCACAGGGGCGGGAGGGGAGGCTAAGGTTTTCGTCACGTAGTCAATATCCTCTAGGAAAATGTCACGCTTTTTCGAGCTATATTCAAATATGGCGCGCGGCGTTTAGCACTTTTTAAACTCACAGATGACAACACTGACGCACATATCGTCAGCTGATTGAAAACTGACAGACTCACTGACTTGATAATATTTTTATTATAGGTATGCACGCACTCTTGGCATCACGCGGCAAGCGCCGTATTAATAAAGACAAATATGAGCAAATTGTAATTTTTTTCAACTTTCTATTTGCAAAAAATGGTTGACAACCATATTTATAAATTACTACGTGAAAACTAGCGGGGGAGGGGTCTTGGCATATATACTACAGGTGGTCACCGAGGGGGGGTTGTAAAAATTGTAAAAAAAATTGGTCACGTAGTTTGGGTACGTTCCCGAATGTGACAGCTATAATACGAGTTTACGCAGTATCTGCTTGAGCTGATGTTTAAAACGATTTAAATACTGTA
This sequence comes from Esperia sulphurella, assembly GCA_947086405.1. Taxonomy (NCBI): domain Eukaryota; kingdom Metazoa; phylum Arthropoda; class Insecta; order Lepidoptera; family Oecophoridae; genus Esperia; species Esperia sulphurella. The sequence goes on along the minus strand of OX352260.1, from coordinate 3,811,434 downwards.
AAAAAACAATAATTGTTTATTGTATGACTGTAATGTTCCACACTTTTTATTTATATACCCGCGTAGTTGTTAATATTGAAATGCCATATTTGTACGCTTACTTTACATACATAACGTTCTTGGTTATAACAGCATTTTTCATGTAAGTGAATTATTTTAATTCTTAATGAAAAATAAAGTACTTAAACACAAAAGCAACCGGCTCGGGATACTATTTTAAGTTGGTATTCTAATGAGATATTTATTATACTTCGTGTTGCAGGAAAAATTTCACCTTGGACCGGAAGATTCTACTCTCTTCTCGACCCGTCGTATGCCAAGAATCACATTCCAATTATTGGTAAGTGTCAAAGAGTTTTCCACTTATGAAGTTATGACATTACTCAACTAAGATTTTATTTTACTATATTAGTTGACGAGAAAAGCACAGACGCAATGAATACTTATACTTTAAATACACAGAACTGAAAAAAAACTTATATTTTCAATGTTAAGACTAAACTGCTGCTCAACCAGTCATTTAAATGCACTTTGTCTTATCCCAAACTAGGATTTTCTCCTGTGCTATGCTATATATGTGCAAGGATTGGACAATTTACAAAATATATAACATCCAAACCTGGACCAACTTGTACAAAGCTGTCTGACCCTAGTGGGATTCGAACCCACGACCTCTGGCGCTCGAGTCCAATTACCAATCCACTAGGCCAACAAAATACATTTATGTTTCAACATTAATATTTTCTTTAACAAATTTCTTTGTTTTTTTTTGCTGTTACTTATTCCTAATAACAGTGTTCCGTATGAAGAATGTAGCGTGAAGACGTGTACGTTAAGTTATAGAAGATTACGGCAAATGCAAAAGGATTAATGTTTTTCACGCCTATGCATCTACTAGCTTTTGCATTCGACTTCATCCGCTTAGGTTTCGATATTAACACGTCTTTACTACTTTTAACAATTAATTTGGTTTCCCGTAGGAATGAAACGTTTTTTTTTTCGGGATAAAACTATCCTATGTCCTACTCCAGGACCTAACCTATATGTGTGCCAAGTTTCATCCCGATCCGTTCAGTGGTTGAAGCTTTTTTGAGTAACAAACATCCAAACTTTAGCATCTAATAAATAAAAACATATACTTCGCGTGTCTATACATTGAAAATATTAAAAAATAAATTGGGGGTCTAAAGATAAGTAATAGAACACATTTCAATCATTTTTGAAATTTTAGTTTGATTGTCTGTTAGTTTGCACGCATCACTTAAAAACTACTGATCCGATTTTGATGGACTCGGTTTACTCAAGCAATCGGTTAACTCAATCAAAAGTTACGGATATTTTTAATTTTCAAATACATTAGTAGGTAAGGTTATATTCTATAATTTTAATATTCGGTTGCGATGAGTTTGATCTATATTTTGAGCAGTAGTGGGAGTAGGAGTTAAAGCGGAAGTGGGAAGGGGAGTGGATTATGTAGTCCACGCGAGCGGAGCCGCGGGCACAGCTAGTTTACAATATTAGTGTGATTTATTGTCGTCTCTCTCTAGCATCCGTGTCGGAGCACCAGCCGACGTCGTGGTCCTCGTTCTACTTCGACCTGCAAGTGCTGGTGTTCCTGTTCCCCGCCGGACTCTACTTCTGCTTCAGCAAGCTCACAGACGCGAACATCTTCATCATACTGTACGGCGTGCTCAGCATTTACTTTGCGGTGAGTGGTTTCATCATCATCAGCCTAAATACGTCCAAGCTTCCCCAGTAGAATGACACTTTTGGTAAGCTGTCCCATTGGGGGATTTGCCATAATCACCACATTTGGCAGGCGGATTCGTGATAGGTGTAATGATCTTAATATATACAGGAAAACTTTGCTGCTGCGCTTATTCTAAGCTGGGTCTTTTCTATGTCTGCTCATTACCAGAAGGGAGAAACGTCAAAATTTTGATTATGACAATGAGTGGGCATCCGATACCTACGATCCCACCATAATGTCAAACTACCCTCCAGTCCCGTACTCCGGCCACCGCCGTCTCATCGCCGCAGTGCGTACCGAGCCGCGAGCGAATACGACACGATTACGGACTGCAGTGATTATCAGATTGTGAATTCCTAGTTTTCTAGTGAGTGACTCTAGCCACCGTTGACACTGGCTAGATCATCGTATATAGACAATAACGGGCCCGTACGTCGAAGGAGCTGCGACAATAGCTGTGAGTACCTCCTCATGTCCTTTGTGACCCCTACCCCCCCATTCATTGTCACATGATGACGAACTATTTGTAATGGATTGACCGGTATAACCGCGAGGTTGGGAGGGCCAAAAGAAGTTACTTTACAACTCTGCTCATTACTAATGATAAGGAAGATTGCTAAATAAAATAGTTACAAATGATGATGAACGATGCTTGAGCGCGTAGAGGCAATGTCGAGTGATACCATTCCGTTGTCTCCGCACTGTGATTCTTTACACTTTGATCGCTGACCAATCCTGGCCCGATCTCCCACCACACACCCTAGCAACCGAAATACTCAGACCTCTATTCACTTGTTCACAACAGGGCGTCATGGTCCGTCTTATGCTGGTGCTAGCGCCGGTCATGTGCATAGTGTCTGGGGTTGCGGCGTCGAGTTTATTGAGTCTTCACGTCAAGGACATAGAGCCCAAAGTGGAGAAGCATGATAAGAAGAAGAAGCATGACAACAATTTGGTGTTCCGTTCGGAGGTATGCGTTTTTACTTGATATTCATAGTAATAAATAATGCTTTTAGTATAAATAGTAATAAATAATGCACCTTCCATCAATGATTTTATTTTATGATTTATGGAGTCTGTTTTAGCATCAATATATAATATTTTTGTTTCTACTACAGTTAAGGTTGGCTATAATAGATCTCTTATAGAGAAGTCGACCTTTGTACACAAATTTTTATTATGTGCAATAAAAAATATTATACATCAATAATATTATAGTCTTGCAGATTTCGGTGAAGGAAAACATCGTAAGGAAACCTGCATATGCCAAAGAAGAAATTCTAAGGCATATGTGAAGTCCATGACATCCTGAATGGTCGAAGTGTCGCCAGGTCTTCCTGCCTGCTAAGAAGATAAAATAGTCTTGCAGATGATATGGTACTGCTGAGCCCTTCAATGAGCCCATTTCAATCTAAAAAACAGTAATTTATTATCTAGTATCATCTCTAGATGCGCCCAACTACTGTTTGAGTGACGCAAGTGTATAATAATGTTAATATATGTCCAGGTCGGAGCGCTGTTCGTATGCGTACTGGGGTCCCTGCTGATCTCGTACGTGTTCCACTGCACGTGGGTGACGTCAGAGGCGTACTCGTCGCCATCCATAGTGCTGTCGGCGCGGTCGCACGACGGCGCGCGGATCATTTTCGACGACTTCCGCGAGGCATACACCTGGCTCAAGATGAACACCGCCGAGGTGAGTGCGGGCGGAACTTACAGCCTGACGTCAGAGGCGTACTTGTCGTCTTCTATTTTGCTGTGGACGCGGCCCCACGACGAAGAGCGGAGCATGTTTGACGACATCCGCGAGGCTTACACTTGGTTCAAGATGAGCCAAGGTGAGTGCGTCACATCTCTAATAAATAAATAAATTGTTTATTTTCTAAGAATAGCTACAAATTGGTCATAAATCGGTCTAACATCGTAACGTCAGAGCGTACTCGGTCGCTCGTGATGCTGTCGGTTTGGAACTGAGACTGAGTTAAATTTTGAGGATGAATTTGACAAATCTTCGACAAGCGAAATTCCAATATAGTTTATTTTGTTTTTTTTTATTTAGACTTAAAATCAAAAAAATCATATAGAAAAGCTTTTTGGGCCCAATATGTAATTTGATTGTCGTCTTGTACACTTAACTCAGTATTAACTCAGTAATACGACAACATACCTTCGAAAGTCGACTACAACGTTCAATCCCTATGCATTTACTTTTCACTATAAAAATTCCTTACCTTGAACTTATCACAACTAAACTCCACAAATTGTCTCACTCAGGACGCTAAAGTGATGTCGTGGTGGGACTACGGCTACCAGATAACGGCCATGGCGAACCGCACGGTGATAGTGGACAATAACACGTGGAACAACACGCACATATCGCGCGTGGGGCAGGCCATGGCGTCCACCGAGGACCGCGCCTACGAGATCATGCAGGAACTGGACGTGGACTACGTGCTCGTCATATTTGGTGGGCTGGTGGGGTACTCGTCGGATGGTGAGTCATCTAAGGGCGGACGGTGGACGGCCTCGGTCCCAGAGGGGTAGGCAGAGACGATGTGTCGCCACTTTGCGCAGTCCAATGGACGGTGACGGTGGACAGCGAGGCTTAATACGTACATATCATGCATATCATATATGGTTATCTGATTGAGTCACACGCTAGTCAGAGTAGGGCCTGTCGTAGGCAGGATGATGGTTTTGGGGTCCATAGCACTAATTAAAGGCTTCGTTTCATTAATAATAATCATCTAAAAATTGAGTGAGGCTAGTGAGGTGTGTCAGGATCGCACAAAGTGGCGATACGTCGTCTCCGCCTACCCCTCTGGCACCGAGGCGGGAGCGTTATGTATGTACCTTGAAAATAAAAAATCAACATCAATTCTGTCCCAAAGTATCTGATCGCCCAAAAATAGCCTTTGTTTGTTAGCAATCTTATAACATTTTACTTTAATATCATCATCATCAGGTTAATTTTGTCTCCACTGCAGGAGCACAACCCTCTCTCATCTGCCGGAGACAGACGGAGGATTTGGCCTACACTCCCCGCGCTGGCCAGACGGGTTGGGGAGGCCTGATCGATGTTTTATAATATATACGAGTATAATATATTATTTCTTTCCATTAATAAGTATAATTATAATGAATGTGCCACTGTTGCGGACGCGTCAAGTCATAGTATTTGTTGGCAGACATAAACAAGTTCCTGTGGATGGTGCGCATCGGGGGCAGCACGGAGCGCGGCGCGCATATCCGCGAGGCGGACTACTACACGCCGTCCGGCGAGTTCCGCGTGGACGCGGCCGGCTCCGCCGCGCTGCTCGACTGCCTCATGTACAAGATGAGCTACTACAAGTTCGGGCTCGTCTACACAGAGGGCGGTGAGTGACACCTGTATATAAAGACGCTGAGTAGGCACGGTACGGCTGGCATTACGCCCTACTGGACTGCCACCGTTCGGAATCTATGTGATGTGGGCACACTTTATAATGTCCCTTACACCCACTATATGTGAATGTTAGTGATGTGGGCACATTTCATAATGTCCCTTGTACTCACAATATGTGAATGTTAGTGATGTGGGCACATTTCATAATGTCCCTTGTACCCACTATATGTGAATGTTTGTGCTGTGGGCACATTTTATAATGTCCCTTGTACCCACTGTATGTGAATGTTAGTGATGTGGGCACATTTCATAATGTCCCTTGTACCCACAAAATGTGAATGTTTGTGCTGTGGGAACATTTTATAATGACCCTTGTACCCACAATACGAGTATGTGAATGTTAGTGAGGTGGGCACATTTTATATTGCCCGTCGTGCCCACAGGCCGGCCGCCGGGCTTCGACCGCGTGCGCGGCGCCGAGATCGGCAACAAGGACTTCACCCTGGACGTGCTCGAGGAGGCCTACACCACGGAGCACTGGCTCGTGCGCATCTACAAGGTGAAGCCGCTGCCCAACCGCGGCGCGTGAGCGCACCCACACATCCACGGCGCTTTGGTAGTCGGATGCAAAGGGAATGGACAATTAGTATAACGTGTTCACCTTAGGCCTTATTGCCGAAGTCAGTGGGGAGCGGAGCGGCGGCGGCGGCGGCGAGGGGAGCGGCGCGTTCTAAAGCATAGATTTGTATTGAACTGTTCTCGAAGGCAGCGGCGCGGGGAGCTGACTTCAAGAATTAGGCCTTAAAAGGTGTTAAAACTTAGTACACCACATTGCATTTATTATCGTTATTGCAAAGTATAAGAATTGGTAATGACCTGAAGGTATCGTGGGTAGCAAGTGTAATGTTCATTTTGTATAGATATCTTAATTTTTGAGGTGCATAATTTCGTGGGCAATTGCATTAAGTAAATTGCAGATTTGTCGAAAATTCCTATTGACTGGCACCGAGCAGTCGTATTCAGGCTTCCCCCATAGAGGCGGGGTCGCCAGGAATAAATATTATACCTTCAAGGATAGGGGGCTTAGCCTCTCGACACTATGCAACTTACGCCGACATCCTTAAGATCACGCACTACCTTTAAGATCGCGTGCTGACAGCCTGCTGTAGCGTATAAATCGTACAGTTCACGACGGCACGCCCCACTCTCTAAATTGGTTACATTTCATTGTATGCGTTTTGTTTCTGTGTTAGTTCTATCGTTACACACTTACCATCAATGTGTGTATATATACGTACACTAACATACTGACGTTCCGATTGGCTGCCCGCGTCCCGCGACATCACCTCGCGAAAAGTATCGAGGCGTCATGAACTGTAATTCTAATTCTACCTCTATTTTCTTTACTCACGTGTACTTCTAATTACGTCACGGCTCGCCCCCCTAGACTTCAAATCTAGTCGTTATTTATCAGTGAAACACCAGCCCTTAGAACTAAACTAGATTTTATACTGACACGTTATTTTACTTTGCATCCGACTAACAAATGATCAGTGTTCATAGCACATTAAAATGTTGTGTGAATTGTTGTCGAGTGATTATGATGAAGATGTTTGACTTGCCTGTAACAAGACTCCAGTGATTTCTTCCTATATCTGCTACTTTCCATTATCAATGTTATATACAAGTGAATCTGAAAGGTTTTATACAATGACATGTATGATGTCAAAAGTCCGTTAAAAATCAAAATATTACGTGACTCCCGGATCAGAATGTCTCGAGCAAAAAGTCAAAAGTAGGCAAATCGTCATAGTAGCAAAATGCTAGATTCGTACAATTTCCAAATCGTCCGTATATAATGTAAAAAGATTGGTATCATTATCGCTTGCAAGAGCCCATTACTGGACATAGGCCTCACCCAACTGAACCCGATCCTCGGTTCTTTAGTTCTCTGGCGGATCACCTCATTTCGGATCCTGTCTCTTAAAGAAACTCCTAGCGTAGCTCTTTCCATAATTCACTAAGTGACCGACTAGTCCCAATGTCAGTGTAGGTAGATTGGTATCTTTTACAAAATATCTATTATTGTATCAAGTTTTAATAGTTTGTGAAGCCCATTTAATAGTTTGTGATGATGTTATTTGGTACAGCTACAGTTACATCATAAAAATATAGAAAAAGCGTTTTAAAGTTAATTATTTCATTTCCTTATCATTTAACATCATTTCGGACCACGATTTGTGTTACAACGTTATGCTCTTTGAGCACACTGATTGTTTCACATTTTGCTGCTTGTACGAACTGCGTCTTTGACCTTATATTATTAAGAAATCTGACATTTTGCTTATGTCACGTTCTGATCCTAAATACCTGTAGTGGTTTAGTGGTCCATTAATTAGGTATTCGGTATCAAATACTGAACAACTATTAAAAATTATTGACTTCCTAAATGAAACCGCTTGTCACTTGTAGACATTATAAAAAGACTGGATAGAAGATTTTTCCATGTTACATTATACCGTTTTGTAGTTTTTGATGTATTATTTTTTTTTGAGTGTGCGACTACAATTTGGAGTTCAATCAATTCTTGTATACAGGTGTAACAACTATTATTAATTTTGGAAAATTGAGATTGAACACCGAAATAACGTATAAGTATTTTAATGTGCTAGGAACACATTTTTATAATTTTATAGGATAGAAATAAAAGTATGAAGTGAGAACGAGTGTTAAAGTTGATAAGTTCTTCTGTTTCAGTGTTGCACATGTCCTATCGATGATTTCAAAATCAATCATACTATTAACTGGCCCAGTAAGTCCATCTATTGCTCCTAAAATATTTCGCCAGGAGCAATACATCCCATGTATTTCTACTACATTATAAATTATTTTGGATTGTACTAATAATAATAAATTGATATTGCTCCTAGGGGAAATGCTTTAGGAGCAATAATAGATGGACTAACTAAATACGCCTATTGGTACATACTACAGTCAATTTAGGCATCATTCTAGACATGGTATGATTGATTTTGCCTAAAAACTTTCGGACTATTGACCATCGATATTCCTGCAACACTACTATCTGTTTGTTAGATGTCACAAATTGTGTAAACGCATTAAAAGTCTCAAAAGCCTTCGTTACCCGTGTTACTACCAGTCTTACTACCAGTAGTAACACGGGTATTTTTTTTTGCCCGTGTTACCACTAACTGCTCTAGTAGTAACACGGGACAATTATTATTTCCCATATTACTACTAGCCATTATCTATGTTGACTTCTTCCTTTTTCCAAAATCATTGACATTTTTGACTTAATTAAGAAAGAAATATATTAGTGAGTGACGTTTATATTTTGCTTATTTTATGGTGATATTTGCATTTCAATGTAATTTGCACTTACGCACTTGAAAAACTTCGTTGATTTCGTATTGATGGAGAGGCAGTTTTGTTTATTTATACTATATTGGAATGTCCGAGTAGTATTTGTGATGAATTAATTATCTTTTTTCTTACGGAAATAAGAACTTAATTTTAATAATATAAAAAAAATATTTACATTCTTTCTTTCTTTACCTGTGCAAGTAATGTTATCTATACTTATAATAAAACTGTAACTGGTCTATGTCTGTACATGAGAGATATTTAAAAAAAATTATATGAGGGGTCTTTATAGGGCCAATAGAAGCCAAAACATTTTTTTTTAGAATTTTTGTCTGTCTTACTGTATGTATGTTTGTTACCGCATAACGCAAAATATACTCAATGAAATTTGATGCAGTTTTCACATTTCTCTTGCTGGTGGTCTAACTTAAAATCTGGTGCATGTTTCATCTTGTTACGCCACTTAAAGCCTGAGATATTAATAAAGTCAATTTTTCTAGAAGCCATTATATCGGATGATAATAAAACGACTGTTAATATTTCTTCCAGTAACTCGGTATCACATTTAGAAATCATTCATGAAAAACACATCGCTTTTTTACGAAAATTTTGATAAAAAAAAATGCAATATTTCTCGAATGTATGTTCATCATATGGGCGAGGTCAACGGCCGCGATGCGGCGAATGGCGCGGCGCGTATGGGATTGAGTGAAATTTAGTTTTTGGGGATGGCGTTGAAGTTCGGGATGGGATTGGGATATTGAGTCTCGAGTCTGAGTGGCAGTTGAAGTATAAGTGGGAAGAGAACGGGAGCGGAAGTGGGAACGGGGTCGGATTCTGTATTTCACGCAAGCGGAGCCGCGGGCACAGCTAGTTGGGAAATAAATACTCTTGGTAATTTCCCCGACTTTTGCCCAACAGGCCGGATGGGCAAAAGAGAGGTCGGAGGACAATGTTGACATTACAGAGAGTAAAGTTCTAAAAGTCACTTCTATCTTATTTTACAGTCCTACCAAGTTATCTATGAAATAGGAACTACGAGTTATCATAATGAAAAGACATTCGATTGTCAGTGCAAATTACATTGAAATGCAAATATCACCATAAAATAAGCAAAATATAAACGTCACTCACTAATATATATCTTTCTTAATTAAGTCATAAATGTCAATGATTTTGGAAAAAGGAAGAAGTCAACATAGGTAATGGCTAGTAGTAATATGGGAAATAATAATTGTCCCGTGTTACTACTAGAGCAGTTAGTTGTAACACGGGCAAAAAAAATACCCGTGTTACTACTGGTAGTAAGACTGGTAGTAACACGGGTAACGAAGGCTCAAAAGCGTCTCAAAAATGCACCTTTTAATTTTATAAGAATGTTATTTCCACATAAAAAGCTGGGGGCCTACATAAGTTTTATTTTAGAAATGGCGGATTTGTTTATGTCAAAATGTAAAATTGAAGTCACTTTGTAGAGTTCAATGTCAAAGTATAAGGCAAACAGACAGAAATGACGTCAGGCGGCGACGAGACGTGGACAGAGTGCCCCTTCCAAGATAGAGTATATCATGCCCAACTTACACACTGGAAAGTTCTACAGCTATTTTATGGCGCAAGAGGTCTATAGTGGGGGTGCACTACCACCAATATACTCCCAATATGGACCTATTTTATAGCTTATGGCTGCATATGTCGCCAGTGTGTTAGTTGGGCGCAAAACAGAGAGGTGACTTCGCTAAGTTCCTGCATACTGCCTCGTCCACCGACGTCCCTTCTGTCTTACGCATCGACTATTAATTAAGCCCATAGATGTCTCTCATAAGGAGAACACTTTCTGGCAAGACATCTGGCTATTGTCTTAACTACGAGTAGACGCCGCGCACGGTGTTTTAGTTCCGACCAATCATGACATGCAGTTCCCTCCGGCGTAAAATAAGAAATCTTTTATTAGTCTATAGTCTTAAACTTCATACAAATGACATCAACACTGTATTTAACTGCTCAAATGTTAACTATTCTACCTATTCTTTACACCACTTATACGTATTTTGACATAAGATAGACTGAAAATCATATAGCCGTATAAGTAGGTAGAATTCGAAATGTGGGATACCTATAGCAGTACCAATATTAAAGTAGATTTAAACTGTGAAAACCAACGATCTCTATGTACTACTAGATGGAGCGTTCCAAACAATCGCTCTGTTCCACGCAAGTAGCCACAACTCTTTCACATTCACAATGAAACATGTGCAGTTACTACGCAGAACATTTAATTATTTTCTAAATATAGACATTATTGAATCGTAGCGTCAATATTTAGTAACAATTAAATGTTCTGCGTAGTAACTGCACAAGTTTCATTATGAATGTGTGAAAGATTTGTGGCTACTTGCGTGGAACAGAGCGATTGTTTGGAACGCTGCATCTAGTAGTACATAGAGATCTTTGATGAAATCCCACTTATTATATACTAGAATTTTTAATACAAAATAAGCGCACAATAGCCCACACGCTTTAAATATACATATTTATTATTACATTTCTCTCCATGTTTATAATAAATCCAACAAATTCATGACACTATGATCTTTCGTAACAATAAAACGTATGAAATGAAAAGAATGAGAAGTTGTATAAATTCATTTATTATTTTTAATTGAAATAAAGTTTATTACATAATGATAAAAAAATTACTTTCCTTTGCCATTTCCTTAACGAGGTAAAAACACTAAGTGTGGACAATCGAAATGACTCTAACGGTCGAAAATAGAAAAGCAGTACAAATTTGACAGTTCAAAGTAGAAACATTTGAGACTACCTAGCATGACCGCGTCGTTGGCCGAGTGGCTTGATCTTTGGTCTCGAGCGCCAGAAGCCGTGGGTGCTGGACGCCGCACGGATCGTCTCCCTATCGGCCGCTTGGACTCAGTCGGAGAGAGCCGTCTGGCCTGTTTCATTTTGCGCATCGTTTCTTAGTCTGCCGTCAAATTTAGTCGCTAACGACCTGGGGGCGCGCGCGATTTCTATGCGTCGCCAATAATATAACTGTGCCACCGGAATTAAAAAAGTCGGCAATACACATTAGATATTTAGGATTTCTCCTGTATTGTGGAAATTAGACAATGGACAAATGTTACATCCAGACCGGGACCAACTTGTACAAAGTTGTCTGTCTCTTATGGGAATCGTACCCAAGACCTCTGGCGCTCGAGTTTAGCGACCAAGCCACTAGGCCAACGAGGCGGTTAATTGTGCGGGTTCCATAATATATATTTTATAATTTTCCTGGAATGACTTATTTTTCTAGTAATTTATTGTACTTCATTGGAACCATCATATATCTGAGCAATGGATCTACAGAGAATTAATGGTAATACGTATGTTCCAACTCTTGCAATTTTTGAGTAATCCACCGGACCACCAAAAAAAATAGAACCCTGAACAGGAAGATGACAAAACTCATTCTTCAATGACTTCGTCATCGTCGCTGTGCTCGGAGCAGTCCTCTGGTTGGAACGTGTCGTCGTTATTGTAGTGTCGCGGCGCGGGACGCTTGCGCGGGCGCGGGCGGGGGCGGGGGCGCGGCGCCGCCGGGGCGGGGGCGGCGCTCATCTGGGGATTACACATCATTAGTAAGCAAGGCGATGGGTAACACGACAATCGACTGTGACGATTGTTAGAATACAACATAAATGAACCTGCCATTTCGTCCGCGGGGTCACAATAATAATAAATGGACAAACTTTTTGGCTCTGCAGAAAATTTGAAAAACTAAATTATTTTTGTCAAAACTGTACGGAACTTCTTTGTTATGAATATTTAAATGTAAAGGTGTCAAGGCTACGAGAGCAAGACCCATGTCAGAGAATACTACATATTACACTCACCTCCCCCCGATAGTTGTCGCCCGCAAAATAAAGCACGCTGGAAGTACACACTACTGGTGTGCTCGTTCGGCTTGCGCTCGCGCAAGTTACTACGTCAGCGCGCTATCGACCGGCGGCGAGGGACAGCCCCGGATCTACGATTTTTTCCAACCGAAGCAGAAACTTGATAGTGGCGCCCCCTCTCTCCAGCGTTTGAGATAAATTACTTTTAAAAACTCGCAATTCTCTTACAATACTCACTCCCTTAGGATGTGTTCAAAAACTAACTGGGCGTTTTAAAATCAAATGAATAATAAATAGAACAACGCGTTATTATGATTTTGGCGCCCCATCAAAACTGCCAAGCGCTATAAGTTAAAAAGAGAAGCAGTACTAGTATGTCGTTGACGTATAACGGTGTCCTCTTTCGATCGACTATGTCCGCGCCTGGGCCCAGTAGCCCAACAATCATTTATGCACACACACGCACGTGTACGGACAGGCCGGTGCTGCTGTAGTAGTAGTAGCAGGTAGTTAAATATATTCGCTTGTATGAAGTGCCGGAGGTGTTGCCATGTCTCCGTTCGTCTCTGTCTCTCTAGCTAATTCACTGCTTCGCACAACATATGCGTACCTGTTTGACCAACTTGTACTGGCCGATGCCACTGACGAAAGCCTGTTTAAACGCCTTGTCAAGCGGCTTCTTTTTGAACACCGCGCATTGCTCCCGGAGCGCCACTGCCGCGCCTTCCGCCAGATCTGGCGATTAAGAATTATTATTGTCATTTTGAATTAATGATTAGATCAGCAAAGTGTACGTCGTACACAAGGTGCGGATTCCCTGAATAATCCAATTTTTTTTAGATTTTCCTTCAATTTTTTTTAATAAAATGTCCTGAAATGGTTTCTAATTTTCCCATCATTGCCTGGAAATTCTGCGTAATTTCAGTAGTTATATCGAGTTAATTGACGGAAAGACAAACATTCCCGCCTCTTCACCAATCTCCCCCCGCCACTCCTCTAAGCGAGGATCAACGAAAAGACAAACAGACAAAAGTTTCCCTATAAGATCATCCGTGATGAGGAAATCTTAAAAATCAACAGAATATAAATCTGCCCTGATGCCAGAGATTACCGCTAAGTATAAACCGTATTTAAAAATATGGTGCCCCACTACTTTTCTAGAATTCTATGAAAATTACTACAGTTGCGTCTTATCTCGTAGACGTAGAGCCTATGTTACTCCGAGTTAAGCCCTATGTTTCTGTGAAAAGGCAATTAAAATCGGTTCAGTAGTTTTTAAGTGATGAGTGCACAAAATAACAGACAAACAGACAAAAATTTCAAAAATGATTGAAATTACTTATTCTTAGACCTCCCAATTTATTTTTTTGCAAATATCGTCAATGTACAGACACGCGCAGTTTACGATTTTCTTTATTAGATTATCGGTTCTTTGGGCATACCATCAGATTCCTTGATAGCGTAAGTCTTAGGCCTGATGTCGTAGACTCTGTAGTCCAGCAGAAGCACCACATCGAACTGCTCCTCATCCTCGCTGGTCTCACTGGTCTCGCTCTGGACGCACAGCTTTATTTCAATGTGCGATCCGTCAATTATTTTGAATAGTGTCGCGTCTATTTTTACCAGTTTCTGTAAATGATTATTAGGCTGTTTATTACAAGTAAAGGTTAATAATATGCCCTACATAGGTGATAATAAAATGTCTGTGGATATTTTGAGAACATGCTCTGTAATGAAAATATAATAGAATAATCATTTATTGGCTGCAACAAAACACATACAGTACAACATTACATACAAGCAGATACAATACAACATTAGGTCGGGTGCACATGCCGGGTCGCGTCACACGGCTTGTCGGACGATATAGAATATTACACTCGCTTGCACGAGTGAGCGGAAACAACGCGGGGAACTTATCTGACAAACCGCGAGTAGAACCAAGGCGTGCGTCCGACCTGTAGGGGAGGGGGCAACAGTACAGTGTGGCAACACTGTATCAGACAATGTGTGTTGCAACAGCAAACAGGCCCAGTTCAGCATATTGCTTCGCCTGTGATATAATTATAATTTCTATATTTTTTTCAATTAAGTCAAAAAATAAAAAGTTATGCCTCTCCAAGTTTCCTGAGAGATGAGATTTAATGGATGGCTACTCCTCCATCGCTTCGATGCCCGGCCGCACGGCGCGCCGGTGGGGCCGGCCAACCCGCCTCATCTCTCCGCTGCGGGTGCTACTCCCCGGTGGGGCTAGTGAGCTTACGTTTGAGATATAACGCATTTTGTTCGTCAAAAATTTTTATAAATATAATACTGAATTACTGGAAAGAGTATTAACAGTCATTTTGTTATCGCCATCTATTATATTAGTTGTTGCTAGTAATTTTGTCGGCATAAAATGGCTGAGCTGTAAAATAAATATTCATAAACTGTCCTATGATAGTATAGTTCCCATATTACAGGATATCCTAGTTTGGAATTAGACAAGTGCATATATACCTATTTTAAGATATGAAATACCAGCCAAGACATATTTTTATGAGTACTCCACTCCTACTGATACATTTATAAAAGATTATTTTATATTATAATTATCGACCACCGTTTCCCAGGGTTTTAGAGCTAATATAAAATAGCGCTAAAAACTAAGACTAGTATATATAACATTTTAATAACAACCTTTAAGGCTTTATACTGCTCAAGTCTGTCATAATACGCGAAGAGCGCTTTCCGTACAGCGCTAAGGCAGTCCGGTTTCATCATATTGTCGAAGTACTCCATGACCCCTGCCAGGTTGAAGCCCAGGGGCAAAGAGGACGACGATATTTCGTTTGCACCTGAAATTAACTAGTTTAAAACTGGCTGCTTTTGAAATGTACCCTAAAAGACTAGCCTATACAATGTCAGGATAAGTAAAAACTCTGTATTTATCATCATCAGCATGTTGACATCCACACTGAGTATATAATATGCTTTCTTCATTTTCTTATAAGCAGTTTTGTGCATGAAAGTTGGAGTTTTGGATAATACCTCCCCAAGTTGCGCAGTTAGAAAGGTACCTAGTCTGTTTTGTGAGAGAAATACTAACCCAAAGGAAATTACGACTGTGCACCAAAGGAATTAGAATTTCAATATGATTAACTAAAAAAATATATGTCTTCGAACCACTTACCATTCCTCATGTCGATGTTCATCCTCAAGCCGTGCTTGACTTCATTTGGTGAGTCATGCTGCATATGGAACACCACGCAGCAGTGATCACCAGCTACATACGACTGTACTTCCACACTGGTTAGCATGCACATCAGATCTAATTTAGCTTGGTGAGTATTCACTGAGTTCTTCAAGACTATTACCTGTAGATGAAGTAAAAAATCAGCAAGTGTAAGAATATCTTAGACAACAATACATTTTCGAAAGGTCACTGGGAAGGAATCCATAAGTGCTAATTCTAGTGATATACCATATAAGTATATATATATTTTAAACTAAGTTGGGCCAATCCTCAGTTTCCAGTAGAGTTAGATGCATTCCTCAAAAATTTTAAGTTTCAACATTCAGTATAATCCAATCCACTTGTAGAGAATGCCTTCAGCATTAAGTTCGCCTGTTCGGCAACTGTATGCAATAAAGCTTAAATAAATACAATCCGCCAATTCTAGTCCGCCCTTGATAAACTCACAATACAGCTTTGCTATAAATATATCTGTTTTAATGGAAACCTAAAATTAGTGATCAGTATGTCAAATTAAAAATTCCAAATTGAATTTTAATCAAAACTATCTTGATAATCTGCCATCATATTGGATCTATAGAAGACTTGAGAATTGAGAAAATTAGCCAGCAATATCCACATACATCAGGTCTAACGAAATTGTCTTCTTTCTTTTTTGGTAGTGTTGCCTTAATTCTGAGTTGATTTCTCTGAATCTGGAATAGTTCATTGTCCTTCTCCTGTAGTTTCTGCTTTAGCTGCTGAATCTCCTCAAGCAGGTCCTCACAGTCTTCAGGCTCCTTTCCTACGGTAGCTGAAAAACATTGTAATTTTTTTCTTAATAATTAATTTAACTACAGATAAATATCTAATGAAAAGTGGAGTATATCTAATATACAAAATATATGACCATACAAAAGACTAAAAAAAAATATGTATGCACCCTGGTTGTACCCACATGGAATAATTTGTCAGAATCTGTTGTATGTGCCGCACATAACATGTTTATGTTTAAGAACAGACTAGACAATTACAATTAAAAAAAATAAAGTCAACTACTGATATGGAAGCACCAGTTAAAAGCTGCCTTTTCATATAAAATATATAAATAAACAATTCTTTAAAGCACTATACCATGAGCTTATTGCTAGAAATCACTAACTGCTGAGGAATAACCATAGCGATTTGATACTTAGCTATCAAAAACGTTTTTAAATAAAATATAGTAAAGTAATAATATTCTTATTATCTGACATATTAAATAATAAAATAAATAAAACATATAAGATAATTTTCTTATCCCAAATGAGTGGGACCCACCCTCAAGTTCTTAGATATATGAGCACAAAGACAGGTTAGGTAATTTAGAAAATTAAGCAGTAAACTTCAAGATTACCTGGCTACTCTAATATGTTTATTAGGAGGGCCCACATTATAAATAAGCAATAACAACAATAAATACAAATTATAAAAACAGATGAGACTTGATTTAGAACTAAAAAATATGTAATTGCCTCGCTCTCATTCAACTAAGCTATTAAGCTGAGCTACTTAGATACAGCCAGGTCAGAAACAGAGATCAGTGTATTCAAGATACCAAAAATAATACTAGTCCTAAATATTTTTTCAAATAACTGCTGAAATGAATTAAGAAACTTACCGATTTTTCGAAACAACTTGTTGATTTTCGTTTGTTTTTTCGTAATAGTCATGTTAAGGTTATGTTTTCCGAGTTAATTTCAATCAAAGAAAAATACTGCTATTGGAAAACAACAATTTTCGATTAATAAATCTCAAAAGCACAAACCAACGTCCAAAAATTTCAAATTCAAATCTAGGGTTGACATACCAGAACTGTCAAAGTTTTTTTTTATTCGATATTTTTACGGCTTTCTGTCAAAGTCGTTCTCGCACTCGCATGTTCGTCATTGAAAGAATATACCAATCTGTGAGGTGTGTTTTTCTTTAAATGTCTAATTTGATAAACAAACATGGCGCCAAGGTGACCATAGATATAAAATAGTGTTGTCAAATAATAGAATTAATTGATTCAATTGAATTTAATTGAATTTGTGATTAATTCTATATTATTCTCAGTGATTATAAGTTTAGGAATATTTATTTATTTATTGGTTACTCCCATGGATATTCTGTATCGAAATACAAAATTTCATCCACATCGGATCATTACTTTGGACCTAGCATACGACTGCAGACAAACGGACACGCAAGCACATTGTTTAGTTTTTGGTTTTTGGACTCTTACATGTCTAAGGGAACATATATCCATCAAAGTTTCAAAAATAAATACAACATATTGCAGAAACATTTTTATTCTTTAAGGTACAAAATACAAATCATTGTAATAACAATAATATTAAGTATGTATAAAACAATGCACCGGCATCAAACTTAATATTTTAGAAAAGTGCAAACGATAATGAGTAACAAACATCGATTTTACCGATGCGATGCCGATTACGATTATCTGTGCCAATATTCCGTTAAAATTAATAGAATATCAATTGTCTATCTTTTTTGGTTCAGTGGATGTCCAACTTATTTGTCTAATCCTTTTTTCTCCTCGCCTACTTATTTCTATTGATTCAATTAGTTACAAGTATTCCGAATGAATAATTGAATTGCGTAATTGAATGCGTGACATACCCCATCTCTAAAATCCAAAGACAATATAGAGATAACCCGTCTCAATATGATTTAAGGTTAAAGCGATTTGTTGATTTGTTTTGCTAAAAACTAAGGTTTACGATGATTAATTCTATTAGTTTTGTGAGTGGATATCGTGCAAGTGCTTGTTTGAGGTATATGAGGATTTTGGGTCAGTTTTATTGTGTGATTGGCTCGCAAATTTGAGATTTTGTAGAGGTGAGTGGTTTGTTTACTACTTAGGACATTTAAAGAAACATTAACCTTAGATAAATTGTTGCACGCATTGCGAACCGTTATACCTTTGTCAAGCGCCTACACATTAGGAACGTTTTGTAGCAGATAGCCAATTTCTTGACGAAAGCAGTTTTATTATTATTTTTGTATTGTATTGCTGGTTTATTTAATTTTAATTTAATTTTCTATACAAAAGTTGTAGTTAAGGGATATAATTAGGATATCTGAATTTTGTTTCCACAGCCGTAGAGCCTTATTAAAAATAATAATATATTTTTTTTATTCATGTGTTTTACGGTTTCGGAAGCTAATTTTTTTGAGCCAAATTTTAATATTGCAATTCAGTATTGTCAAAACACATATTTTATTTAGCATTTCATTGGTACTTTGATTTTGTTTTAAAGCAAACTCGATTTTGAATAAAGTTAATATAATATTAATGAAATTTTGAAAAATACATGTCCTATTGTTAGCCAAAAATTCTATTTATTTTATGGAAGGGTGATTGAAGGTTGGGGGTGGAGGGGAAGGATTGTCGGTGCTTTAGTCTCAACGCCTGTATTGTATACATATTCTATCTAATTTGTGTATTGTATTGTGTACTGTGCTCCACGCTGCCTGCACTTACTGCTCCTGCTACAATATTTATACAAATTTTATAACCAGTTCATATTTGGAATAGAGTACAGTATACATACATAATGCTCTCGCCCTGGTCCCAGAGAGCTAGGCAGACCCGACAATGCGCGATTCTGACACACCTCACTCAACTTACACTTCATTTAGCTTCCTTTCCATTCCTCTATACACATTCAACACCGCAAAGCTCCTTCTCCCGCGTTTCGTCCCGTAATGCCCCTTGGCGTGATGTGTGGCGAACAACATCGCCGCCGTATATAACAAAAACAAATAATAAAAACAGTATATAAAACGTTTATTGACTTAAATTATAACATGAATAAAATCACAGCACACTTGAGACCCCAATCGACTTTAGATCTTGTACTGTCAGTCGTCCTTCATTTAGCTTCACTCTCAATCTGTAAAAAAAAATTATACTTTGCAAAAATTAAATCAACAGTCCTACACAGTTGGGAAAGGTCTATACCGAAGACTCTGGCCCAGTTCATATTTGTCGTTTTCAAATACGCTTTCGAGCTCTCGGGTCTCTTTGCGATGTTTTCCTACACCGAAAAGCCTTTTTTTATTAGACTGGACCATATTGGAGGTACTTTGGACACAAACGAGGTATATTTTTAGTCTATCCTCTCCGAGGATTGTCACCTAATGTGGGAAGGTAAAAACTTGTTGGTGTGCGCCTCCACCCCTTATGGGGCGCGATATTAAAATTTCGCGATGAGTCCTAATTGCCTTTTCCATAGTGTTTTGTTGATTGTCTTGTGTGGTCACTGTTAACTCTTCTCATTGTGTTTTGTGTGTGGTTATTATCACTTCACCTCATTGTGTTTGTGTGTTTACTGCTCATTATATTTGTCTTATGTGTGGTCATTGTTACATCTCCTCACTGTGTTGGTGTGTGTTGTCTATGGCTATTATTACATCTCGTCGTCGTTTTTGTGTTTTGTGTGTGATCACTACTACCTCTCCTCATTGCGTTTGTGTATGTTGTGTGTGTTTATTATTACATCTCGTTATTTGTGTCTTGTGTGTAGTTATTACCTCTCCTCATTATGTTTGACAGACCACAGCTCGGGCATGTGCTGGGGCCGCATGGCCGTCAGGAAGTGCTCCCTCCACAGCTCCTCGAGGCGCAGCAGTCCCCCGTCGCGCTCCAGGAAGTATTCAGTCACTTTCGCCCCGTGCGACTCGAAGTCCGTGTTCTCGAATCTAATAGGACAGACATACTCGTAAATGGAAAATCGTTCAAACAGAAGTGACATAGGATAGAGATGTGACGCGGACGTGACAAACTGCGAGCAAGCGGCATGCCTCTCTATATTGTATATTTTGCACCATATGATAACCAGGGCTCGGAAATTAGGTAGCGTCATTTATTATTCTTTGAAGGATATCAGTCGTAATGAAAAGATCCGACAAAGAACGAAGGTGACAGACATAGCCGAACGGATTAACAAGCTGAATATATTTTTATATTTCCGGCGGTGGCTTGACTTTCGGCACGTAACAAATATATAGTTGTGTTCAGAATAACCTGCTATACTATCTATCCATACACCTACAAAATGTAATTGGTTTCGACGAGTTTCGTCGGTGGAGAAACTTCCCTTGTAAGTCGACGCTCTAGTTTTTTTTATTCTTTCTTCTTCAATGAAGGCTCTAATGGTGGGAAAGTGCCGACTGATACTAACAGGACTTTAATGACGGCGGCCTCCTCTATCAGCTGGTCGGTGACGTCATCGCACTGGTAGTGCTCCAGCAGTACGTTTTCCAGCTCCTTGCGCCTGGCCTCGGGTAGTGTGTGTCTCTTCGACTTGTTGAGCAGCGCGCGCGCCGCCGAGCGGATCTTTCTGTCACATTAGTAGTTATTAGAATAAATAAAATAAATATCTCAGACATTCAAACCAATTATCCAGTCCCAAACTAGGCAGAGCCTGTGCTATGGTTACTAGATAACGGATACACATACTTAAATATATAAACATCCAAGACTTGGGTACAAACATTCATATTCATCATACAAATATTTTCCCCTAACGAGATTCGAACCCGCAACCTCCGGCGTGGCAGTCCGAGAGCTACCTCGTTCGGCCACGGAGGTCGCCAGTGTATGTATGTATGTAGCCCTAGCTTAAGTATCTCAAAGTTATATCTTTGCACCCGCATCTTGATCTTAATTTTACTATTTCTCACTTGCATATGGTTGCCTGGAAGAAATCGCTAAAAGCGATTAGGCCTCCGCTTGTACATTTACTGTATATTTCTCCTACATATTTTCTGTAATTTGTGTGCAGTAAAGTATATTGAATAAATCAATCGATTAGAGGGATCGATTAGTACAATACTATACTTGAAATATACAAGGTATTCTTCCCGCCCTGCCCTTCCTTCCCACCCGCGAAAGATTCCGGATCGAGCCAGAAGCCTCATGTCTCTCTAAGTGAGGATATGTCCAACAGTCTATGCGATACTCCACTATGAGTCTATTCCCGGCAGCCCTACTATTCCTGTCTGAAGCGGCTGGATGCGGTGGGCGGAGAACCAGGTGTATAGACGTTCGGAAGGCCTATGTCCAACAGTGGAGCACTAAGGACTGATATAATGATGTGATCTGTATGGTCCTTCGAGCCGCATGTTGCCAGCCGGCGCACTCACTTGCAGCACGCGTCCTCCACGTGCTTGCCTTGCTCGCCGCGGCCGCAGAGCGGCGCGCCGCACAGGCCGGCGAGCCGCTCGCGCACGGCCTGGTCGCGCATGTTGCTCGCCTGGTGACACTCCACGCAAAGCAGCACCACGTCGTGGGAAGAGTGGTCTTTCATTATCTCTGCAAAGTTAATTCTGTTTTTAAGTCCGCTTACCATGTATATAATATTAATAATATCTATAATAATAATGAATGTATATGTAATTGTTGTGTGTGAATAAATATATTTTCTTTCTTTATGTTGTGTTTGAATCGTCTTCAGTTCGAGGGATTTCATTTTAAAATCTTAATGGATTAGGCCAAAGATAATATATACTAGAGTAAGATAAGCAATCCCCGAACAAATGTGAAATGTTGGATATTTGCATGTTTGGATTTTTGTCACTCAATAACGCTTCGACCACTGGACGTGATGAAACTTGGCACACATATAGGTTAGGTCCTGGAATAGGACCTAGGAGTTTTTATCCCGAAAAAACATCCAATTCTTACGGGAAATACATAATAATTTGTGATGTTAAGTTGTCCACGCGGACGAAGTCACATTAAGATGACTTTTTGGACATTTTTGTCTGTTTTATCTGTTAGTTTGGGCACGCATCACGCAAAAACTACTGAATCGATTTTGATGTACTTTTCACAACAGCATAGGGCTAATTCGGAGTAACAGTCAATCTTCATTTCATCGGCTTACTCAATCAAAAGTTTTTTATTTTTAGTTTTCAAATACATTAGTAGCTATGCAATATAACAATGTTCGGTGCAATTCAGTTTGCTATGAGTTAGGACCACATTTGAAGCTGTCGTGAGCGTGGGAGTGGGCGTGGGCGTCGGAGTCGGATTGAAAGTAAAATTAAAAATAATTGTACACAGCTAGTTTTTAATAAATAAATGTCTAAATGGGTCTTGCTCTCGTAAAACAATCTTGACATCTGAATATTTAACTTCCGAAGGAAAAACTGCAAACATTGAACCCACAGAAATTGTATCAAGATAGAACGGTTATAGCCATTTGTTTACTTCAGTCTCGCACGTGTTGATTTTTGGTCACAGCGCACTCCTCCCGCGCACCATTTATGCCTCCCCGTCACGTTTTTAGTGAAGAAGTACAGTTAGAAAACTTGCAATATGGCACTTTTCCAGACTTTTTGTCGATGTATACCCGACCTTGACTCGGCGCGAAATGAGTAAGCGTTTGATAATTTATGAACAATTTATTCAATATATTGTCCATAAATTATCACCTACTTCAACATTCTAGCTTGAAAGGATTTTTGTGGTATGACCCTAAAGATCTAGTAAACTCAGCTCACCTGGGAAGTACTTTCTGTACTCTCTGGGCACCACGTTCTTGCGTATGTAGGAGTTGGTCGCGCCGCACACGACGCACTTGTTCGCCTTTATCTGCGTGTAGTAGCGGCCCACGTCGCCCACCGACCGGCCGGCCGGCTCGAAGCGCAGCCGGACAGTCAGGGGAACCTCCTTCACCACGTCCGCTAACTCCTTTTCTGTGTACCTTCAAATACCAATCAGTAAAACAAAACTATAAAGGCTATAGCCACAGAAATCCTATCAAAATAGAACCACAGAATAGTGAAGTAACAATGTGCAGTCAAACGCTTTTGTACATCATATGTTTAAATGAGTTGTGTGACTTGTATTTGTGTACAATAAAGTATAAATAAATTAAAAGTTAATATGAACTCACCACATAGCCTTCTTGTTGTCTATGGTACACAGCAACTCTCCGTCGGGGGCTTCGAGAAAGCAGTTGTGGTACAGAGGTTTGCTTCTAGTCGCGTGTGGGTACTTCTTCTTACAAACTAGTGTCCTGTTCGTCGCGTCTTCCTTCGCCCTACAACAACCACCAACGCTCTTCGTGGTTACTTCTTACTCTTCAATGCGGTTAGGCTGTGAGCGATCGACAAATGCATGTATGTGGTGATTTATTGAAATGATAGGTAGGACATACAAAACAATGTCGGGCCGAATGATGAATATGGCAGACTGCAGGCAGACGTATGTATTACGTTATACCATGTGACATAAATCATAATATGTCGCACATGTAACTATAGACCGTCATAACTCAAAAAATGCAATGTTGATTTATAAATACCAAAAACAACAAAAAAAAAACGTAATCGATTTCCTCTATCTTTGTTTTTCATTATGTAAACAGATAATCATAGTCTAAGCCGTCATCCTAAATACGTTCACTGCTGGACAAAGGCCTCCCCAATAGAATACCACTTTTGGTTAGATGTCCATAGGGGGATTTGCCATAATCACCACGCTTGCCTGCCAAGCTGCAAGGATTGGTGATCGCAGTAATGATCTTAACATACACACACAGGAGAACGCTGCTGGCCGTCCCTGGTTCAGTCCCTTAGTCGCCTTAACGACACCCACGTGAAGATTGGGGGTGGCCCTATTCTAAGCCGGGAACCACACGGCACATTTTGTACTATTAAGATAAAATTAATTGATTTCTTAACTATTTCTGCCGTGAAAAATCAAACATGATATTGTGAAGCAGTAATTTTTGTAAATAAATGAAAAAGCAAAAGCAAATAAAATTAAAAACAGAGGTATACTTACATAAAATCATTCTTCTGTCTTAGTCCCTGCTTCTGTTTTGTTTTGAAGTTAACATCAGCGTATTTCCAGCACAGCTCGTCTAGGTTGTTCCACACTTGGTTACTGCTGCCATACAGCCAGGAGAAGAGAGATCGTCCACTGTATTCATTGACTAGGTTCACGAATATCTTGATAGCAACGTGCGCGTCCGCTGCCGCGTAACTCAGTTGTCGCTTCGACAGATCGTCTGCTGCCCAGTCGCTGCAGCGTATCTGTTGAAATTGTGAAGGGCTGAAATATTGCTCGAATGGCATAGTAGATGGACCTACTGAAAGATACAAACAGCCGACTCTTAAAACGGTCTTACACAAAAAGGAAAAATATAGAAAAACCAATTGTCATACAAAAATCAACGCTTTCTTCATCTCAGTAACATATATATGAATGGGTCACCAGCAGTAAAATAGGTTTGTATTAACCACAAACTTTGCGGTCCACTTCGGAACACCATCTATTATTTATTTAGTTTTCGAGACGCAAATGCGTTTACTATCATATGACAATTGATTTGAAATGAAATATACAAATTAGATTGGCTCAAGTATGACCTCAACCGTACCTAAGGTCTTTGGCCTTGGAACACGCTTACTAGGTAAGGTTTCGCTCTCCCCTTAAAGATATTCAAGTTATATCCAAGATGGTATATCAATCAAAGAGAATAAATATATCAATATATCTACTAGGTTATGTATCAAGAAAAAGAGAAACTGGAAAAAAATTCAATTACTTAGCATTTTGCATAATATACGAGTATGATGGGCGTAACATTTTGTGGGTGTATAATTTTGAGTATGGTAGATTAGCTACATAGGGTGTTGGAAAGGGGATGCGGTAAATAATTAGTGCAATTCCTGTGCACTGTCCAGAAGGTATCCTATAAAAAACAGACTTAAAAGTTACACTGTGATGGTGGCTGTGAAGCTTGGTGTTCAGCAGAGATTTGATTTATTAACAGGAGTCAGGAGACTTGTTGTTTACTATTATACTATAGATTTCTTAGTAAAGAATATTGTGATGAAACTTGTCAGGTCATGTGTTCTTTGTCAAGGTCGCCCAAGTGGGAGTTTTGTGCCTTCTTGAACACTCACTTGGACGACCTTGACAAAGAACTCATGGCCTGACAAGTTTATACACATCCAAGTTAAAGAATATATTTAAACCAAACCCCACTGAACGACTCAGAGGACATAATATGATATTACAAAGATCAAATGCTCACCTGAACCCTCAAAGAAATTTGTTTAAGCAACAGGGTTGTATCCAGATGGAACAGAATGCCAGAATCTGTTGTAACGGCTACATCAATAAACATGTTTATGAACAGACTAGATAATTTCTTAAAGGAAAATAATCAAGTAGACTAATGATATGGAAGCACCAGCAATAAGCTGCCTTTCCATTTAAAATAAAATAAATAAAAGCCTACCCTCCAACTTTTGTCTAAGATGATGTGCAGCTGAGACTTGGAGAGGGCTGCCAGCCCCCCAGGATTGTGACCACACAGTTCAGCCAGGTGGCGTATATCCAGAGTGGACTTAAGGCTGACAGAGTAGTCCAAGCAGAGATATTTCCCATCGTCACATGGAGCCACTCCTACTTTGTATATTGTTTCATCTTCTAGAAGATCCTGGAATATAGAAATGTTTAACATCTAAGACGGCTGCAATATATCACAGCTATAATTATTTTTTATTATCAAATATTAATATTTTTTTGTATTTCATGCATCTAGCCCAATTTTATATTTGTTTGGAAATAAAATACTATAGTGTAAATTTTATAATAAACTCTGTTCAAAAACGAAACTTTTGTGGATATGCATGAAAATTCATATGCAAGTAGGTACTACTTTTGACCTTGAAAACCTTGATAAACCCAGAACTGGAAGCAAGTTGATATCAGATAAATACCATAATATAATACCTTCAATGATGTAGGAATAGTTTTCATGTGACACAGCCTGAACAGTCCGCAGAGGCCATCAAATGTTGACAGTTGCAATAGAGCCACAGGCTGCCTCTTTCCGTGCTCCGTGACCCACTCACAGTCAAAACCTACTGCTCTGTGTACTTTGATTCTCCTGAAAAGTTAATTTATTTTTAAATGCCTGTAGTAGCAAATACAGACAGCATATCGTCAGCTAGTAAAGCACTACATAGAATTTCATCCTATCATTCATACCCTGTGCATGTCTCCAGCTGACACGACAAAGGTCTGAGTGCTATAGTCTATCAATAGGGTCTAGAATGTAGTTACTGTGCTATAGGTTCATTATTATACATTATCTTCTATGGTGATCCCAATGTGGGATCTGCCAAATTCCGACTTGCGCAGTGCAATTGTCGGAATCGCCATATTTCGACTTGTGCAGTGCAATTGTCGGAAACGCCATATTTTGACTTGCGCAATACAATTGTCGAGATCGCCATATTTCGACTTGTGCAGTGCAATTGTTAGAAACGCCATATTTCGGCTTACGCAGTGTTGTTTGGTAGCCGACATTTGTATTGCCACCCTGAAGATTCAGTTGGAATGGTTAGTAAATTACTGTGCCTACAAATACACTAGCTCTCTAACCGTTGAAGAGGAAGTTTCCATTCTCTTTCACTATTATATTCATAAAAAAAACGGTTCTATCAGAATGTTATTATATTTTGTACCTGTATTTAGGAATACAATAACAAACTTAAATTTTTTTACAATCTGGTTGGCCTAGTGACT
This sequence comes from Esperia sulphurella, assembly GCA_947086405.1. Classification (NCBI taxonomy): domain Eukaryota; kingdom Metazoa; phylum Arthropoda; class Insecta; order Lepidoptera; family Oecophoridae; genus Esperia; species Esperia sulphurella. Next base: position 3,784,200 of record OX352260.1, on the reverse strand, counting down.
TGGTCATTGGACTCTAGCACCAGAGGTGGTGGATTCAATTCCCATTGGGAAAAGACAACTTTGTACATACTGATCCTGGTCTGGATGTTTTATTTGTAAATTGTCCTATACCTACTTGTTTAATTTCCATAGCACAGAAGAAAATATTAGTTTGAAATTGGACAAAGTAAGTAATATTTATTGCACCACATTAATAAAATTTGACCTATTCTTATGTTTTGTCTTATTCATTTTGAGATTGCTTCAAATCAAACATAAAAAATAACATGGGAGTCACCATACTCAGGTATCCCACTCTGCCAAAGGTACAAATGCTTATGTGTATTAGTGATATCTGTCGATGTGCCCTATAGGTTACTTATGAATTTGACGTTGAATAAATTAGGTGATTCATCATGACCCATCCATGCTGCAATCCCTTGGTCGGCTTGACGACACCCACAGGAAGATTGAGGGTCACCCTACATCACTCCGTCTGTTTCACATGGATGTTTCGTATCAGAAGAAATCGCTATTGGTCAGAGTGTACGGTTAGGATGCACAACTGGGGGCACTATGGGAAAAAATGTTTGACGAAAAAATTTGTCCGGGGAGTTATTTTTTCTCAGCGGCAGCCGGGTCGAGTCGCGTCATGCTATAGCGAAAATAAATAAAATAATACGTTTACCTTCGTACTTCCTTAACGACTTCATCGCAAGCCTTTTCATTGGTAATAGTTTTGATTTTCAAGTAATTTAGAGCTTCCACAGCATCATGTAGTCTATTTTTACGTCTGATAATTGCATAAGTAATTCCTGCACAAGCAATTGCAACAGCTGTGGAGGTTATGTAGATTTTTAACTTTGAATAGTCTTCCATTTCCATACTCAATTAGAACAAGATTTTAGGTTATCACAGCAAGAGCCGAATTTTTTAAAAATTCTGAGAAAACAGCCAATATAACCTAGCAATCACAATACAAATGAAAAAATATATAATGAAAAGAATAAACAAATAAATCGTTCGATCGGTCTCGTATCGTAACTCGTAAGCCCCGCGCCTCTCCCCTGAAGTCCCCTGCTCGACTGACACTTGTTGTCTTCTCATTTGACGACATTCAACCATTCAACATCAAACTCGCATCCAAAGCCAAGATATTAAAATTAAGTTAAAATTTGAAAAATGAGTTTTCCCGTATTTTGGAGACCGAATCGTCGTTTTTTTACTTGTTCAAAATATATTATATTTCGGTCTTTTTGATTTAATAAATAATCATAACATATTTATATTATGCAACAAATATATGTGCATGTGTATATTGTGAAGGAAAAATAATTAAACGTGACTAAAATTATCTTCTTAGAGCAAAGAATTCCTATTCCTTACTTCAATATTTACTATGATAAATTTTAAGTACAATAAGTATTTGTCTGATGTTCAGCTTCATAGTAAAGGTTTTCTTACGCCGCATTTTTTATTGTGAACGTATATTTGTCAGCATTGTAAACCTTTACTTAGCTTTTCATACAAAAAAAAAGGAATATGTATATTTCATTCCAGATTGATAGTCCTATGAAAACAAACGCATTTGCGTCTCGAAAACAAAATACACAATAGATGGTGTTCCTAAGTGGACTGCAAAGTTTACATGGTAATACAAACCTGTTTTTGCTGCTGGTGACCCTTTCATGTATATGTTACCGAGACGTAAATAGCGTTGGTTTTCATAGGACTGTTGATCTGGAATGAAATATAGTGCGTACCATGCTAACAAATATATGCGTTCAGCTTTATAATAGTACATAAGGGATGCCCGACTGTGACTAACGATTACCAACGTACTTAAGATAAGGCTGCAAGGTCTCGTTACCTTTGCCTTTTGTATGAAGTAAAATCCAAAAAAAAGTTTATATTAAATTTAGTCTCTGGTCCTAGTTCGCATCGCAATTTGTGTTTTTACTGAAAATCACAAATAAAATTTATTAGCAGTTTGAACAACGATGGCACGGGACCGCAGTCCCGAACGGAGGCGGTCGCGCTCTCGAGAGCGACGTGATAGGGACCGTCACGACGACCGCGAAGCACAGAGAGACAAAACCAAGCGCAGAGAACGAAGCCCTGCAAGAAAGGAGCGCTCGCGGAGTCCGCGCAAAGATCGCGTAAGGTCCAGGAGTCCTAAGAAACGCGACGGCAAGGATAGACGTAATGATGAGAAAGAGAGGGCTAAAAAGAAAGACGACGATACAAAGGAGGAGGAAGATGTACAAGATGCCAAGAACGAAGAACCTAAACCTGTGAAGCGGGAACCGTTGTCGTTGGAAGAGTTGTTAGCAAAGAAAAAAGCCGAGGAAGAGGCTCGGAGTAAACCTGTTTTCTTAACTAAAGAGCAACGAGCACAGCTAGCACTAGAGAGACGTAAGGAACAGGTGGAGGCTATGAGAGCAAATGTAGAACGTCCCACCATTACTACTATTGACCTCACTGGCCCTTCTAAAAGAGAAGAGGAGAGGAAACACAGAGAAGACAGGGAACGCGAGCGTGAAAGAGAGAGGGATAGAGAGAGGGAAATACAAAGGGAAAGAGAGAGAGAGAGGGAAAGGAAGTATGAGGAAAGAAAGGGTGGTGGAGGTGGTGGTGGCGGTGGCGACAGACGAGATGATAAGAAAGAGAAGAATGAAGAGTTCTCTAAAACTAAAGATAAGGAACGTGAAGAGGAAGCTATCAAAGCCCGATATTTGGGAATCATTAAGAAAAAGCGTCGGGTACGCAGACTTAATGATAGAAAATTTGTTTTTGATTGGGATGCATCTGAAGATACATCGAATGACTACAATGCCCTTTATAAAGAGAGACACCAAGTACAATTCTTTGGCCGAGGTCATATTGCAGGCATTGATATAAAAGCACAGAAAAAAGACCATTGCAGGTTCTACGGAAACCTCCTGGAGAAACGAAGGACAGAGTTGGAGAAAGAACAAGAAAAGTTACGTTTGAAAAAAGTAAAAAAGAAGGAAGACAAACAGAAATGGGATGACCGTCACTGGTCAGAGAAAGATCATGATGAAATGACAGAGAGAGATTGGAGAATCTTCAGAGAAGATTATAACATCACTCTCAAAGGAGGAAAAATAGCAAACCCGATTCGAACATGGAAAGAAGCTGGCTTCCACTCAGATGTAATGGAAATCATCAATAAGGTTGGTTATAAAAGCCCCACACCCATCCAGCGTCAAGCTATACCAATTGGCTTACAGAATCGAGACATTATTGGAGTTGCTGAGACTGGTTCTGGTAAAACCTTAGCTTTCCTCATACCCTTGCTCACATGGATCCAGTCATTGCCCAAGACTGAGCGTATGGAAGATGCTGATCAAGGTCCATATGCAATCATTTTGGCGCCAACTCGAGAATTGGCTCAACAAATTGAGGAAGAAACTAACAAATTTGGTATTCCATTGGGAATAACATCAGTCGTGGTAGTTGGTGGTCTTTCCAGAGAAGACCAAGGGTTCAAATTGAGGCTAGGTTGTGAAATTGTCATTGCAACTCCTGGTCGTCTTATAGATGTGTTAGAAAACAGATATTTGGTACTAAACAGGTGTACATATGTTGTTCTTGATGAAGCAGATCGTATGATTGACATGGGCTTCGAACCAGATGTACAGAAGATCCTTGAATACATGCCTGTAACAAATATAAAACCTGATACTGATGCAGCAGAAGATGCATCAGTTTTATTGGCAAATTATAACACAAAAAAGAAGTACAGACAAACTGTGATGTTCACAGCGACTATGCCGCCGGCGGTAGAACGCCTAGCACGAAGCTATCTCAGGAGACCCGCGATAGTATATATCGGATCTGTTGGCAAACCTGTGGACAGAACTGAACAGATAGTCTACATGGTGGGTGAAAATGAGAAACGTAGGAAACTCACAGAATTATTACAGCGTGGTGTTGAACCTCCGATTATAATTTTCGTCAACCAAAAGAAGGGTGCCGACGTACTCGCAAAGGGTCTGGAGAAGCTCAGCTTCAATGCTTGCACGTTACATGGTGGTAAAGGGCAGGAGCAGCGTGACTTCGCCTTGGCGAGTCTTAAAAATGGTTCGAAAGACATATTGGTTGCGACAGACGTTGCAGGCCGTGGTATTGACATCAAGGATGTTAGTATGGTTATCAATTACGACATGGCAAAGACGATTGAAGATTACACACATCGTATTGGTCGTACTGGCCGTGCTGGGAAGACTGGTAAAGCTGTATCATTTGTCACTAAAGAGGATTCAGCATTGTTCTACGATCTGAAACAGGTGTTGCTTGCGAGCTCAGCATCAACCTGTCCTCCTGAGCTAATGAACCATCCGGAAGCCCAGCACAAGCCTGGCACAGTCGTCACTAAGAAGAGGAGGGAAGAAATGATATTTGCATAATTTAAGCATCAAAGTAATTGTTGAAATAAATAATGGAATTTAAAAAAAGTTATTTTTTATTTTATGTAATCAGTTTTCTTTACACTGTATAATACACTGTATAGTTTGCTAGTATTAACAATTTTTTCTATTTTTCGGGGATACCTACGGCGTTCACACCTGGTCATCTACTTCATCTTCATATACATAATCTGAAGAAGAGAAAAAACAATATCAACCAAGAATTTAACATTTATTTATTATTGTTACAGTTGGTACAAAATTAGTAAATGAAACGTTAATCAAGCAAAAACCGAAACATTAGTAAATTAATTAGCATACTCAAAATCAGAAACTAGCAACATGCAGATCAATAGTGAAGGCCAGGTGAACAACTTTCAAATTGGTGTTGATGTTAGGTGTTCTATCAACTTGCTTATAATCTCAGTCTTGGTTCAATCATAGTTAGTTATATCAAAGATGGTTTTAATGCTTCATCTTTGGGTTTCTCTTTGAGTGGGTGATTAGTTGTTCGAAGAGCTTGCGTCATTTTGGCAGAGCCACAGTTTCTGATTTGAAATCTAACTATGCAGAAAATATGTCCTGAAAAGGTAATATTTTGTACTAAAAAATTAGAATTTGTACTTCAGCCGTTTAAAAGTTATAGGGGTATATTGGTGGCTCTGCCAAAATGACGCAAGCACTTTGAGATCATTAAAAAAAATTGTCTTCATATATGTATAAAAAAAAACTGGGCCTCAAATAAGAAGAGACATCCACCAGACATCCGTAATACTCAATCCTTTTTAATTTTCAAAAACCGTGTTAAAGAACACTATCTATCACTAAGTTAGGATTGGAATCCATATCTTATATGTATTTTATGAATGTTTGTATATTATTATTATTATTTAATAATGTATATTGTTAGGGCTCACACCAGCAGGGCTCTTTTGGAGAGCATTGCTCCTTCTGCACACATAGGAACCCTGCTGGATAATTGTACTCTTACCTTGGCGGTAAGTTTGCGCCTAGGAGTCAATATTAATCAGCCGCACCGCTGTCACTGTGGCGAACTGGTTAATAAGCTGGGGCACCATGGACTTTCCTGCCGAAGGAGCGCGGGCCGTCTGTCGCGCCACGCTTCGTTAAATGGCACCATTCGCAGGGCTCTTTCCTCCGCGAACGTCCCTTCAGTGTTGGAGCCAAATGGCATTTTACGTTCCGACGGAAAGAGACCTGATGGGTTGTCGCTTATACCTTGGAGGCAAGGTAGATGCCTGGTGTGGGACGCTACCTGCGTAGATACGCTGGCTCCATCTCACATTCGGGCAACTGCCTGTTCTGCGGGCGCGGCAGCGGCCTCAGCGGAGGACAAAAAAAAAAGTAAATCTGCCGATCTTGGGCAAGGGTATGTATTTGTGCCGTTCGGCGTCGAGACTCTGGGCCCCTGGGGGCCAGATGCCCTATTACTAGCTAAAGACCTTTCAACGCGCCTCGAAGCTTCGGGAGACCGTAGAGCTGGCAGCTTCTTCGCCCAAAGAATCAGCTTGGCGATTCAGAGGGGGAACGCTGCCAGCATATTGGGAACCCTGCCCCGGTGCGGTGCGTTGGAAGACTATAATTGTTCCTTGTTATTGTTTATTTATAATTATGTACAACTTATGTACGCGTTTTTATATTTTATATTAGTTTATAATACTAGTTTGTAATAATGTTAGAATATAATTATCTGTACAACTATCTTTATTAAAATTCTCTTGATATATAAAAAAATTATAAAAAAAATAATGTATATTATATTTATATATTATTGGTAAATATTTATTTATATACTTATATTTTTTTTTACCGTGTAGGTTATAATCTATGTAAGTGGGTATATAGTTTATATTAGTATGTATATGTTTTTTTATTTACGTACACACTATGTCTGCCTCTCTTATTTCAATTATCTCTCTCGCGGGTCTGCTGGAAGAAATCTCTCTCAGAGATAAGTTCGCCCGTTGTACTTGTGTTTCTTTTAATGTATTATTTTTTGTTTTATCTGGTGTATGTGCAATAAAGAGTTAAATAATAAATAAATAATAAATAAGAAGCTAAAAAGAAATAAAATATTAACACATAATTTTTAGTTAGCACATAATGTTACAAAGTACATTGCAGAGTCGTACATAATGTGAGCATTCCGATGGACAAAAAAGCTTTGCTAAGCGGGTATCCGTTTTAACGAAACTCTAAAATAAACCAAGCCAACCAGACAAAGACAAAGCCAGTTAAAAACTGAAAAAAAGCATTGAACAAAAACAAAAGTCGTCAGAACTCCCAGCAACCATGCTGTCACCAAACACCTACTAATTCTTCTTTTCTGCGGGTTTCGAGTCTGCCTCGTCCTTAGCCGGCGGAGGCATGACCGCCTGCTTGACGGTCGCCGCGACAGACACGGTGAGGTCGACGAATTCTGACAAGTTCTTTGGGAAGGACAGCTCGGGGAGTGTCAGTTCCAGTTGTGGGTCACCGGGTTTTACTATAACGGAATTGCAGGTCATATTTTTAAGCACACTGATAGTACAACAGCTTATCTTCTTTGCCAGGAAGACCTGGCGTCACTTCGACCCTCTCCTTTTTTGTGCCAACTCCTATCCACCAGCGCTACCGGCAGATTTCTAATTATGCAGGTTTCTTAACAATGTTTTCCTTCACCGAAAAACCTGTGTTATTATTATTATAAATAAACCATACTTAAGTTTCGGAAAAACTCATTGGTACGGGCGGGATTTGAACCCACGACCTCATGAACGTGAGGCGAGTGCACAATCAACTAGGCTATTTCTTAGTTTCGATAATGTTAAAAGGAATTTGATTATTTCTTTATACATATACAATACATGAAAAAAACTAAATATGTATATAAATGTATAATTCACATTTATTAAAGTCAGTTTTATACAATTAAACCATATATGTTTAACTAGTGGGCTAAAAACACAGTGCGCTGGTATCTTTGCTAGGTCGAATCTGTATTACAGACAGATTTTTAGGGTTCCGTATCAAAATGGTAAAAACGGAACCCTTATGGTGCGACTGTGTCTCCGTCCGTCTGTCTGTTTATCTCAGGAACTACTAATGCTATTGACTTGAAATTTGGAATAGTCTTAAAGAATACCCACCCAACATCATTGCGAAAGTTAGAATTAAAAATATATTTTTATTTTCATTGAAAAGGGGACCGAAACGGGGGAGGCGGGTTTAAAGTGTGGTTACTAAGTTACATGGGGTAGGTACCGTATGAAAATGCATCATTTGTACATTTTAAAATAGGTTCCTTTCTTTTTATGCCGCTTAGTTTTTGACTTATAATACTAAAAACATAACATTCTCCCCTCCTCCTTATCTCCGAAGTTTTCATAGCGAAATCAGCAAAAAAAAATCTTTACAAATTTAGTTATGCGGTCCTAAAAATGAACTTTATTGCGTGGTAATAACACTTACTTAAATAATTTGTTCTAAGTTTCCTTTCAAAGCACGGGACCCTCGGTGCGCGAGTCCGACTCGCACTTGACCGGTTTTTTGATACCACTCATAATTACAAAATATAATCCTGCCGACACTAATGTATAACTCAGTATTGACAGTCTGTCTCATAAGCTAATCGATACTTCCGATATAGTGAATGCTGGGGGTCATTATAAGCTGCTGATTGATGTTTTCTCACCTCCATACATGAAGTTGTATGCTATATTGACATACTGCCGGACCAGCACTCCGTTCGCGCGATACACCTCGCGCGCCTCGTCGGGGAAGCAAACAGCGCCCATCAGCGACCCTCCCACACCAGTGTATACCAGCCTCTGTGGGTTAAGTAACACATTACATTTCATTATTCTTAAATAATTATTAAATTCGTTTATTTAGATATCAAGGATCCATTATTGTTAGTAATGTAATGGATTAGTGTAGGGCTTGTGTGCTGGGGTCAAATTATGCAACTGAATTTTAAACCAGTTCACCGAAACCCAACTTATTTCGCTGAATTTTAGCACATTTGGTTACAGTACTCATCATCGTCCGAAGTATGTGCGTTGCTAAACCCTACCCACTAGGCCACCCACAGAATAATGTAATAATATATCTACATAAATTTATCTAGTACAAGGAAACAAATATTCTTGAACAAGTAAAGTTATTTATATTTGTATGTAATTTAAATTGAATGAATGAATGAATGAATATAGCCATTTATTTCAGACTGCTTTAGTAACAAATAAATCTTAAACTAAACTTAATATAATGACGTCAGCAATCTGTGTGCCTCCCTGGCAACGGCCTCCCCCATCTCCTTCCATTTTTCTCTGTCGGTGGCTAATCGAGTCCAAGTGTTGCCTGCCATTTTTACCATGTCGTCATGCCACCGTCTGAATGGCCTGCCTCTGTTTCTTTTTCCATTCCTTGGGTACCAGGTGGTAACTAATTGGCTCCATTTTTGTTTTCCTCTAACTGTGTGTCCCGCCCATCTCCATTTTAGAGTTGTAATTCTTGTGACTACGTCGGTTAGTTTTGTTTTTGCTCTTATGTCTTTGTTTCTCTTCCTATCTTTTCTTTTTATTCCTAATAAGCTTCTTTCCATAGAGCGTTGACACACAACTAGTTTTTTTAGTTGTGATTTTGTTAGGCCCCAAGTTTGGCATCCATATGTCAAGACAGGTAAGACGCATGAGTCAAATAGCTTCTTTTTAAGGTTGAGGTTAAATTCTTTATTTTTCATAATTTCTTTGTACGACCAGTACCTCCGCCATGCATTCGCCACTCTTCTGTCGATTTCCTTGTCTGTTAGATTTTCTAAGGAAATCACTTGCCCTAAATATATATACTCCTCTTCATATTCTATTACTTTGTCTTTGACATTTATTAACTTCTTTACACCATTTGTTAGAATTTTGGTCTTTGCCATGTTCATAGTTAGCCCTACTGTCTCGCTTTGGATTGCTAATTCCTCTAGCATATTTTCTAGGTTTGCCGCTGTTTTGGCAAATAAGACTACGTCGTCTGCGAAGCGTAAGTGATTTATTCGGGCACCATCTATCTCAATTCCCTGACTGCCCCAATCCAATTTTCTAAATACCATCTCGAGGACTGCAGAGAATAATTTTGGGGAAAGCGGGTCTCCTTGTCTTACACCTCTTTCTATCTGTATGTTCATCCCCTTTTTTTCTAGAACAATTTTCGCAGTACTTCTTGAGTATATATTTTTGATTAGTCTTATGTATTTATATTCTACTCCTTGTTCTTTCAGGGCTTGCCATATCGCTTCATGGTCGAGGGAATCGAAAGCCTTGTTATAATCCACGAAAGCGCAATAGAGGGTTAAGTTGTATTCCTTGTATTTTTCGATAATTTGTTTCACTACGTGAACGTGATCGATCACCGAAAATCCACTTCGAAAACCTGCTTGCTCAATCGGTTGTTGTTCATCTAGTATTTTGGTCACTCTGTTTAGTATAACTTTGGAAAATATTTTGTACACATTGGACATCAGACTGATTGGTCGGTAGGTATTAATATTATGTTTGTCACCTTTTTTGTGTAGCAGTGTGATATTTGATTCTGTCCACTGTTCTGGTATTTCCTCCTCTTTCATTATGTCATTGAATATAAGTGTAAAGAGTTTGGACGTTAGGAGTGTAGTTTCTCGTATCAGTTCATTATTGATTTCATCAGGTCCTGGGGACTTCCCTGTCTTTTGGGTTTGTATTGCCTTCTCTATCTCTCTCGTCATTATGTGTGGTATCTCTAGATCTTCATCCTGGCACATGATCTCTGTTGCGGCTATATCTTTTCGCTTTTTATATAAGTTTTTGTAAAATTCTGTTGCTACTTTCATTATGTCCGGTCTCTTTGTCTTGTCCTGTTCTGTGGTGCCTTTCAATCTTGGGATCCATTCCTTCTTTTCCCTCAAGCTGATTTGTGCTTTCTTGATTCCCCCAGAAGTTATAAGGTATTCTTCTAGTATCTTAAGCCTATACATTTTCTTTTCCTTTCTTATGTTTGCCCTTATTTCTTTACTGAGTTCTGCTATCTGGGTTCTATCCTTTTTTGTTTTGTTTTTAAGTTTTATAAGGTTTTTTCTCTTTTCCATCAAGGCTTTTGTTAAGTCTGAGATGTGTTTTCCGCGAGTATTTATTTTATTTTCCTTTGTTGTTTTCCTTTTTTTTAACGTTTCTTCTACTATGTTGTATCTTTGTTGTATTGTGAGTTGGTCCCATTCTTCTTTGCAATTTTCGAGGACTTCTTTCAGTTTATTGTTTGTCAATGCGATGTCTTCAGCACTCAGTTTGTGTGATGAGTGGTGCATCCTCCTTGCGTTTGTACTTGGTTTTATTTTGAAGTTGGCTCTAACCATCCTGTGATCAGTGTTGAAATTCAGTTGATGAATTACATTATTTTCTTTATTTTATTTTCTTCATTATTACTTCAAAGCATTTATGTTTGTTTGTTAGAATATAGTCAATTTCGTTTTTATACTGACCATTTGGGGATATCCAAGTCCATTTGCGTGATGTGCGTTTTTTATATACAGAGTTTAAAATCATAAGGTTGTGCTCGAATGCAAACTCTATAAGTTTTTCACCATTTTTGCTTCTTTTCCCAATTCCATATGACCCTAATATTTTATCTTCGTACTCTTGTTTGTCCCTATTTGTGCATTGAAATCCCCCATGACAACTAGATTTTTGTGGGCATAGTTCATAATGGTGTTGTTTAGTTTAGAGTAGAACTGATCTACTTTTTTCTGTTCTTCCTGATTAGTGGGTTCTGTGGGTGAGTAAACCTGGATAAAAGTCCAGTATTCTTTATGTTCTTGGATATACATGTTTAATACTGCGATGCGTTCTGATATTCCAACCATTTCTTCTATATTGTCTTTGTGAATGTTTTTTATTAGAAAGCCTACTCCATGGTGACCAGCGGTTTCTCCTTTATAATATAGTCTTCAATTTTCTCACCCTCTCTTCTAACTTCGCTTAGTCCACAATATCCCATTTTATGTTATTTAGTGCAAGTTCTAGTTCCATTAACGATTCGTCTGATTTCAAAGTTCTTGTATTTAGTGTTGCTATGTGGATTTTCTTTTGTTCTCTCTTTTCTTTTCCTTCTATTTGTTTTTGAGATGTGGGGTCAGTTAATATATTTATTAAGAAATAAATTTTTATAAATAAATAAATTGTTTGTTGGTCATTTAAGCCCCCCACGGTGACCAGCCGGCTTGGGGTTCTCAATTTAAATTAGCAATAAATAAATGAATATAAGACATATAAGTCTGATGTTTTGCCAGAAGTGTCTATGGGCTTATTAGGCAATGACATTTCAACTCTCAGTAAGAGATTAGACATACCCTAATAATACCACCTCTGAGACCGAATATGAAGCCAGTGAGGCCGCCCATTACGACTGCGCCGTACCGGATTTCCTTGTTCTCCTCCTCCCGCAAGTATTTCACTATCCCTAGAAAATCAGAAATCAAAATATTGATTAGGATGTTACAAATAAAAATTAGGTAGGCTGGGTGTAGTATTTTACATGAAATGTTTTTCTTGCATCTTTTCTCTCCACATCATGTCAGCCCCTAGAAGTCCACTGCTGGACATAGGCCTTCCCCAACGAACGCCACCGCACGTCTTTCGCCCTCCGCATCCAGCCGCTATGTCATCGGTCCACTTGGTGGTGGGGCGTCCCACCCTGCGAGTGCCGATCCGCAGTATCACGATCCAGAACTTGTCTGGTCACCCCTCTCCCTAATTCTCACTTCCTTTCCCTCCAACCCCCACTAGCCACTACCTCCATCTCTCTCACCTTGGTGTTGATCTTTCATGGAGTATATGCAGGGACTATTACATCCCATCTAAGAAGCATGTCTTATCAACAACTTATAATTTACTTACTACACAACTATGACTAGTATTTGATACTGCCCCACAGGTAGTAGTATAGTTAACAAATAAATATGACACACCAGTGGTGTCATTGACAATATATCTTAAGATTTTGTTACTAACATTCTGTTCTGTGGGTCAATTCGTTGTAGTTATCACGCACAGCATTTTTAACAGAGTCAGTGCGCTCCCATACTGTAACAGCTTGCTGCCTCACTGCCTTCACCGGCTCCTGAAGCACTGTTCTGATGTAACTGCTTTTGCCTTCGGCTGATTTGGTCTCTATATATCTGAAAATGTAAGTATAGTTGTTAAATGTAAAACATAACAATTAAAATAATTTGCCAGAATCTGTTGTATCTGCCACATCAATTTCTTAAAAGCGAATAACCAAGCTGAGTACTGATATGAAAGCACCAGCTGAAAGTCGCTTTTTTATAAAGTAAATTAATTTATTTAAGAAACAAAACGTTGAATTCGCAGCAGTACGATGTCCACACTAAGAACAAGACAAAGTATTTCCTGTGTAGCCTCTCGTTTTCTATATTTATAGCAAACAGTCTTTAAAGATGTAAGTTTCTTGATACACCCCAACCGACAGAGCACCAAGATCGCAATCGGAACCTCTTCGGCTTCGGCTTCCTGTAGTGTCATCATTCTAATCACGTTTCCATCTGCGAGCACTCCTATCTGATTTTGACTTACTAGATTGTAACCTGTATAACTTACTCTGCATAATCCGCGTGCGGAGCCTCATACATCGGTAAATCGGACACCTTCATCGGTGGCGGCTTCACTGGACCACTGGGCTCGATAGGAGATGCCGCTCGCACTGTGGGTACCAGGGCGACCAGCCCAGATCCGAACACCACTTTACGGAGCATCTAATCAGATTAAAAATCAATTCACACGAAATTCGTGAAGGAAATATAAAGCAAAAGGTATTTGGGATGTTGCCAAACAGAATTCGTACCTCAAAAGAGATATTACACCGCAAAAATTACATAAAAGTGGTATTCAAAAATTTGGATCAGCTGAGCTTCGTTCGTTAACTGTCAATCAACTGACGTTTTGTGTAAATTGTTGCTATGCATAAAAATATTTATAATTATCATAGACAGTATAGAATGAAAAAAAATATGCTTTATGTTCCATACTCAGCCATCTATTGGTTGATTATTGAAATAAAAGTATCATTTTTAAAACGATGAAAACAAACGAGAACGAGTTTCCTCATTAATTTCTTCACTAAAACTATAATGTTTGTAATATACCTATACCTCATACCATGAAGCAAAATAATTTATCGTAGCTCATAGTTTCAACTCAAAGTGTTTTCCTTCATGAATTCATGATTGACACTAATTGGTTATTAAATTAGACAACAGATGATTTTAAAATGTGCATCTGTTATCTAATATACGATCCAATTAGTGTCACTCATGAAGAAAAACAATTTGAGTTGAAACTATGAGCTACGACAAATTATTTTGCTTCATGGTATGAGGTGTACATATATAAAAATAGCAAAAATGATACAGAAGTAAATCAGTATTGTGAAACGCGACTTATCTTTATGAGAGTCCACACTTATTATTGAACCAGACATTGTCTCACGCAATACTTAATTATTGACATTATTTACATGCCTCTGTTATACGCGCGTTCCAGTTAGCATTATATGAAAACTGAACTGCAGAGCTGATACCTAATAATTGACAAGATTCAAATTAGAACTGAAATTTTGCGCACTTTGATTTTATATTTTCTGCTACGAACTGTCAAATTAAGACATATTTTTTTGACGCTTGGAGCATTGGGATGACCTTTGCGTCGTCAATAATGTAGAATGTAATAAACGAATATCAATCACATAGTGTGTGTGTGTATGGCTTAGCATAAGAGACATCTTGGTAATGATGAAATTGTTGTGTGTTTCTTGTTATCATCGAATGCTTTAAGATGCATTTCTTAGATGCCTTAATTTATATAATTAAATTTGTTATAATAATGGCTCCATCGAGTTGATATTTCAGCAACTTAAACAATAGGTAGTAGATCCCTTTTCCCCTTAAAATGTAGGTACTCGTAACTCAGCATCAGATGGCGTACTCTAGTGTCATCCACTCGAGTTGCCTATTGGTGTAATTTCTTGATCTCATCATTAGTGATCTTGTCTTTGTCTATGGGAAATGTCAAACATGTTGCATTTTTGTAACAAGAGATTTTCTTTTACGAACGTATAGAAAAGGAGGGCTATACAAGTTGTATAGCGCTGTCTGTTTTATTTAGAAAATAAGTGCGAAATTATATTGTCTTTGCGTGCGAAGTTCGTGCGTTATTCATTAGTTGCATTATACACGGAGGAAATCGGAAAATTGTCATTTTCCTTCCATTATCCATTTACTGTCAGCCTGTCAAGGTTCTTAAATTTTTTTTACTGGCCATGGCATTCTATTGTGTGTTACTGTGATATTTGAGCACATAACAGTTGTGTGACGAAAATTACGCGCTACATCGTGTTAGAAAATCAAAAGTGTCTCTTTAGTACAGTTTGTGATAATTATTTGGCCTACATCATCAGTGAACAGTTATGTATGTGATGTGAGTACGGTTTCAAGAGTTTCCAAATCGATATTGTTTGTTGTCGGCAGTTGTGTGCCTTGGATTTGAGTGGAACACGATAAAATGTCAGCGGTTCGCGCTGGAAGGGTTTCGAAACATCGGAGAGGACGTCGCGCGACCAGCGGCGCAGGTGAGCGCTGAGATCGCATGCTGATGCTACGCTTGCTGCCGTAGAGCGCGGGGTTTGACATTAGCTTAGAGAATTTTCATTTTGGAGTAGCGCGCTGCTTGTTCTACCATCACCTTGCCATTGGTCTTATGGAGGTTTGTTTGGTAGAGTCTCATGAGCCTGAGGTTCTCTAGAAGTTAATCAGCTGCTTATTAGAAATTTCGCTGACCAATGCTCAAATTTTGTTAACTACATAGTATGATTTGATTTTTATGCTAGCAGTAAATTTTTCTCACAAATTCCATTACTACTTAAATCAGAATCAACTAATTATCTTCAGTTTCCATCCAGCTAGTCACACATTTCACATCTCACAGCACATACTGCTGCTGAATTTTAAAATGAGTTTCATAGTACCAAAATATTTTTATTTTATGCTTTGTGTTTTCAACAGAGAGGTTCATCTCTATTTTGGTATTCAAACTACTTTTGTTTGTTTAATAATTAATGAACAAATTAAAATGTTTATGAGATGTGCCTGTATGTGCTGTGAGTGATGTTTTTTTTAGAAACGGCTCTACTTCAAATTAAATACAATATTCGAAAGTCTGTTTATTTAACAGCAGAATTTATAAAAAAAAAAAACTTGTGAACTAAGACTTATCTTGTGAAGTAAATTGAGATTCTACCAATCACAACCACATATATATACAGGCTAAACCACAATAGCTGTAATCGAATAACATAAGTATTGATTACTAACAGCAAACTTGCATTTATCCAGGCCACTAAGGTGCATGATGTCCGTTGAGTGACAGGTAGCTCGGCCGCCGAGGATGTTGCCACCACACTGCTGAAGACACCTTTGCGATGAAATGGTACATAAACCCTTCCTATAACATATTAACTATGCATTTAAAATATAATTTTCATATAGGTATTGGTTTTTAAAAATTTATGGTCATATAAAGGAATGTAAATCATCCAGCAGGAATTTAATCAGAATCACACCTGATTTTATTTTCTAATAATTAATTTATTTAGCATGCCTATGCAATAGTATTGTGACTTGAGATATTAACCTTTTTCGCAAATTCAGACAAGGACATGCTAAATTCAATATGGACTTCCAGGACTTATATTTTAAGATTTTATTTAATTGCATGTTGTTTTAGTTTCTGAAGTTTGCTTGCATGTATTGATGATTTTGGTTTGATTTAATCATACTATATTTACTGTATTTAATGATTTTATAGGTTTAATATTTTACCAAACAGTCAAGCTGTTGGTGACTGCCTCATTGGCCTAGCCTAGTGTCTTGGTCATTAGACTCGAGCCCCAGATGTCGTGAGTTCTATTCCAGTGGGAATAGGGACAGACAACTTTGTACTTGTACAAGTTGGCCTTGGTCTGGATATTATATTTGTCCTATCCTTGTCTTTCGGTCATGCAGAAGAAATCCTAGTTTAGGAATAGACAAGTATATTTGTAATTATGTGTATATGTTTTTTTAAAGGTTAACATTAATCAATTGTAAATATACCTAGTGGTTAAATTATTTAGTATGATTTTTAGATCGTTTAATAGTTTTAGGAAGGAAGAATATATAATATTTTTGCACCCACATCTCAATTCTCCCATACAATTTAGGTAACCTTAGTAGCACTAACGTTACCTGGACTATAAGGCAGCCACTTGTAAATTTCCTATGTATTTCTCCGTTGTATCATTATATTACTTGTATGCAATAAAAGTATAGGGAATCAATATAATAACTAGGTGCTTTGCTAAATATTGTAGCAGTGTTAATATGACCTTCCATTCGCTATTTTTTACATCGAGTTACTCTAAGAGACCTTGTTTGTAAATTTACACATTCATTTTCTAAGTACCTAGTGTAGAAGGCTTCCTGTCAATGTTTATATCCATGAAAATATATATATATATATCATTAGAGTAGAGACCCTGTCTATTTTCACATTAACTATGGGTGATTAAGCTGTTGTAGCCTAGTTGATTGTGCATTCGCCTCACCTGCCCCAATGAGTCTTTCGAAACTTAAGCAAAGTTTATTTATAACGCCACAGGCTTTTTGGTGAAGGAAAACTTCGTAAGAAAACCTGCATATGCCAACGAAGAGATTCTAAGGCGTATGTAAAGTCCACCGAATCGGCTTGAGGCACCATTGGCGGACAGGGGTTTAGCACAAAATATCCTAGAGGGTTGAAGTGTCGCCAGCTCTACCTAGTCCCCTAGCTAGGGAGATAAGGTAAAAAAATATATTAGTTATTAGGTACAACTTGTCTCTTTAAAGTTCAAACTCGGTTCACTGACATGCAGCGACTTAGTCGTAGCAATTGAACGCGCAAACCCGCACACTTAGAGCGCAGTCGGTCATACAATTCGTAGTTGCGAAACGCTGCTAGTTCCATCGTAAACTAAACGATCTAGTCGCAAAACACTGAGAGCTTCGATACAGTTACAATATCACCGATTCATCTGTGCTAAAAGTACCGTGTGTCTACAGTTTAATTCTTATCTCGTTCAATTTGCAACTCATGCAGTCCGCAACTCAAATTAACGACTCAACCAATTTATGTTCTGTCCACTCATAGCTTTCCTCACAATTCGCCATACAATGTGGCAGTGTTATCTGTCTCCTTATCTTAATACGTCAATACGATCTTTATCATACATTATTATCTTCATACATCAATCTATATTGATCAAGCAATCGCCATTCGCAGATATAAATGATTGTTATCAAGCAACATGTGGGTCATTTATGGGTTGGGGGTGTTTGTCTCAGACTTAACGACGTGATCGCTGTCAGTCGATCATATCGAAGTTGTTCAGGTGTACCCAGTGCCGTAACTAGCCTATAATGCGCCCTTGAAAAACGCCCAACTAAATCATTTTTGCGCCCCTCCAAGGTCTGCGCCCTGTGCCTGGGCACCGCTGGCGCCGCCATAGTTATGGCACTGGGTGTACCTAGTACAGACAATACAGTTGGGTAGGAACAACTGGGACAGGAAATCTGACAGGAGAATTCAGTTGGGCTGGTTGCTATGATTGATACCCTGACTGATTTTTCATGGCACATCCCTAACTGCTGCATCTAAAAACTTCGCATACAGATTCCTCATTCTCAATTGACGTAGGCAACCACTAAAGACAACAAATGTATGTACAACGTTACTGACTGGCTGATCTATAGTGAGTGATCTATAACCATGAACATATTAAGTCAACACACATATATAACGCACAGTTCAAAGCACTTTGTGTAGAAACTTGAATATTTGCATAAAGCTTAAAACACCCAGAAGGTGAATGCCTGGCGAAGGCAGTAGCGGTACACGCCATACAAAATCTCCCTTCTCGCGGCGATACTCTTGTGTGACGTGTCTCATACTAAATCCAAAAATCCTGAAACACGTCGCTCAAATAACTCAGGCATAGTTGCCTTCTTGGTAGTCCAAGAAGCGATATATCCGAATTCCACGCGGCCGAAGTCGCAGACAATAGCTAGTAATCTGTAAATACCCACTCCAGCTAAGTGCACCAACTGTGACGTAACCTCTTCGTTTTATGACTACGCGACGTCACGTTGTCACGAAACGTAGTAAAAAACCTTGTAAAAGAACAATAAACGTGCTGTGACGGGTTGTTTTGTTCTCAGCGCAGCCAATGGGATAAGTCCGGTAATTATAATTTAACTGCCGGTAATTAATTACGCGTATTATGATCTCATTAAATTAATGTGGATAGTTAATTTTCCGCCCCTGTCACGAATTTAGAATTTTTAGGGTTCCATCAAAACTGATACTTGACCTTTTTTCTGCCTGTCCGATAACTTATTAACTACTGAACTACTGAAGGAAATTTTACTTACTTAAAGGAAACATTTTTTATTAATAAGTAAAACTGCAATTAAAAGATTTTATTTCCTTGACTCAACCGGGAATCGAACCGGCAAAAATGCGAAAAACACCACCCTATAATTTTATGGCATCAACCGACAGGGTCAATGATGAGGATCAAATGTCTGTACGAAAAGATTAAAGAAAGACCATGTTTAACATACAATTATTAATTCAACGGAACATCAAAGAAAATTGACTTGACGGTAGTAAAATTTTCGTTTGAGTATAAATTTAATTAATCTTTGAAAGCAGATTTACCTATTTTAAAAAATAAAGGAGTAAAGTGTCCTGTCGTACTAAAGGTATTTTTTCCATATAATCTAAGTTTTCCATAATATATATTCCTATAATTTATATCTTATTTCCTGGCCTGAGTCATATTTGATTTGCGCCATTAATCTCTATAATGGACCATTCGGGGCATCGGATTAAGTAATCTGTGGTATCGGATTTTTCTCGTTTTTCATTGGTGGTCTCCTGGTCCTGGTCATGTGGTTCTTATTCCGACATGGCCGTTTCAGCGTAAGCGGCTTTCTCCTTAATATACGAGTACCTTCGGGTCTGAATGTTCCACAAATCTATTCACTTCACTCTGTTCGTCCGTGGTAAATAAACCATCCGTCTGAGCACATTAGCCACGTCACTCAGCTCGTTCCAAGTATTCATTGTGTTGGGAACATGAAAGGACAGTCGGTCCAGCGACACAATAATTATTAACATGACAACCGTAGTCGACTCCGGGCAATTACAGCTCCGAGGCCGAGTCAATAGATGGAAATATCTTGATATTCCTTTGTTAATGAACTGCGGAGTAAGAAACGGTCCATAGTGACACTGTATGTATATTTATTCGAGGTATATTTTGCAATGGTTCTCCGCAACGCCGGGCGTTAAGGATTTAATTTGAGGGGAAAGGGATAGGTTTTTTATAGCACCTATAATTTTAAAGGAGTTACAGCGATTTGTAAGGTGACTTTCCCGAAAGACTCTTTCTTGCTTGTACGACTGATTTTTCCCCGATTTAGAGATTGTAAAGCCTTTCTCCCTGTAACGTCAAAAGACTACTTCATTAGGGTCAGGTGTCAAGACTGAGGAATACGGCCTGGCGCTTGACAGCGTCTACAGTCCCTAAAATTATTAGAGCTAGTAGACTCCAATAACACACATTCGACCGTGATTCTTTCCCCAGTCCGAAATGCTTGACTCCGACCACTGCTTGACTGCCATTTCCGGCCACTTTTTCAGGTCGTCAGTCCATCTAGTACTTAGAGGGCGTACGCAAAACATACGTGACGCAAAATTTCTGTTATCTGCCACAGCTCTCGCTAACGCCGAAATAACTTGCCTTATGGGGTGGGGTCTTCATGCGCACCGAGTTTATTTCAAGTAAATCTTACTCCTATGCAGTTTCTTTTTAAGATTTTAAACATGCAAAATTTTTGCTATTTCTGGTAGTTCTAAAATCGGGACGCCTTGATCCCCCTTCTCCCACGTATCAGCACTTTAATGCCTGTCCAGAACCTCCCTTCAACAAATTGCGTTATGTAATTTGAGTTCGCCCCATTATCCGTACGAAATATTAATATTTGTTATAATAAAATATACTTTTTGCGTTCTGGTAAAGCGACATGAGGAAAATATCGGTAATATGTATCAAGTATATTGAACTTATTAAGAGATTGGAACGTGGGTAAACAAGGGCTCGTCAACGTCATGGCGACGCCAAAGCTGTCCACAATTCACTAAAATGTTTGTCTGTTTGATGTTGTTAGTTCTGTTCTAACAGCCTTTATTTTTTTAATGATATAAATAGGCTTTCGCCCTGCGGCTTCATCGTGATTAATTAACTTTCTAGGGGGTAAATATTATCTATATTCATCATCATAACTTATATTCTCAGACTTCCTATATTCGTCTAGAATTCAACCATTGAAAGAAACTTAAAAGATTTTTTCGGTTTACATAGGTAAATATTGATTCATCATGTCAGCCTCTGCTTCCAGCCTTTCTATTTTCATCTAGAATTCCACCATAGACATTTACAAGTTCCTTTCGATTACTTACAAACAGTATTTATTTCGTAGTTATAGATTTTGCAAACTCTATGTAATTTTTATGATTGGTTTTTTTTTATACCAAAACAAATGTGCAAAAAAAATGTTAAAATCTAACAACTAAAGGAATTAAGGTGTGTTTTTCTTTAAATGTCTAATTTGATAAACAAACATGGCGCCAAGGTGACCATAGATATAAAATAGTGTTGTCAAATAATAGAATTAACTGATTCAATTGAATTTAATTGAATTTGTGATTAATTCTATATTATTCTCAGTGATTATTAGTTTAGGAATATTTATTTATTTATTGGTTACTTTCATGGATATTCTGTTCCGAAATACAAAATTTCATCCACATCGGATCATTACTTTGGACCTAGCATACGACAGCAGACAAACGGACACGCAAGCACATTGTTTAGTTTTTGGTTTTTTGGACTCTTACATGTCTAAGGGAACATATATCCATCAAAGTTTAAAAAATGAATACAACTAATTGCAGAAACATTTTATTTCTTTAAGGTACAAAATACATATCATTGTAATAACAATAATATTAAGTATGCATAAAACAATGCACAAGAAATATCCAATCGTAAGCAGTATCGGAATCCGTAAAGCGTTGCAATGAGTCGTTAGTCCAAGAAAAATCACTATCCAAATCACAAACTGAACGAAGTACCGTAAAACACAAGCCAAGTCGTCGAAAAAAGGAAAATAGCCAACACAAAAGAGCACTCGCACGCATGGGATCCAAGGAACGAATGACATGGCGTTGCGGTACGAACGCGCCAGGGTTGCTAGCAGGAGAATATTTTTTTTTTTCGTCGTACCTATGCAGCTATAAATCTCGTATTTTGGCTTTTTGACACTCTTGAACGTATAAAATGTGATAAAATCTAGAAAAAGCTATTAAATAAGGAAGTTTTACATAATGATTTAACTATAGCATTTAAATATATAAATATATATTAAAATAACAAAACAAAAACAAAATTTTACTTATGAGTACGAAACTTTACGTAAGACAACTTCTAGTCTTACGTACCCTGGATCGCGCAGCGCGCACCGCGCAGCTGTAAACCTTTTTTTTTTTTCTATTATAGTACTCATGGTCATATCTAATTTTTATAAACAAAGTAGAGGAAAACGAATGAAATCAAACGTCATGAAGCAATTTTTTTTGCACCCTGAATTATTTTAATTTTAATGTTTTTATACAATGCATTTCTTTATAAAACATATTAGAAACAAACATTAGTGTATGGCTTAGTATTTCATTATTACTAGCGCCTCTGGCGGCTAAAACCGAAATCTTTTGTCACCCAAAGGAAGCGCTTGCGGGTCACGGTAAAAATACAATACCTTTTTTTTTTGGTTTAGTGGATGTCCAACCTTTTTTCTCCTCGCCTACTTATTTCTAAAGATTCAATTAGTTACAAGTATTCCGAATGAATAATTGAATTGCATAATTGAATGCGTGACATACCCCATCTCTAAAATCCAAAGACAATATAGAGATAACCCGTCTCAATATGATTTGGGGTTAAGACGATTTGTTGATAATTTTGCTAAAAACTAAGGTTTACGATGATTAATTCTATTAGTTTTGTGAGTGGATATCGTGCAAGTGCTTGTTTGAGGTATATGAGGATTTTGGGTCAGTTTTATTGTGTGATTGGCTCGCAAACTTGAGATTTTGTAGAGGTGAGTGGTTTGTTTACTACTTAGGACATTTAAAGAAACATTAACCTTAGATCAGTTACGAGTAAAACCAAAATTGACTTCTGGGGTACGTTGCTATGTATATCGTAGGTGGACTGTTATGAACGCATAATTACTTTCAAACATATTTGTATTTAAAACCTGTAATGTAAAATGTTCCTGATTGTTCTCCTGAACTGTAATATTAATAAGCCACTAGCTGTTGCGATTTATTTCTGGCAACTTAAACCATAGCTTTGGATGTATGATAAGGAAATCAGAGCCGTATTTGGTGGCACTGACTAGAAATTAGTCAGAGCAAGCACTGACAGGACTAGGGCCATTTGTGGGACTCTCCTGAGTACCAATAAAACTGCTTTAAAACACTTAGCGCAGAGCGGGAGCTGAAACATGCTAAGGAGTTTATCAGCAACAAAGACAAAGGCTGTAATAGCAAAATCCTAAAATACGGAAAGACAACCGTCTTATCGTAGGAGTGTTTACCGTCCACTTGGGTATAAGGCACCTCCTTATAAAATGCTAGTATAACTGTAGAGCGTATGGAGAGGACAGCGAGACGATGAAGAAATTGCTGTGTGATTGCAGCGCACTAGCTGCAAGTCGAATGAGTGTCCTCGGTGTGGTTTACCCTGAACCCAAGGACTACAGGCTCCTGTACCTTAGCTGCATAATAGCTTTCATGCAGCGGGCTGGAGGATGGAAGCATCGTATTAACAGAGGGGCTGACACAAAAGATCCCACAGATCGATGTGTGGCCAGTTGTTCCTATACAAGATAAAGAGACCTATGTACGGCAGTGGACGTCGACATCCAAATGATATGTAATGAACTACGTAATGATGAATCAGTCAGCCTGTCAGGATTATAGATAATACCCTAAGATAAGTAAGTCCTAAGACGGATTGTGGGCCGCTTTATTTTGGTGGATATTTTTAGAAAAGAGTATTGAGTATATATACTCTGTTTATAGTCTCTTGGTATGTTGACAGATAACTTTTGAACTGAACAGTCCACTGATTGTGGACGATTGTGGACTGTTCAGTTTAATATATTATTAGTTATTCAGTGCCCCAGACCGATCATATTATCATATAATACTGGTTATCATTTAATATTCGGCCAATTGAACACATCGAATGTGATTTGACGAAATTAGTTTGGGTGCTAAAGGGGCTTAAATGTAATAAATTAAAACGAGCAGGATTTGCGACTTACCTAACAGGGTCTTACACTAGAGTTCCTAAAAACATTACAGGCATCGCTTTGGAACATCTTGGCATTATTGGCAAGTTACATGATGATGATGAGGACATCATATCACTGAACTCTTATGTCTAGTGCCTCAGATGGTTTGCCAATCGTAGTCCTAGTATATTATTTTATTTAAGGAGTCAATAGGTGAAACTTAACTCTGAAAAATTTCTATCAACCTACCAGCGTAAGTTAAAACATAACAACAGACGAGTGTGTAGGTACTTAAAATAAATTTACACATACTACATAATAAAAAGCATCCTATTTGTTATTCCAGGATATAATCTGCCACTGTACTTTCACAAAATCCGTTCAGCTATTGGGCATCTAATAAATATGGATACCTAGATTTATAAATAATAATTGTGTGATTACGGCAAGGCAAAGGTATCAAATATCATGCAGCCTAGTATTTTCTTTAATATATCCTCCCAATGCCTTCTCTAGTCATTGTGATATGAATAAAGTTTTCGGTAGAATAACGTATAACGTCGTAGAATTTGGTCATTCAATAGACTTATCTCATTTTGGTGAAGTTGCTATATTTCTCGAAAAGCACTTCTTTTGTGAACCATTTCTATTCACAGTCTGATACACGCCGTCACACCGTAATAACCCAACCTCCCTGCCGACCTCGCCACAGGGGGTTGGGGGGAGGTGTACTGTCCTCATTATAACAGGTGCCGGGTGTTTGATTCCGGTCCAGTTTTCCTCACAACCATTTCCTATTTTGATAAAATCTTGCGGCTTCCTATCTTGAGTATTCAAGGTTTTGAATGAACGCTGTGGTTGTCCACTATCTGATAGCTTTGCTTAGTTTCTATTCTATGGATAGGGCTGGGCAATCCAATATATTTAATCAGTTTAAGTTATCTATTACATGGAGTATTGAAGTCACTCTGGGATCGCTCTGCCCAGTATCAGCTAGCAACCTTGGACGCGGTCGAGCCTAATGCCTGAAGGCTCATCGGTGACGATACTCTGCTGAGCACCAAGTTTTAGAGTCTACGTCGCAGTGTGGCCTGTCCTTCAGTTTTTATAGTATACATTCACCAATTTGCTCAGGAATTGCACGAATCAATTCCCCCATCCCCCTTCCACCACCGGACTGCCCGTTGTAGTGCGGGAATATATAGTATTTTATGTATTACCCAACTATGACGCAAATAAGTCTATCAGTATCGGACGTAATCACTACTTTGAACGGGTGTAGCAGCGAGCAAGCTATCCAGTTTATGATCGAAAATAATTCCGCAAGATATTTTTCGTGTGTTTTGTTCAGTCTATCGATAAAGGGGGAAGGGGGTTAGCCCCCCTAGGCTCATTTCCGGCCGCCCTTGTGGGAGACGCTCAACATGGTCGGGCTTTCAGCTTAGTGTGCTTTCAGACAGGTCTCCCGCTGCCTGTTGCCAGAGGCGGTTCCAGGGTATTTGGGGGAGGTATAAAGGAAATTTATCCTGAATCGCACTGAAGTGGTCATTTCTTTTTTGCACGCCTTTTTTTCACAAAACACACTGACTGACTTATGATAAGGGTTTAAAATCATACATCTCCCGTAAAATGATGTCTAATTGTGGACCATTCCCATGGTACGTTAGTCTATTTTGCGGCAAATAAATTAGAAGTGCAATCCACTCTCAAATACTCGGTCTGTTAAATATGGAGAATGTTAGGAATTTCAATGCTAGCATCTTGAATGGCAGACACTGCAACTGCGGACTTGTGCGCTGCCCGGGGCGTTATCTTGGTGGAACCGAACAACGTAACTATTTATGATATATCCTAAATCCTATTTCCTATTTGGTCTTGTGACATTTTGATAAGCGTTTGGGGCCTAGTTATTGTTTCTAACGTATACTCCTTACCCATACCCCCATTTCCTGTCTTTCTCGCCCCGACTCCTGTTCGGTCCGCCAATCCAAGGTCTGCCGTGCCGATGGATGCGTGTCCAGGGGCTAGCCTAGTCGTAAGCGTGCCGACATCCCGGAACTGAGCGAACTCCGGCCATTATTAGCCTTACCGAATCATGCAGGGCTCTGACGAGGTGGACAATTATTTCTCTAGCTAGATAATCGTGGTACCTCAACACGGAGGCGGCGATGTTGTTCGCAACACATTACGTCAAGAGGTATCACGGAGCGAAAAGCGGGCAAGGAAAGTCCCTTTGCGAAATTAGATTGCGCAAAGTGGCGATACATCGTCTATGCCTACCCCTCTGGGGCCAATGCGTGAACATTATGTATGTATGTATGTAAGAGTACAAAATGGCTTTTCATTTCGCCGGATATTATCCGAAATGTTTACCTGACCGTTTAACTGATATACCAACGCACAGTTAAAATTACTAGGTCTAGAAATTTAAAATGCTGCATAGATTTTACACAAATAACGTAGTAGTTAGTAGTCAAATGAAGAATTTATTCCAATTCCACTTGAGGGGTTAAAATTCCACCTGGACGAAGTCGCGGGCAACAGCTATTTGATCACAATCATATGAGCCAGATATAATCAATAAAATACCTACTGATTAAAAATATCATAGAAATACCCTAGTTTTGGTAATAAACATTTTTGTATTTTTTTTTGTACTCTCAAGATAGAATGGTGAAGTAGGCGCGACACGCCTGCCTACATTTTACAATATTACAAAAACTATCTAAACGAGTAAGCACTCGTTTCGCGCCGAGTCAGTAAACATCGACACAAAATCTGCAAAAGTGCTATATTGCGCGGTTACTAACAGAATAACTGTATCTCCTCACTAGAACGTGACAGCGAGGCGAAAATCGGCACGCGCGAGACTGAAGTAATCAAATGGCTATAACCACCTCTATCTTGATAGGATTTCTGTGGATAATATACTGTAGTATTATTAATCTTGCTAACCTATATCAAAGGGAATCTATTTGTGTATATCAAATAAATATTATAACAAAACTGTGGACTGTTATTTGGTTTCGATGTGGCTATACTTAATTAACCACGCCGTAACGATCGTACGGGTTTGGAAAAATAAGATAGTGTTAGCATATATTCTGGATCCGAACTACTGATTCATCCGACTGCTGGTCTTGACCCCCTAGAACCCCCTCTGGATCGGTCATTGTTTGTTTTTTACCAAATTGCCTCTCAGTGGGTAGACATTATTGTCGGCTTAAAATGCCTGCTTGGCCGGGGAGAAGTATTATATTTATTTATTTTGGAGTGTTTCTTGCAAACTACAACTCTTATTACAAATATTAATTTATATTGCAAACATTTTGACCGCCTCGTTGCCCTCGTGACTTGGTCATTGGACTCGAGCGCCAGAGGTCCTGGGTTAGATTCCCACTGGGACATACAACTTTGAACCATTTGTCAAGGTCTGGATGTTATATTTGTGAATTGTCTGGTCCTTGTTTAATTCCCATAGCACAGGGGAAATTCCTAGTATGGGATTGGACAAGTGTATGTATATTATATAATGTCTTCTGGATACCCTTAGGCAAAGTGTAGTCCTAATTCTTGTTCTAAGAAGAATGATATGGGTTACGGAACAACGATCTCTATGTACTACCAGATGGAGCGTTCCAAACAATCGCTCTGTTCCACGCAAGTAGCCACAACTCTTTCACATTCACAATGAAACTTGTGCAGTTACTACGCAGAACATTTAATTATTACTAAATATTGACGCTACGGTGAAATAATGTCAATATTTAGTAAATAATTAAATGTTTTGAGTAGTAATTGCACAAGTTTCAAAGTGAATGTGAAAGAGTTGTGGCTACTTGCGTGGAACAGAGCGATTGTTTGGAACGCTCCATCTAGTAGTACATAGAGATCGTTGTTACGGTTTTTTTTTTCATAATGTATTATAACCACGCCCCTTTTCCAGTCTAATATCCAATACGTTTTTTAGCTTCCGCTCGTTTTTATCCTCTAAATTGAATCGGAGACATTGTTTCTGCGGTGTTTGCTCTCTACATTTGCATCCAATGCATGTTGCTACACCCGTACTTGATAACCTGCTATTATTTTTTCCTAAAGTTCATTAAAACACCGTAAGAATATGTTTCGTAGATACATAAAAAATAATAGTATGGTTTTGTCCTAACATAAAATATTTGGTTGCTCGGCAACTCGGTTTTTAGGAAATATATTTCTTATTCCCAGTTGCCACAAAGTGTTGGTGGAAAATAGGGAATAATAATAATTAAATCATTTATTCATCTCTCCAAAAAATACAAAAACTCCGCCAAACTGTATAATACAGTTTATACTAAAACTCTTAATACTCGGATAGCTTACAAATACTTACGTCTTAATTTCTTTAACGCAGAGATCTAATTCCTATGGCGCAAAACAGTGTAACTATTACGAAAAAGCTCAAAATCTAAGTAAATAAGTAGTATATGTATTTTCAAAAAAATTACATTTGATTTCAAAGCCCTAAAAGGAAAACTTGCCGAAAAACTTTTCGCTTTTCTCAGCTGTTTTCGGCAAACTTTCCAAGTCGCCGTCGACGACCGTTCATAGGAGACATCACACGCTGCATCTGCGGTCATAAGTTTTGGCGTTCTTTGTTTATCACCTTGGCTTACCAATCTTTTGGCTATGTCGGTGAATATAGTTCTTCATCGAATCGCGTAGAATACTTTCAAAGACAGAGCTAGCCTTCTGCGTAGCTTGACCTACTTGTGCCTTGTCTTGAAACAAGACCGCCGCCGCCGCCCCCAGCTGCGGCGCCGTCGACCCCGAGGGGTACTCCATAGCGATTTCTTCCCACGCAAAACTTTTTGTAAATTATTACAAAAATGACAAAATTGTACCACATAAGCGAACGAGTAAACCAGCGAACAGATTTAACCACCTATATGACTACAGGAGCACCAGCATGTCCGTACACGGTTGTGCGTGTGCGTTAATTATTGTAGGGCTACTGCTATTGCCTGCACCCAGCGCGCGAGCATAGTCGATCGAGAGAGGGACAACTTTGAACGTCAACAACATAAGTGCTTCTCTTTCTAACTTAAAGCGTCGTGTGTACGAAAAACAGATATAACAAATCGAACAACACCTTCATTATCGTACAAATCGGTACCGCACAGGGCCAGAACTACTCCGTAAGCATATATACAATAAAGTTCACGCCTTACCCCCAGAGGGGTAAGCAGAGACGATGTATCGTCACTTTTCGCAATCCAGTGTCGCAAACCGACTTTCCTTCGCCCGCTTTTCGCTTCATGATACCCCTTGACGTGATGTTGCGAACAGGATCGCCGCCTCCATGTTGAAGTACCACGATTATCCTAGGGAAATAATTGTCCACCTTGTCAGAGCCCTGCATGACTCGGTAAGGCTTATAGTGCCCGGAGTTCGCCCAGTTCCGGGATGTCGGCACGCTGACGACCAGGCTAGCCCCTGGACACGCATCCATCAGCACGGCAGACCTTGGATTGGCGGACGGGACAGGGGTCGGGGCGAGAAAGAGAGGAAGTGGGGGTATGGGTAAGGAGTATAGATTCCGTAAGCATTTCCGAAAATTACCTTCGGACTAAAAAGGTATTTGGTAGTCTCTAACTAGTCATGTCACATAATTGGATAAGCGTTTGGCGTCTACCTATCATCATCATCATCGGGTTATTTTTGTCTCCACTGCAGGAGCGCAACCCTCTCTCATCTGCCGGAGACAGACGGAGGATTTGGCCTACACTCCCCGCGCTGGCCAGACGGGTTGGGGCGGCCTGATTGATGTTTTATAATATATTCCCTCAGTCGCCTTGTACGACATCCACGGGAAGAGTTGGAGTGGTCCTATTCTACTCTACCGGAAATCACACGGCATACTACCTATCAGTATAGACCCGTTAGTTAAAGAGTATGAAAATGCTTCACTGGTCGTGAACTTCGGCGGAAGGGAATGCCTGCGTATGGCGACTCCTCTCCGTGTTGCTTTTGGGGCCTTATTATCCAGGCCAACCGTTCTGTGTCCAAGTTTGTGCCATCTGTAAATCTACTAGTTGTTGCCCGCGACTTCGTTCGCGTGGATAAGTTACGTGTGGTGCGAATTTTAAGGACCCGCAGATAGCCGTAACATGACAATTGACAGCTTTCACAAATTGTCGCTTTTCTGATATTATAAACTGAACTTCCCATATCATTCTTGAAATTTTGAGAACGATCTAGAACATTCATTCATTTAAAAATATTCTAGATAATTCTAGAAAAATCTGGAATATTCTAGAAAAGTTCTCAATAGTTCACTCACAAACGCACTTAACGTCATTCAGCACAATCTCGAGTTTATTAGCGCCGTACAGTGTGTGAGAAAAGGATAGAAGTAACCCATCACACATTTTTACCACCCATCGTAACTAAACTCTCTTAGTTGTAAGTGCAGACCAAGGGCTATCTACCACTGCAACCATGAGTGGGTGTCAGTGGGTGGTTATTTAGAAATGGGTGGACATACATACACACACTTTCCTTATATATATATATAATAGATTTATCGATTAGGAATTGTAGCAATTTACGACCAACGGCCCTAACAGCGTCATAATCGTAAATCTAAATTATAGTATTTTATAATCGATTGTATTTCAATTTATTGTCGATTATATATATATTTTATTGCGAACTAGCTTATCGCCCTGCGGCATTGCCTACGATCAATCGACGTTCTTGTAGGAACCCCGATAAACCATTTTTTGATGCAGAGTGTTATGATTAGATGCGAAATTGTATTTCACACATGATACTATTAATAACTAACTGTTGCCCGCGAGTTTGTCCGCGTGGACAACTTATACATCCCAAATTATTATGGGTTTCCCGTAGGAATGGGATGTAATTTAGGGATAAAAACTATCCTATGTCCTATTCCAGGACCTAACCTATATGTGTGCCAAGTTTCGTCAAGATCCGTCCAGTGGTTGAAGCGTGATTGGGTAACAAACCTCCAAACATCTTAACATCCAAATATCCAAACTTTCACATTTATAATATTAATAGGATATATGATTACTTAATATTTTGCAAAAAGTTGAAATTTTTATAAGTAACATATTTTATCCCTAGACATGATTAATGTGTGTACATCCTACTACCTGTTTCCCGCGACATCGTCCGTGTCGAATGTCTACTACTCAGGGGTATAGTTACTTCAAATCCTTTCATGGTTGACTTTTATTTGTAGAGTTTCTATCATATTCAAATTTGTGGACAAAGCGGCTTGAGCTTCAGTTTGATAGCTCACAACGTAGTTAACACACAACGTAGCCTCTAGATTCTAGATGATATTCTAAATTCTAGAATAGATTAGGTATCTTACAGACAGAGTTTTTCGATTCTACGTATAGTGGCGGAATGAAAAGGTTCTTCAGTTTTCAAATCCATTCCTTCAACATGTCGCGAGCACATGTTATCTTTTCGAACTATGCCACAAAACCGACTGTTGCATAGAAAATTATGTTTAATTGCTTGATAACAAAGTTTAAATTTGTTAACAAAAATATGCCGTGTGGTTTCCGGTAGAGTAGAATAGGACCACTCCAACTCTTCCCGTGGATGTCGTACAAGGCGATTGAGGGAATACTTTATAAAACATCAATCAGGCCTCCCCAACCCGTCTGGCCAGCGCGGGGAGTGTAGGCCAAATGCTCCGTCTGTCTCCGGCAGATGAGAGAGGGTTGTGCAGTGGAGACAAAAATAACCTGATGATGAAAGTTTAAATTTAGCGTCATTTCTGTTATATTGATAGGATAGAGTCAGTGAAGCGGTAACCAAAACGTCAGATTATTCAATGTTGGCAAGTGTTTCTTGCTCTGGTACGGTCGCGAACGTTAAATTGGGACCCATTTAGTACATCAGTTATTAGAACACTCATTTGCAATAAGGTCGAAATCTTCAAACAATTTGCAGCTCTGCAAAAAGATTTAATTTAGACGGGTAATATAACTGCACCTCATACCATGAAGCAAAATAATTTTTCGTAGCTCATAGTTTCACCTCAAAGTGCTTTCCTTCATGATTGACACTAATTGGTTATTAAATTAGATAACACATGCACATTTTAAAATCATCTGTTATCTAGTTTAATAACCAATTGGTGTCAATCATGAAGGAAAACACTTTAAGGTGAAACTATAAGCTAAGAAAAATTATTTTGCTTCATGGTATGAGGTATAATTAGATATAAGTTTATGCTAAAAAGTATCAATTACGTCAAATCGGGTAAATCGTTTATACACTCGTAATAGAAAAAGAGTCAACAATTATTTGAATTGTATTATTAAACTGTCTTGTCATTTATATTAGCCTGTGTGACACTGCCACACGATTAAGATATATCCTCTTTGCAAATAGATTATCGAAGTGACGTCATATCCGGTGTGAGAGAGAAGGAAGATAGGAAGTTGCAACAAGCATCTCATAGACCACTCAATTTGTCATCTCAGGCGTTCGCTCTTATATGTATAAGCTTGCTGTAGAATATGAATTACCCCCTTAGATGGGTTCCAAATTAGAGTCCGTGACTGTCCAAGGAAAAATAGACTTCGAACCATTTAATACTGCCATTGTACATTACCTCGGGCTATGAAGTTATCTCTATATTGTATTAGTGTGGGTAGGTACGTTCGTTGGAGTGTAGAAAATATTGCATCGAGTGCCCTTTGATAGCAGGCTAAAGTATAAATAATAGCGCCGCCCCTGACATATATCGATAAACTTTTATTATTAATCCGTTACACGCGTGCCCCCATCGATAACGTACCACAACAGCGTTTATTGGAATTCATTAGCAGCTAATTTCTCCCATGAATTCTGTATGATATTTCGGAGCACGCGAAAAATGAATTTAATATTTAAATACCATGTTTTACTTATTACTAGCTGTGCCCGCGGCTCCGCACGCGTTAACTACTGACTACCATTATTTACTGACTCCGAGCCTACTCCCACTCGTACTCCCAAACGCACTTCCAGTCCCAGCCCCATGCCTACTTCCACGCCCACTTTAGCTCCAAATGTAGTCCTAAAGTGCTAACTCATCTCAATCTGAATTGCATCGAACACTATATAATGTTATACCTACTAATGTATTCGAAAATTTAAAATCCCATAACTTTTGACTGAGTAAGCTGATTGCGATTAAGCCCTACGTTTATGTGAAAAGTTCATCATAATCGGTTCAGTAGTATTTACGTGATGCGTTCACAAAGTAACAGACAGACAAAAATTTTTAAAATGATCTTAATGTGTTCTGTTGTTAATATTTTCAATGCACACGCGAAGTTTACGTTTTTATTTATTAGATAGAACAAATTTGTGATGTAAGTTAGTTATTGAATTGAAACATAATGTAATGACAATGACCAAAGATTAAAATAAATGTTGTAAATTAGCTTGTCTAAAAATATCTAGTAGGTATAAAAGTTTTCCTGAAATTATATTAGGTAATATCTTTGTAATAAAATTACTAATGTTTACGTTCCAGTGCTGAGAATGATGGCAATAATGACAGACAGGCAGAATAACGAGGAGGTGCCGAAGGAGTTCCTCGAGACCGGGCGCACGGGGCGTCGGAACGCCATGCCTGATATACTGCATACGCAAGACGTCGAGGTGACCACGGCGGACCTACCGTCGCGGCTGCAGCAGCTGGCCACTAGCGGTGAGTGCATGACACTGTAGACGAGCGGGGCCATACTGCATACGCAAGGCATTTAAGTGACCACGGTGGACCTACCGTCGCGGCTGCAGCAGCTGGCCACTAGCGGTGAGTGCATGACACTGTAGACGGACGGGGCCATACTGCATACGCGAGGCATTGAGGTGACCACGGTGGACCTACCGTCGCGGCTGCAGCAGCTGGCCACTAGCTGTGAGTGCCTGCCACTGTAGACGGGCGGGGCCATGCCATACTGTATACGCAAGGCATTGAGGTGACCACAGCGGACCTACCGTCGCAGCTGCAGTAGCTGGCCACTAGCGGTGAGTGTGTGTCACTGTAGACGGGCGGGGCCATGCCATACTGCATATGCAAGGCATTGAGGTGACCACGGCGGACCTACCGTCGCGGCTGCAGCAGCTGGCCACTAGCGGTGTAAATCTGTGATCAAATTAATTTGGTCGGTGCCGTTCGCATCAATGATGATCCGATATATCAATTTGTACGAGCAAGCTCTGGAATACCCGAGTCCGATCGCCGTCAATTCTGCTCGCAAGACCTGTGTTTAATATAAACCAAGGAGTAAATAACAAAATCTAGCTTTGTTATCTTTTTCATGTACAGTGGCGGTATGGAAAGCTTCGTCATCTTAAAGTCTAATTTTGCTTGTACTAGTGCAAGGAACAGTATTACCAATATTTGTATTAAATCTTACGTTTTGTTTACTGCTTCACCGACTCCATCCTGTCTATATTACAGAAATGACACTGAAATCTATGGGGGAGAATGCCTAAAATTGTATGGAAGTTGGGCCTTGAACTTTGAACCTTGCGTCTGAATCAAATTGTCATCAAAATACAGGCAAAATACTAAGGATTATTATAAAAAGAAAATCGTTGCAATAAGGATATCGAATATGACATCACAGTACGAAACCATAGTGCATATCAATAGTGAGGTTCTACTAAGAGAGGTTCTACTACATCGATTTAACAAACTGAATAATGGATATTTCTGTTACGTACAATTATTTTCATAAATATATTTTAAGAAAGTGTGTATCACTTTAAATCAATATAAATAGCGTATTTCCAGTAGTAAATAAAAATTATAATGGGTGGATTATCGCGCTAGTAACTGAAAGGCAGTATCAAATTTGTTGACAAATATTGATAATAAATATATATCGATTTAATTCTTTTTTCACTACTCTAGTTGAAAAGATATCGGTCGGCCGGCGGAAAGCAATCAACGTTTTTATCATATGTTATTTTTTAACTCCCTATTCGATTGGCTTTAAAAAGAATTAAGGGATTCATAATTCAGACCAATATATTTGGTACATGAATGGTGAAGACGCATCTTAGGCCCACTTTTGGGCATTCTCCTTTGTTATCAAACTATTAAACATACTTTTCCACCACTGTACCTGTTATCAATTTGGGTCTTTGATATTTATTCGTATCCCTAGTCGCTTCGGTTCCCCGCTGGCAGTTTGGGTAAAATATGTAGGCTGTAGGCGTTCTTTTTACAAATATTTGGTGTTACCTAAAAAAATAGTAATATATACCTTCTTCACGTTTATCGTAGTCCGCTTTAGTATTTACTAGCTTTTGCCCGCGGCTTTGCCCGCGTAGGTCTCGATATTTACACATCTTCACTGCTTTTAACGATTAATTTAGTTTCCCGTAGGAATGAGACGTTTTTTCGGGATAAAAACTATCCTATCTCCTTTTCGAATGGTTTACCGATGGGTCCAAGTCAGGCCATGACGTAGGATGTGGAGTCTACGGAGAGCGCCCAAACTTCGGAAGAAGTGTAACTTTGGGGCAACACGCCTCCATTTTCCAAGCGGAGGTATACGTCATTATTGAATGTGCGGATATAAACCTCCGTAAGAACTACGTCAACCATCACATATATATCCATCCGGATAGTCAAGCAGCTCTCATGGCACTAGCTTCAGAGACAATAAGCTCTAAGTTGGTGCAGAACTGCGTGACAGTATTGAATTCCCTGGGCGAAAAGAACAGGGTGATTCTGCGCTGGGTTCCGGGGCACGCAGGAATCGAGGGCAATGAAAATGCCGACGAACTTGCAAAGGCGGGAGCCAGAGGAACGCTATGCGGCCTAGAACCATGTTGTGGCGTTCCAACAAGCCTGGCACGCCTAACGCTCAGAAACCTTTGCCTAGAGCAATCCATCAATCACTGGAATTGCACGCCAGGGTTGAACCACTCCAAAGCACTAATAAAGGCTTACAATCGTAAGTCTGCTCAAGAAGCGCTAGCGCTTAGCAGGAACAACTTACGCATAGTAGTGAGAGCTCTCACAGGACATTGTGGCCTGAACAAACACATGTTCAACCTCAAGCTCCGAACCACAGGAGAGTGCAGGCTCTGTGAGGAAGCAGAGGAAACCCCCATGCACCTCCTGTGCGAGTGTGGACCACTGATGCGTAAAAGAAATACATACCTAGTGGTAATGCGTGTAAATAGCAATTACCAGGAGTGAACGTAATCGTTATTTATTAAAATTATAGAAAATTGAAGTTTGGAGTTAACCAGCGGGAGCGGTGTCGTTGCACGTTAAATACACAATTTCTCTCAAATCAATTATAGAAAACCGTGTACTAAAAGACAGCTCACTAACCTGTAGCTATGATCCCAATCCACCTTCAGGAAACAGAGGTAGGCAGGCGGAGGCAGCGCGGTAGTTTGCCGATGCACGTGCAGCAAGCGTTGCAAGTCCACTATATTTAATGTCCTATGCGTCAAATAATTACACACACAGACACTAACAGTTATTATTCACCAAAACAACAATCCGAGAGTCCAGAGATCATGTGTTTTCTCAAAATAATTAAGAAATGACGGGAACGCAATGTTCCATCGACTATGATTTTCTGACAACTAAAAATCCAGGTAGTTGCATGCGAAGTTCACGCCCTCTGTCGGCGATCCGCAATTGCAGCCTATGTACCGTCCAGTGAACCAAAAACACATAACTAAATCTAATGAGTGTCACAAGTACATAGTGGTATTTTATAAATAATTAGAAAGAAATTGTATATAACATTGCTGCGCAACCATACTCCGGGCCTTGGAAGTTCAAAGAACTTTCGAAATAAATTATAATATATAATACCGTATTTTAAGTATAAAGATAATCTTCCAGATTACAGATTTTTACCAGAAACTGATATGCAAATAAATTAACCAAACCCTATAGCGAAACAATAAAAACTAACTGAAATAAACTTATTACGTTAATGTTTGCTTATTGAATAGGTAAAGGATATAGTTTAACAACTGGACGTTTAAATAAAACACCATTTGTTTTAACTAATGCTACGCGAACTATGTTATCAGCGCCTGGAAATACCTTTGTAATTAAACCTAAAAGCCAGTTCAATGGCAGGATTACCGGAGCCACCAAACCAAACACGTCAAATAATCGTGCAACTAGGGACAAAAGAGTCCATTTTGTACATTTCTCATCTATTTGAGAAATAGTTACGAAAAAAATATCATAAGCTGGTTCCCATGAAAGACCCAAAACCTTTGAAATATTACTGCCGTCTGAGGAATTTACAGAGGCGCGGTGTGAATCTGGGAGGCTCTGCAATAGAGCGGGAGAATTGCTGGCCCATTTGATCAAGTCAAATGCTCCAGATTTAAATAAGGCGATTAATTCTCGCGATAACCTTATAGTAGTGCCCTCATTATGCACAGAATGGACCAAATCGTCAATAAACAGTTTCAAGCGCGAAGTAGCTTTATCAGGGCGGATGACTGCGTGATGTGGAATGTAGTTCCCATCATCTGTGACATCATCGGCAAGAACTTCTGTCAAGTAACCATTCTGAATATATTCATTTATTACTTGATTATAATTTTCGCGTGACGTAGGCATATGTTTAAGTTTTCTTTCCAGAGCGAGAAGGCGGCGGTGAGCAATAGCGCGAGAATTACCCAGTTCAGCAGGATCTTTGCAGAACGGTAAGGCTACGGCATCTCTACCATCATCATTGCGGGACACTGAGGTTGTGTATAGATTTTCACATTCCGTTTCGCTAGGACTTAAAAAGACTTCTGATTTATCGGCAGGGATTTCTTCTAACTCCCAGAATTTATTTAAACTAGACTCGAGGTGACTGAGTGCGATTGCAGTAAATGAAGTATCATTAAGCGAGTCTTTACGCGGGTTAAACTTACAATGAGAGTCACCCATTAATACATAACCGAAAGAAGTTAACAACGCAGGCGGTCCGCAACCGCCAGACTCAACCCTGTTCCCCAGATAAATATAAGGGAACAACTGAGCACCGAGCACCACATCTATTCCTCCTGGGATATTCCAAGTGAGGTCAGCGAGCGGTATATTATTCAGGTAAGTCATATCACAGTTTGTAATAAACTGTGCGGGTAATTGATCTGTAATATAATCAACAACTAAAGCATAAAGGTAATATTTATTGTTTGGATAAACGCGGGATTCTATATTTAAATAAACATAACCATGTATTGGTCGCGGAGATAAACCTACACCGCTAATACAGGTATTGTTTAGTGGAACGATCGGTAAATTAAGTGTCTTGCAACAGTCGAGCGTTATTAAATTATTTTGCGAACCATTATCTATAAGGCCGCGTATTATTACCTTTCCATCACCATTACTAGGCTTGGCGTATACCTGAGCAGTAGCCAAGAGTATAGTCGTATTTGGTTTCGATTCAGCAGTAAGCGAAACTGAAGCGTTAACCGGTGGCAGTCCCGGTGTATAAACGCGCGCTTCACTAACCGGCGGCGACGGCAGCGCAGTTCCGCATGTATAGTTGTCTCGTGACGAGCTCGCATTCATAACGCGCGGGTTCGAGTCCGCGATAATCACATGGGGCTGCGTAGGCGCATGGCATGTACCGACGTCTAAAGCGTATGGGCGCGAGGGAGATGCACAGGCGACGGCGGGGGAGACGCGCGGCGGCGGCGGCGGAGGGAAGGGGGCGCACGGCGCAGGTGAACTATGAATATCATCATGGATAGATAATTCAGTTGTCTGTATGTGAGTGTTTGTACTTGTATTATATTTACTCGGTGAATCAATCTTTTCAAAATGCAAATACTTACTATGACGCTTTTGGCAAATAGTACATACATATTTTTTATTGTTGCAAGACGATATGGAGTGCGAAGTACTCAGACAGGCAACACATCCCTTTATAGATTTTATAAATTCATACCTATCCTTAGGAGAATTCATATTTTTAAATTGTGTACAATTATAAAGTTGCGAATGCTCTGTGCTATTACATAATGCACAAGACTGAGCATGTTGGGGAGGCGACACACTGCGCGAGACGAACGCCTTGTAGCTACGCACGGGAGGAGCCGTTGCAGCCAACGGCGGTTTGTTAACTGCAGTGTGAGATAATCTCGGGTTAGAATTAGCTATATTAGATCTCTCTAGAACCTTAACTTGGTCCTGTATGAAAGAAATAAATTCCTTATAAGAAGGTATTTCAGTATCTCTTACAGACATCTCAAAATTTTGTGCAGTTTGAGATTCAACTTTTTTGAGCGCACAGTGCAATAATATAAAATCTGCAAGATCAGGTATACCTAACTGTTTCAAAGCGGCGATAGAAGACGAATATTTTTCGATAAAATCATTGAGACTGTTAGCATTATGTGTACAACCTTTTATTTCAAGAACATTATTTAGATAATACGTTCCCAAAGAACGTTTATCTTGGTACCTTTTAACTAAACTATCCCAAATTATGTTGTAAGTATCACCGGTGGGAACAATACCCGCGGTTAACTTTAACGCTTGATTAGTTAACTTTCCCATGAGATATTGCACGCGCTGCGAATCAGACAATTGTGGGTTCGTATGAATGTTTGATTTGAATGATTCATAAAAAATAGGCCAATGTTCAGTTCTACCATCGAAACTAGGAAGTTCTATTGGGGGTAGTTTTATACTATTATGATTACATGGCGCGGAACTAGAAATTGGCGTTCGTATTATGGACGAACTAATATTGTTTCGTATGCGTTTAATACGAATATAAAGATCATCAAAGGCTTCCAGAGGCTGATAATCTGGCGTTAATTCTGGATCCATTGTTAACGTTATTTCGTTTATTTCATCCATAATAGATTCAAACTTTATACGCATATCATTGATCGTTTCTGAATCAGACATGAAACTTTCGTTCGATCTAGAATCAAAATTTGTAATATTTTTACTCATGCTATATAAACGGTTAAGGCGTTGAAAAATGCCTTCCTTTTTAGAAATGAGCATTTTTAATTTAATTTCCGACATTTTAAGCCTTGTAAAAGTGAAATTCAAGTAAAAATTGACAATTTAAATTATTTGCAACAAAATATATTTAATTATGGAAAATTCACGATATTTGCCAAGATGGCGGACGGTATTCGTAACTATAAAGACTGCGTCTTTTACCAACAAGCTTACGTAAATGACACAGAGTTTTTTGAATTACTGGAACAATATCCAGGACCGAAGGACCATAAAATGGTAATGCGTGTAAATAGCAATTACCAGGAGTGAACGTAATCGTTATTTATTAAAATTATAGAAAATTGAAGTTTGGAGTTAACCAGCGGGAGCGGTGTCGTTGCACGTTAAATACACAATTTCTCTCAAATCAATTATAGAAAACCGTGTACTAAAAGACAGCTCACTAACCTGTAGCTATGATCCCAATCCACCTTCAGGAAACAGAGGTAGGCAGGCGGAGGCAGCGCGGTAGTTTGCCGATGCACGTGCAGCAAGCGTTGCAAGTCCACTATATTTAATGTCCTATGCGTCAAATAATTACACACACAGACACTAACAGTTATTATTCACCAAAACAACAATCCGAGAGTCCAGAGATCATGTGTTTTCTCAAAATAATTAAGAAATGACGGGAACGCAATGTTCCATCGACTATGATTTTCTGACAACTAAAAATCCAGGTAGTTGCATGCGAAGTTCACGCCCTCTGTCGGCGATCCGCAATTGCAGCCTATGTACCGTCCAGTGAACCAAAAACACATAACTAAATCTAATGAGTGTCACAAGTACATAGTGGTATTTTATAAATAATTAGAAAGAAATTGTATATAACATTGCTGCGCAACCACCTAGGTAACTACTTGCTTCACCCTGACGAAGTAAAACAACTCAGTGCTAAAAGTATAGTGCAGTTTCTAACTGCTGCAGGGCTTAACACGGAACTATAGTATGGTGGCGATCACAATAGACCAGAAATGGTCGCAGTGATACAAGGTCTGGACTGAGATCTTGAAATAGCCCCAACTCGAATAATAATAATAATAATCTCCTTTTCGAGATCCTAATCTACATGTGTGCCAATTTTCATCCCGATCTGTCCGGTGGTTGAAGCGTGATTGAGTAACAAACATCCAAACTTTCGCATTATAATATTAGTGGGATATTTGTGACGATATTTAAATATACGTGTATAAATTAAAACTTATAATCAGCATCGTTTACGTCTAAAGTGACATAATAAATAAACGACAATTGAAAACTCTTATCTCCATGTAATAGGATTAACGGTTATAGTATGTCTAGATACGATAACTATTGACGCACGTATCTGGCCTACTAGATAAAATTGTTTAATAATATACGCCTTTGTCTCCATGCCGGGTTATTTATCGTTAGGCAATTGCAAAATGTGGTTTCCGGTAGAGTAGAATAGGACTACTACAACTCTTCCCGTGGATGTACAAGGCGACTGAGGGAATACATTATAAAACATCAATCAGGCCTCTCCAACCCGTCTGGCCAGCGCGGGGAGTGTAGGCCAAATCCTCCGTCTGCCTCCGGCAGATGAGAGAGGGTTGTGCTCCTGCTGTGGAGACAAAAATAAACTGATGATGATTGTAATGGCCAAATGCACAATGTTTCGTTATATATATGTAAAGTAGTTTAGGTATTTAGTAATTATGTAGGTATTGCATTATGCACTTTTTGCCCCCCTCGCTCTTAGTGCCTTGTCTCACACCCTGTAAGGTTGGGTGGAAGAGATCCCTAAGTGGGATAAGTCCGCCTTTGTACACAGTCTAATTCCTATTTTATTATTATTGTTGTTGTTATTTTTGGTACAATAAAGCGTTTACATACATACATACATTATGTATACATATATGTAGAAAATTTTATTTTGTAAATAGAACAATAATTAACAATTTGATTGATTATGAATACCAATACAAATTGTACTACGTCACGTATAGGCATCAAATATTTTCCACGTTTATGGCCAGTGGCTGAGCTACCGGCTCATCTAGCGTCTAGTGGCATTAGTTCGTAATCAGATGTAGCATTACATCGTATATTATCTTAATCTCATGTTGGGGGATTATCGTACACTACGTCGGTCCGCGCTGCTATGACGACGACGGCGATAGAATATTACGCATTATCTCACGCTCATTGACGTCATGGTTGGATGACCCTTAAATCGTAATTAAAATAATATCGCTTATCGTATGACGTATAACACTCTTGGAATAACGCCACGTCAGCATGATCAATACTCTGTCGCTATATCTTTCGTATTTTCCTTCTGAAGGGTTGCCTAGAAGAGATCGCTTTAAGCGATAAGGCCACCTTTGTACACTTTCCAAAAATCTGTACCTATTTTTATTGTTATTCTTAATTTGCGTGCAATAAAGAGTTTATCTATCTATCTATCATTAGCAAAGAATATTAAAAGAAAAATAATACAGAAGTCAACGATCTCTATGTACTACTAGATGGAGCGTTCCAAACAATCGCTCTGTTCCACGCTAGTAGCCACAACTCTTTCACATTCACAATGAAACTTGTGCAGTTACCTACTACTCAGAACATTTAATTATTTACTAAATATTGACATTATTTAATAGCGTCAATATTTAATTATTACTAAATATTGATATTATTTAATAGCGTCAATATTTAGTAATAATTAAATGTTCTGCGTAGTAACTGCACAATTTTCATTGTGAATGTGAAAGAGTTGTGGCTATTGCGTGGAACAGAGCGATTGTTTGGAACGCTCCGTCTAGTAGTACATAGAGATCGTTGACAGAAGTTGATTCGAGTAAAATGCAATCGCGCGTATCGAAGGTTATTTCCTGAGAAAAAATAAAATGAGTATATATTTAGAGTGTTCTTACTTGAATTTCAGACCCAGACAACCCACAGCCGAGCACATCGAAGACCGAGCTCCCTCCGAGCCAAACAGACGAGCCAGGGACGAAGAGTTGCAGTTGAGCTTCCTCCCAACCAGTCCCAAGGACTCCAGGACTTGCCCAAAGCTGAAGTAATCTCAACCAGGTAGTATTAAAGCACTGATAATGTAGCCCCACCTTTATTGTAAGGTATCGTGTATATACGTCACGTTATGTAGAATGGTATGGTGGACATGCCTCACGTTTTATAGAAGACTATGGTGTACAGTCGATGGGCGAAATTAATAACCACTTTTAACACCAGATGCTGTGATGATCGTAGCTGATGTCCAATGCAGACAAGCGACAATTGGTCGGTTTAAGTTTGAATCCGACAAAATGGCTACCTGAGTGAATATCATCTATAAACGCTGCCACGTTGCTGTATTAATGGAAACATTCCAACATTGTTGTCACTCTAATTATTATAAATGCAGCTGTAGTTTTTCTCGCGGGCAGTAAACACGTTCGCGACCAATGCTATTTTTCTGACTGAATAATCTGTCTTACTGCTTGACGTTACGTTCAGCGTAATATCAACCTAAAGGTGGTTAATGTTTTAGTTCCTCGACTGTACATATCTCGCATTTTGTAGCAGGGTGGGTATGTTGTACTTACCTCACTTATACAGTAGGGTATGATGTACAAATAGAAGCCATGTGACGTTAGATTTTGCAACTAAATTTAAGATTAGACTCGAATTATTCACATTGAATGTGTTTTAGATTAAAATTGAAAATATCATGAAACTGTAAGTGTTGCTAAGTATAATTCTGAGTTAATGTCGCAGTCAGATCGTAAATTAGTTATTTTATTTAATGCCTAGAGCGATCGTAGTCGTGAATATAAAGTGAATACAGGGCTAAAATTATACAAAAGATCTGAAATACCCCATGGTCCGTTATGCTAACCTATAATACTATACTTATGAATATAATCTATAACTCTTCCAATTCCGTCGTTTGACTAAATAACAGCTATTCTAATACGTAAGTTTTACACAGAGTAAGAAAAAAGCTGCTATTAGTCAAACATTAGGCCCGATTCTGAAGACACACATTTAAAATTTGACAGCGCTAAAATTCGTTTCGTCTTTATCTTCATAATACTGTGTGACAAGGATAGCAACAGTTTTAGTGCTGTCAAATTTTAACATTGTGCCTTCAGAATCGAGCCCATTGACCTTCTAAGAGTTCACTGATGTGAACCGCCCAATGGCCTAGGCACTTCATAAAATAACGAATTTAACAATCAGCAGCGTGCGACATTAAAAACGTGTTATAGTTTTTCGATATCTATAAATTACAAACTTTATAGCAAAGTTTTTGTTCATTGTCAATTTCTAGACAAACGTAAATAAAGAGAAAATGATGTGATATTGAACTTTGGGT
This sequence comes from Esperia sulphurella, assembly GCA_947086405.1. Taxonomy (NCBI): domain Eukaryota; kingdom Metazoa; phylum Arthropoda; class Insecta; order Lepidoptera; family Oecophoridae; genus Esperia; species Esperia sulphurella. The sequence goes on along the minus strand of OX352260.1, from coordinate 3,739,873 downwards.
CCGATTCTGAAGCGGATTAAAATTATTACTTTCCCTGTCAAACAGCAGTAAAGAAGATGAAGACGAAATTAACTATTGTCTTGTCGAATTTCAAAATCGTATATATTATTAATTTTATTTCTTAACGACAGACATACAGTGGGGGACCGGGTTAAAGCGCTTCGATGAATGAGGTGCGGTGAGGAACGTCAAACCATAAACTAGCAATTGCAGTGTGGCGATATGAAACTGTCACTTTCCTCCGAAGGTCCTTTAATTTGGTCTCCCATTGTTACACATGACACGCAAATTATGTTATTATTACCCAAATGACTTGTCACATTCAGCTTATGTGATTTGTTTCAACCCCGTCATACATACCCTAATTAAATTGACACGAGTTTTTAAAACGTTGTCATTGGCTAATGATCTACCTATTTGAAAACTAGACAATAGATAACTTTATAAATATAAGTATATTAATTGACTCACGTGCGCTGAATACTTGGACGTCACTTAATTATTGCTTCTAAAGTAGGAGTAATTTAGTCGGAATCTGTTCAAATAGTTTGTAATTTTGAGAGCAGCTTAACTGAAAGTTTGTTTTTTAATATTTAATAGGCGTTCTAGTATCCAGCTGAAGTAACTCATAGGCAGCTTCTTATGGTTCCTTTTTTTAATATGAACAAAAAAATCTACTTATGCAATAAATATGTTGAAATGACATTAAGTCAATTTCGAGCCCGATTCTGAAGGAACACACTTAACATTTGGCAGCATTACAACTATCAAACAATATTAAGGAGCTAAATACAAAACTAATTTAGTGCTGTCAAATTTTAAATGCGACTTCAGAATAGGGTCTATAGGGTTTATGATTGATTGTAATTTTAACTTAGATGCCCACTGTACCTACTGAATTTAAAGAATATTACGTAATATCGTAAGTTATACAACTAGCACTTAGTTGAGTTATTTAACAATTATTTATTGTTTATATTTACTTTAAAAAATTAGTTAATAATTATAACAATTGAACTGTAGGCGTATCGGACGTTTTGCCGGTTCTTGGCCGTTTGAGTAAGAATAACAATGGTATAGAAGTGAAACAAGCAGTTCTTCTTCCTAAAATGACCTTTCTTAAGATTTTATCATGTCAAGTGTATTACATAACGAATACAATTTACTACGTTACTAAAACCTAAGCTTTCATGCTCATGCATTAAGTTTCAAGATGCGCCCCACGTTTTTCGAGTTCACCTGTAAGCATGTATGTGGTGGTGGAGTGTGATTTTGTGTATATGCCCTCTTAAGTCATCAAGACCCCCAGGTTATGTTTTAAGGCGCATTAATACGTGGTTTTTAGATTAATTTTTAATCTACATTCAATATTTTGTTCTTTTTCGTGTTCTTATGTACCTCTGTCTATCTGTCTTATAAACGGGTTTAGAATGTATTGTCATCGAGTTGTGAGCTACCCTCAAAGATTTAAACCGGATAGCTAATCGGGAAGTGCTCGAAATCTGAGTTGCAAGATGCCACCCAGAAGACACAGACGGACAAGAAAATGACTTAATAAAAACGTGGTAAAATGGTTATAGCTAACATCTAATTGGCCAGACCGCCGATTCAAATCCTGTACGCCTACAGTGAATAGTACAATTTCTTTTTATTATTATTTGAGTGAGATTATAGTACAGTTTGGTGCTGTTTTTTTTTAATTTGCTAACGTAATGTGTATACGTATATATTGTATATACTATACGTACAGTTTGTATCAATCAAATTGATCAATGATACTTTTATTGCATCTCGCAAATAAAATATTCTCCATGGAAATTTTAATTGGCGCAAAGGACAAACCACTACTTTTCAGGAGCCGCAAAAACCTTGTTTTTTTTCTTTGTGCGCCTGTATTAATCATGTCGAAGGCTAGATTCATTGAAATTCAAATTATTTTTTAAATACACCACTCGATAGAGAATTGAAAATCGAGTCTGAGAAGCTAAAAAAACGATTTTGGCATTTTGTTCCTTACGCCAGTTTAAATTTCCGTCGACGATATTGTTATTTGTTTTCGAAGTGTTCATAAAGTTTGTTGCAGATGCTTAATTTGATTGTAATTAATTTAGTTATTTATTGCGTTCCATATGCTGACGTACTGTGTGTGTGACGTATACAGGGTGTCTTACTTTTGGAATATGCAAGGATCTTTAGAAAATTCTTTAATGATATTGACTTTCTTTGTAAATAGAATGGTTGAAGATCTCATTTCGATTGGCATATGGCGTCGGGAAGATGACGAGACAACTCGCAATAAACTCTTAAGTTAAAGTTTAAAGTTTCGTTGAGAGTGTTTCGCCTCTTATATAGACAAATTGATCGCTACAGGTTACCATCTACAGTGACATTCTGAATTAAGTGACCAGCCCTAGCACTTTAAATGATGAAAAATTTCAAATACAATGAACTTGATCATTTACATAGAAATCCTATATATTGCAATAACTATCTACCGCTTACTCGTTTCGCAGCAGATGCATAATTCCCCGCTCCCCTGGAATATATTGAAAGGGGGGTAATTATTTGTTTACGTTCATGTCTTCTAGAATCCTTTATATTATTTTCTTATAATAATTGTTTACTGATTGATTGGCAAGAATAATTAAAAACAATATTCTGTTTTGTTGTCTACGCCGTACATGTCTGATATTTGTTTACACGTACAAATTCTTCATAAAGGAATTTGTGTCTGTGCTTTTTAACATTTCGTAGTTTCATATAATGTCATTGCTTGTTCTAGATTATTATATTATAATAAGTATTTAGCTCAATGAAAGTAGGTTCTAACTTCCTATCCTGTGAAAGTAAAATATTGTATATAGGAAGGGTATTTGCAGAATGTTTAAAAAAATGGTAGTTGTCATTTGATGGAATAAGTAAACATGATGGAACAGAAAAGTGAAATGTCTCTGCGAATTCATAAAAATAAAATAAAGGTTCAGTATTCGATACTTACTGAATCTATCTCTACAGGCATTTTGCTAAATCCTGTTTGAAGTATATTTCAATGCCAGCTCAAGGATTTATAAAAGATCTTGCCTTTGCCTTACGTATTTCTAATCTGACCATCGAATTAAAAGTTCAACGTTCTATGGGGCCTATTCGTGTCTTGATGTTGTAGTGCTATTTTATAATACATGTCTCTAGATAGACACGGCGGTGTTATTAAGAAGTATTGTCAATTTTCACAAATGTACATTTTATTCTTATCGTAGTTTTGGCAAGGAGGAGTAGGAATTGGTTTCGCTAAACGGTTTCGCTTCCCTAAGAAATGGAACAAACCTTACAAAATGTCTGAATAACGATATAGGTTGAATAAAACCTAGATAATATTGGTAAAATTATTTGCAGTGAATCATCCAGCTATAATAAATCAGTCCAAATTTAACGTAATTAATTAAAATATAAAACGGCTTCTGACTTTATGACCGATTTTACCATTGATTACGCCGTTGCCCGAAGAAGGTTTATATAAAACTACCCACATGTGAAGCACATGCTTCATAATAAGGTCTAATGTTAATCGCCCCTTTCACTTGAACGACCAACATTCGACCTTATGACGTACTGAATAAACGATTGATGAACAGTCGTGAGAGGTTTGCAAAAATCGAATTGTTGCCAGCGATACCAAAGCCTTATCTTCCACTGCCATTGTTATGTCGTAATTGTCTACGAATACATCATTATCAAAATGTTTGTCAAGAAACGTATTTACGCTGCGACTGTTGCGGAATAGGGCATTACTAGCCGATTTGCGTCAGTAAAAGAAACTGCTGCATCAGATACATATAAAGTAGCACATTTTTTATAAAAAATATTGGTACCTACGATAGGTCTTTATTCAATGTATTTGCAGTTACAGAGCAACTAGGTACTATGATATTTAATGGTACCTAGTTGGATTTTGTAGGCATATCATGTCGCGCAGAGAAATATCCAATCCAGTGTGTCACAGACTTTCATTGATGTACGAATATGAACAGCGCACAGAATATTAAGTGTCAATTATTTGAAGACAAGTAATATAGTTATGTATGAAATAATGGTAATAAACCCGCATCCAGTAACATTGTTAATTTAGTTGCCATCAATGAATAGGATTGTTACTGTTAAAATGATGCTGACATTTCTACTGAACCCAGCCATTGTGAGCTACAGTGGGGGACCGAGTTCACAAACTAGTAGTGTGACTAGCAACCGGTAGGTGCGGTGAGGTAGGAGGACCGTATTTTTTTTTAAATGTGTTTTACGGCTCTGGAGGCCAAGTCCTTTTAAACCAGTCTTAGATATTTTATTACTTCATTTAAGATTTTGCCTTACTAAAGTTAATAGTAAGGTTTGAGGTTAGGAAGTTCTCTGATTTATGAAGATCAGCTTAGTCACGTTTATTTATGATTCCTTCATAGACATTTGTTGCATAATATACTTTTTTGGAAAAACAAATACACAACAAATATAAATATTGAAGCACAATAAAAAATTCAAATATTCTTTATTGTGCATCAATACATATAATAACATTTTATAAAAAAAAACATAGAAGGATGAATTTAGTGTAAAACCAACTGTTTTCCCAAAAAAACGCGGGAACACCTCCCACCGTCAAACTTCTGATTGCAGTGTTGCTATATGTCTCCGTCAGATTCCTCCGAACGGTCCTTTAACTCTGCCCTCCACTGTAGATTTATAACTTAAGAAAATGTGTGCAATAACTTTGAATTTCTTTTACAGTCGTTTTCATGCCTATTTTTGACGCACCTTTTTTTCACTCGACCATGTAATCATTGGTGACGCAAAGATTCTCTCCAGCGCCACTAGTGGATGAAAATCTAAATAGATACTAATTTAACAGTAAGTAGAGAATGAAATAGGGAATTTCAAAAGTTGCCTGCGTCTCTGCTTAGCTTAAAAATATTGCCGCTAGGGGCGCGCGCGCTTAATCTTTGCGTCGCCAAGTGTAGTACTTATTTTTACTAATTTTTGAATTATGATAGATCTCTAACTTTCTTTATAGAAGAATATCAGTTTGTGATTTTAGAGTAGCATTTGTTGTATAAAGGCTGTGTAAATACGTATTTATTGTAGGTTCTTTTTGTCATTTATTAGTTTAGAACACGAGTCGCAAAGCGATTAATTGTGTTTTGACGGTTGCTGTTTGTTGTTCATAGTGGCAACTGGCGAGGAGTCGAAGGTAAAACACGCAAAGGTAAAGATTTGATGCATACATAATACGTACGTTTGTTACGTACTACGTTCTAGTCTTCTGTCAGTCCAGAAAACGTATACCATCTGTCTAATTTTAACAATCTAAAATTAACATTATTGTGTTACGTCAGGGTCCATTTTAGATTGTGTGATTGAAATTGAAATTCAGATGGTTATACTTCAACGAGACCGAGACGGCGACTTTACAAAGGTTATAAATGGTGCGTTTAACAAACCTTTTACCTGTGTCGCCATTAATGTGTCAATACCGAACAGTAAAGGCAAAATCACATTTTTCACACGCGACGTTTGTCTCCACACGCATTGCATAGCGTCGCGTGTGAAAAGTGTGTTCCTGCCTTAATATTTCATCACGTTACCTTCGCATTCTTGTATCTTAAAAATATATTATTTTCCTTTCATTATTGTTACGCTATGTCCTAACAACGCCAGATATTCAGATGCCGTATTTATTCTTTATTGTTAAAAACCCATTCTACCCTCAGATTAAATAAAAACAATTGCAATGATTCCTACGTAGTCTGCAAAACGTTTTTATCGCCCCCTGTAGTTATTTTTCAGATACCACAATGTGAAGGTAACGATGATTTACTACAGTATGCCGTCTGTTGTAGGTTTAACATTACAAATAGAATTAGCACGAAGACGAGCACAACCAGTCGCTGTTTTAGTACTAACATAGGTTACGTACGTTACGTATCACTGTCGTATTAAACGTATAGTCGATTGTAAAATAGTGAAGGACTAGATTTAACGAATTTGTATCGTTTTGTATCTAGTTTGTTGTCAAGCAAGCAAATAGAGATTAAAAATATTTGAAAAATTTACCATTATTTTTATTGTGTATTATTTATTCTATTCTATTTATTAGTGTTCCTTTTTACAAGAAACTACTAAACGCCTGCCTCAATGATCTCATAAGGGATTTCGTACACAAAGAAAATTCAATATCATTCTTCAACCACACATCGTTGAACCACACCCATCCAAGCGAACAGTTTAATCACCTACCATTATTACCAGCGCACTAACCCGTCCGTACACGTTTGTGTGTCCGCATAAACTATCGAGAGAGGGACCACGTTATACGTCAACACTATGTGCTTCTCTTTTCGTACTGCGCGCCGTGCTTTATTTTGCGGCCGACGTTAACCTGGCGGGAGTGTCGCTTCTTTACGTAGTAATATTTGGTATTCTCTGCCTATTCTGTTCACGCCTCAAAATCTAAGGTTCACGCACACGTGACACAAAGAATCTAAAATCAACGCGTGTATTCAACTCAGATTAATTAAATAAGTAGGTACCTACTTATATGATGTTATAGTCTAGTAAAATATTATACATATTTGAAGGGGTATTGCATCATAAAAAGTTAACTTTTACGCGTTTTAATTACGCAAGACTCCATTTTTGCATAAGTATTTTTAAAACAATGCGCTAACCGTCTATTGAGAGGGCGATGCGCAGAGTTTTCGTGGGACGACGTCGGATATACAGTTATTTCATACAGTTTACTTTCTGTGATCGAAGGAGAATGGTTTCGTCTACCGAGTGGCCTTACATAAAATTTATTCATATTATTTGTTGGTACTGATAAAAGGATATGCTGAGCTATTTTCCATCAAAAATAATATTATTTGTAGCTTGTGAAACAAACTAATTAATTCGTTTGTCTCAGAGCTGTAAAACGGTGTCCAATAAATAAACGTCCAAAACGACACTGAGTCACTGAGGGTAGATGGGTGGAGTTTGATTCCATGTCGATTTTTTTGCCCGAAATTATATAAAAAGTAAGAAATGGAAATATAAGTACCACAGCAACTGACATATTTTTGTACTGACAATACTGAAGGTATTGCCATAAAGATACTATAGAAACTACTATTTTTGTGGTAGTTTCTTTGGTTTCTTATTTGACGTAGTTTTATTTATTGTAGGTAATATGAAAGTGATATTGACTACGTTTTCATTACGTGATGATATTGCGTTTTAAATTTACAATATTTCAAGCGCTTGAAAATAATTACGATGACATTACATTTGCGATTAACAAGTTTGACAGATGCAATGTAATGGCACGGCGTGGCAACACTGACATTCGCTGATTGATGTTTCACGTACGGATGTAGAGAAAGTAAATTCCAAGTTTTCCGAGTTTATTGCCTCAAAACTATGAAATAATCATTTCCGCGCCGTGAGAAATGCCCTTATTGTTGTCTAGTATCGCTCGCGAGTGCCAAAACACGAACTATTTGACGTTAACATGTTGGAAAGCTGTGATGACTGAATCCTCGATTTGTGCTTGTTTAAAGTGATTTTTATGTGTCTTTCTTAAGTTGTTTGGGCACGATGCCGAGGGGAGAGAACAGGCCGAGCATGCTCCTGTCTCGGGACGAAAACGAACAGGTGTTCAGCCTTATCGGGCCAAAATGCCAGGTATGGAAACTGGCCAAGTCTCAGTTGGCCTTACTCGTGAATCAGACCTGTAGATTACGTATCTCTACTTGTATCTACTATTTATCTGTTGATAGCAATTCGATAATGTCTATTTACTGTATAAATTTGGTTTGACCAGAATTTTATCGGTTTGGAAGTAATCATATTTCTCATCAATCAAATTTATCATTTCCGTGTCAAAATACGTTGTCTTCGGGCTTTACCGAACATTCTCTACATTATGAAAATGCATGTAGTGGTATTATTTGGTGCCTTATTAAAATGCACCATTAATGACAATTACACTGAGGAAAAAAGATGGTTGTAGTGTAGGAAATGGGGCCTTATCTCTACTCTATCTATGCTCTACTAAAGATATAGGTTACGGTGAGCGAAGTAACGAGCTTGTTAGGTTGCTGTAGACCACCACTTGAGCTAAGCGAGCCATGTGAGCCTTCAACAGCAGCCACAGGCGAGTGCCCGAGCCGAATTGTACAAAATATTTCAAAGTTTCTTTTCATAGTGCCCCCTATTGTATATTCTTGATTTAGAAATCAGATAAGGACTTCACAACGTACCCAGACTTGATTATTTTTATTATGTAATCTTTAGCCTCTATTATATGTATGTACAGGTTAATGACAAATGAAGATTTGGGGGGAGGGGATGGTTGGAGGCACCAAAATGAGATCTCTCGCCACCTAAAACATGCTGAAGCCACTCATTCTTTTATGGATGGATTTATATTAGATTTACCATACTATTATTATCCTTTAGTTGTCTCTTACTAAAAACTAGTGAACCAATTGATCTGAAATGTAAATTGTACATCTAAAATGCAATGCAATAATGTAAAAATTATGGAAATTTCATGAAAAAATATAGTTTGCAACATATTCCAAGAAAACAAAAAATAAATTTTATTGACTGAACCTGCACATTGTGTGCACTATATACTCTGCTGTTCCCTTTTTGTAAATTATATCAATAAACTATTGGAAAAATATAAAACTACTGTTACTGAGGTAGAGAGTAGAAGTAGATATTTTGTTGTTAGGACATTGGATTTGGGACTTAATACATAATGCAATCAATGCCTGGACATGCATCGGACATGCATAATCGGTAGGTAACAAATTCACAAAACATTAAATTTTTATTTATTATTTTCAGTTTTTTAAATGAATTTAGTATGTATTGACATTTTACTTGAGTAGATGACATATTTAATAGGGCTCATTTTCGAAACACTTTACTAAACTGAAGTATGTCTTTACAAGATTAAAAAAATTTAAGTAAGTGAAAGAGTGAAAACGGAAGTTGGGCCAAGACCGACGAAGAAAAAGTAGAAGCTTTTGGTTACTTTCTTCGAGATGTATTCACACCAAATAAGGACCTTGGCACTCATTACACAGACCTGGAAGTGAAGAAGTTTCTCGAAAGTGATCTTCAGCTAAGTCCTCCTATACGATGTTGCACACCTACTGAAGTAAGGCGAATCGTCATGCATCTAGACCTGAAAAAAGCCCCAGGCTTTGACCTTATAACGGCAGAAGTACTGAAAAACCTCCCTAAGAAAGCTATAATTTTCATTACCTCGCTTTACAATGCTATCCTTAGAACTTTGCATTACCCTAGCGCATGGAAAGTCTCTCAAATAACTATGGTTCCAAAACCTGGTAAGCCTCCACATCTGACATCTTCATACAGACCAATAAGTCTACTCCCAGTATTATCGAAGGTCTTTGAGAAAATCATTAAGACGCGCTTAAATGAATATTTAAAAGAACGTGACATGAACGTGATTCCCGACCACCAGTTTGGCTTCAGAACAAACCATGGAACCATCGAACAAGTCCACAGAGTGTGTGAACACATAAGAGATGCTCTGGAGACCAAAAAGTACTGCTCAGGAGTGTTTCTGGATGTGCAACAGGCCTTCGATAAGGTCTGGCATAATGGCCTGCTGTATAAGCTTAAAAAGTTGCTACCCCACAATATGTATATGCTACTGAAATCCTACATTGAAAAACGCATCTTTTATGTGAAGATTAATGACGCAATCTCCAATTTCTATGAAGTAAAAGCAGGTGTTCCTCAAGGCTCAGTATTGGGACCAGCTCTATACCTAATATATACGACTGACGTACCTGAATCTGACAATGTAATGACAGCCACCTTTGCAGATGACACAGCAGTGCTAACCTCTGATGTGGACCCTGATGTAGCCTCAAGTATTTTACAAAGACATCTAGATAAAGTTCATGAATGGATGAAATCATGGAGAATCAAAGCTAGCGCTCCCAAATCAAACCACATCACATTCACCCTAAGGAGAAAAGATTGCCCAGCTGTAAAGCTAGGCCAAGATACACTACCCCATAATACTGTCGTAAAATACCTTGGCTTCCATTTGGATCGCAAGCAGATATGGAAAACGCACATCCAAAAAAAACGTGATGAACTTAACCACAAGTACAGATCTCTGGAGTGGCTCTTAGGACGAAAATCTAGACTGTCTGTAGAGAACAAAGTTCTTATTTACAAGAACATCCTGAAACCCGTATGGACCTATGGCATCCAACTCTGGGGTACAGCTAAAACGACAAACACTGAAATACTGCAGAGATTTCAAAATGGAGTGCTTAGGGCAATAGTAGATGCTCCATGGTTTACAAAAATGGATGAAATCCACAAGTACTTACAAATCCCTACCATCAAGGAAGAAATAAATACTATAACAAAAATCTACAAAAGTAAAATCTGGAACCACCAAAACAGACTTGCTCAGTGTCTCAGCGACCCACTACAAACAAGACGCCTAAAGCGGCTTCATACATGGGACAACCTATAAACATAAAAAAAAAAGTTATACAAATAAAGGCAGTCTAACAATGGGAAGACGCGCCTAACATGCCATCTGAACAACATCAAAATAACTGCTTATGGTCTGAGGACCGATCGCATGTTGGTCACAAAATTTGAAAAAAAAAAAAAAAAAAAAAAAAAAAAAAGTAAGTGAAAATCAGCACCATTAGTGTTCCCAGGATGTGTTAAGTACCAGCTGTTATTTAGCTGATTCCTGCAGTATCTGGAACTTAATATAATCACTACTAGTACACCTGTGAATGTTGTGAGAGATAACTCTTACGACAATCACAGGAATATCTTTCTTGAAAACTAATTTCTCTTTTCTTCTTGTTGAACGAGAATGACTTGGAGTTTGCGTACTTCTTAATGCAACATTGACAAAGCTTGCAAAGTTGCTGCAAGTAATTTCTCTCCATGCTTATCTAGTTTATTACTGATTGAAATCTTCATGAGAGTGAAAGTGTTGTAAATCGGAATCCTGTTTAAAGCTGTTTAGCCAATATAGACAAGAAAGTTACTAGAGACTATATTTCTATAGAAAAAGGAGTGAATCAGTGAAAAACACTCAGCATTTGTCAGCCATATTGCCAAGTTAAATTCTCCTACTATTTTATTTTCAAGTAAATGTATCCCTTTCTCAAATATGAGTGTTACAGAAAATAAAAACTGACTTAACTGTTGGGTACTCAGTGTAGTCTAGTTTTAGAATTATTTCAGGGATAATTCCAAAGTTTTTGGTAATTCATTTTATTTTAAATAATTTGTAAATAATGTGCAATACTTGCAAATACATTTTTTATGTAGTTCACAAAGTTTTGCTAATAATTTTGCAACTTAAATGAAGAGTTACACTAATAGCCTTTAATTAACATACAATTAATTTCTGAGTAAAATTGCATAAGTAGGCTGTCTTCAAGGTTCATAAGAACATTGATGTTTTGAGTTTCTCAAAGTAATTTGAAACTTTATTTTTAAGTTTTCCTTTTAAGTGTCTTATTTTTATTACTATCACCTTGTTGGCCTAATGGCTTGGCTACTACACTCAAGGTTTCGTTTCAATACATTTTGTACAATTTGATCCTGATCTGGATGTTATATTTGTAAATTGCCCTTATCTAATTCCCATAGTAGGAGAAAATCCTAATAGGATATATGCAGGTTGGCAGTAGTATTTGTGGCGACTTCAACATAGACATTTTAGTGAAAGATACAACCAGTACAAGGTTTCTAAATGTATTTAAATCTTTTAATCTAAATTGTGTGTTTTTCGAGCCTACCAGAGTAACGGCAACGACCACTACGTGTATAGATAACATCTTTTGCGATTGTGAATACAATGACAAGTCAACGATAAAATCTTTTAACTCAGATCACTGGGGACAGTTGGTGTCTTTTCCGTACGCTCGTCAACAACAGAGCATCACAGTTACAAAAAGGTCTACCGATGCTGGTCGACTTGAAGAATACATTGATGTGTTGGTTCAAAAACTGCCTCAATTTAATTATGATATCAGTGATCCAAATAAAATTTTTTCAATGTTTTTTGATACATTGGAAACTGAATACAATAATATTTTCAAAGTAGTTACAATAAAAAAAAATACTAAGTTTAAATTCAGTGATTGGGCAACAATAGGTATTAGGAAAAGTAGGGACGTACTATTTCAATTATATGCAGATAGATCTTCAAGACCCGAAGATTACAACTTTAAAGAACATGTAAAAAATTATTCTAAAATTTTTAAATCTGTCTGTATTGCTGCCAAATCTAATCTAATTAGTAAAAAAATAAAAAACGCGGAAAATAAAATGAAAGTAGTATGGACAATAATTAATAGCGAATCGGGAAGAACCAAACCTCGCGACAACGATATTATCCTAAATACTGACCTCGGCACGTTAACATCGAATGCCGAGGTGGCTCAAGAGTTTGAAACTTTCTTTACTAATATACCACTAAAGACCACAGAGAACTTAAATTCATCGGCTGCTCTTTGCAAAGAACGTTCCCTGTTGCATCACTGAATTTGAATTTAGGCACGTGAACCCACAGGATATTATAACGTCCTTTAAACAAATAAAAATAAAAACCACTGAAGACCTGTGGGGTATGTCTGTTAAAGTATGTAATTCCATCATTGATATTTTAGCACCATATCTTGCCTTCGCGTTTAATCTCTCTATAGATCATGGCACTTTTCCCGATCTAATGAAGCTAAGTAAAACTATACCATTGTACAAATCAGGAGACAAAAGAGATCCTGGCAACTTTAGACCCATTTCGATCTTACCGGTACTTAGCAAGGTTTTCGAAAAGGTCATGCTCAGTCAAATGCTTGTACATTTCAACTGTAACAAACTTCTACATGACCAACAGTTTGGTTTCACTAAAGGCCGCTCGACGACGGACGCTGGTGCTGCTCTTCTGCAAAATATTTTTGATGCTTTTGAGCGACACCACGATGCTATCGGGGTTTTTTGTGATTTATCTAAGGCGTTTGATTGCGTAGATCATAAAACGTTGCTCTTCAAATTAGAACATTACGGTATCAAAAATAAAAACCTTAGTTTATTGAACTCCTACCTAACAAACAGGATTCAAAAGGTTCAGATAAACGGTAAAAAGTCGCAGGGATCTCTTATTAAAATAGGAGTCCCACAGGGCTCAATATTAGGACCTTTCCTTTTTTTGGTTTATATAAACGATCTTCCGTACATGGTGCAGAATATGTCGAAGATTGTGTTGTTTGCAGATGATACTTCTCTGATTTTTGAAGTTAATAGACATGCCCAAAACTATGACGATGTGAACGACACCCTTCGGCAAGTTCATGAATGGTTTATTGCTAACAACCTTGTTTTAAACTCAAAAAAAACTAAATGCATAAAATTCTCACTTCCAGGTGTTAAACCATGTGATAATGACATAATATTAAATAACGAGAAGTTAGCATTTGTGGATAATACAGTTTTCTTGGGGCTAACCCTTGACAAGAAGCTGCAATGGGGTCCACATATAGAATTGTTATCAGGTCGGCTAAGCTCCGCAGCATATGCCGTTAAAAAGATTAGAGAGTTGACAGATATAGCTACAGCAAGACTTGTATATTTTAGCTACTTTCACAGTCTTATGTCTTATGGCCTCTTGCTCTGGGGTCGTGCTGCTGATATCGATTCTATATTCATTTTACAAAAAAGAGTAATAAGATCTATTTATGGGCTTCGTAGTCGTGATTCTCTAAGAGAATTATTTAAGGAAATAAATATTATGACGGTGCCATGTCAATACATATTCGCTAACATTATGTTCGTTAGACAGAACCTTTCTTTACTCAGCTTAAATAATGAGAGGCATAATTTAAATCTTAGAAATAATAATAAAATTCAAATACATCATTCTAGATTGTCTAAGATCAATAATTCTTTTGTGGGGCTGTGCGTGCGTTACTACAATAAGGTTCCGAATGAAATTATTAACTTGTCTGAACAGAAATTCAAATCTTCTATAAAAGTTAATCTGTGCAAGAAAGCCTACTATAAGTTAGATGACTACTTAAATGATAAAAGTCCATGGAGTGCTTGATGGCTCAGCATAGGTAGACTTAATGATTGTAATGAATAAGATAAATGAAAGGTAGGGCCCTGTGCCGTTGGGTTTGTTGCCACTTCTTCCCCTCGGTTATACAGGTGGAAGTGGAGTAGATTTAGGCAGAATTTGACGTCAAAAAGAGAATTATGTGTTCCAATTTTGAAAATAAATATTTTGATTTTGATTTTGAGTATCATCTGTTGATTAAGTTTATGACACAACATATTTTTAAACTTTATTGCATACAAAAGTACAACAGGCGATGTTAATGCTGAGTGCTTTCTCTACTAGTTACCTAACCTTTGGATCATGCTAATTACATTTGCGACATTAAGAACATTTAAAAATACTTATAAAGTATTAGGTATTTAGTTATTATGTAGTCTATTATGCACTTATATTTGCCCCCCTCGCTCTTACTGCCTTTCTCACACCCTGTAAGGTTGGCTTGAAGAGATCTCTTTTAGAGATAAGCTCGCCTTTGTACACAAGATTTATTACTGTATTTAGTTTTAAATGTGCATTAAAGAATATATAACGTAAATAAAACATCATATACTGCAGTCAAATCCAGGTGTGGTGGATAGGCCATGAATTCCATCCCATTATTTTAGTAAAACCTGGTTTACCAGTGATTTTATTATAAGCTATTGATTATGTAGATTTCACTATTAGCTAAGTGTCGTGCCTTACATTTGTATGCATGACATTACTTGAAGAAAAACAACAAACTTCTTTATTAATCTTATCTTAAAACTCATTCTCCACAGAGCCTAGCAACAGCTGTAGTGCAGCTCTTCACCACCGAAGGCCCAGCACATTCAGAATGGAAGAAGAAGGACACAGGTGTGCTCTGCCTCATCAAGGACAACAGCAAGAGGTCCTACTTCTTCAGGATCTACTGCCTGTACCGAAAGACCATGATATGGGAGCATGAAGTCTATACACAGATAGAGTACAAAAGTCCGAGGCCTTATTTGCACACTTTCGAAGCTGAGGTAAATAAATGTCGAAACTTTAGTGTTACACTATTTCTTGTTCATTTCTTAGTTGGATTTATGTTCTAATCTTAAATTTTGGAATCTCTTTTGGCTTTCAGATTTTTAATCAAACTTTTCAAAGAAATAATACTAATGATGACTTTTAAAATGATTAGGGATTACAACTGACATTAATCTGTATTAAAACTTCTTAAATTCATTATCCGCGTCAGTTTATCCCATATGTCTAGTTATT
Source organism: Esperia sulphurella (assembly GCA_947086405.1). Lineage (NCBI taxonomy): Eukaryota > Metazoa > Arthropoda > Insecta > Lepidoptera > Oecophoridae > Esperia > Esperia sulphurella. Next base: position 3,724,470 of record OX352260.1, on the reverse strand, counting down.
CTCTCAAAACTAAAGGGCATAGATAGATCTGAGGGAAAAATCAATGGAGCTATAAACCTCCATTACAGTTTTTAGGGTCTCATACCTTGAAATGGAACAACGGAACCCATATAGGATCCATTCAGGAGCAAGTGGTCTACTTCCCAAAATGTCCACTTTCCCAAAATGACTACTTTTCTAAACTAACCACTTTCTCACGAACACTTTAGAAAGTGAAATATCCCTTTTACCAAATACCCATTTAATAAGAAAGTGGACATACTTGTTCCTGAACACTTTGTTGTTCGTCTATCTGTCCGTTAAACCCCTTTTTCTAAGGAACGGCTAGAGTTATCGAGTTGAAATTAATACCAAATACTGATCTACATCCTTATAGTCCTGTAAAAATATTAAGTTTCTAATGCATTGCACTAGAAAGCTGTTCAAAGTGTATTTTCGTTCTGACGAACTCACTGTCGCATCAAAACTTCTTATAATATACCAAGGGTACTTTCTGCTTACCTAGTATCTTAAAATTTGGCACGAAAGAAGTTGTAACAGTGAAATTATTACTACACAATAATTTTAAAGTTTTGTTCTTACAGCCAGCAAAGAATAACATTGTTTAGAATTGAAAAGATTGTATAAATCTTAACAGTTTTGTTTATTAATTTACAGGAATACATGACTGCATTCAATTTCGCTAACGAAGATGAAGCAAAAGTCCTCAGGAACATACTTATTGAGAAAATCGATCTCCGAAAACAAAGGAGAGAAGGTTTGTGACATACATTATTGTCAAATCAAATCCCTTTTTGTATTACATTATTATTAATATCAACGCTTACTTTTTGATATTGAAAGTCAAAGCCAAAACCAATGAGAATCTATAATCTTTCGAATTATGACCATTATTTATATTATTAATGTTCAGAAAGTGAAAACATGTATCCCATTAAAAAAAAACACACACACATCACTGGGGCGCTAGCGTAGGGTGGCCAGATGGCCGGGAAATCCGGGAAAGGCTCGGCATTTTGCGTCTGGTCCCGTGTCCAGTAATTACACTTTACTGTCATTAATTTCAGATGAGGTAATCATACATTAATAAGTTAGATAGTAAGTGGCAGGAACTACGTATAAATAGTTGAAGGGAATCGAACCCACGACCTCGTTTCGTTTTAGAGCAAGAATCATATCATTGGTTTGTTTGTTTGCCCTTATTTTTGTTATGTTAGATCTGTAACAGCCGGAAATAATGTTTGCCGTTAGAACAATAGCTTAAACCGAACAAAATGATTTCAGCAATGTTTGTTGGTGCTCTGTTATGTTGATCGCATTAAAAGCGTGTTTGTAAATAGCTCACGAGAGATAAACAAACGCAGTGATGCTATTCTCGCGTCACGTCACTGTTACCAAAGCACTAATATCGCCTAAGTGTGAAAACCTCGCAAATGGGTAAAACGAAATTTTATCAGATAAAAATAACTGTCTAATATTTGTTTTGTTTTGGACTTAGTTATTGTTCTCTTGTTTTATTATGGGTTAGAGTAGGGGCTATAGAAGGGGACGTTAAGAAAAAATAAAATAAAAAATATAATTTTGTTACCAGATGCAAATGCTTTTCTTTTCGTTTGGCGTTTGTGTTTTAACATAAATGTTATATAAGTCCACTCCTGGACTTTGCCCTCAGAGTAACGCTCAAGGCTTATGTCCTAACGACTACGCTGGACAGTTGCGTTGGTGACTGGATATCAAAAATGTCTTGCAATAACCAAAATATTCTCTTGCAGAACGACGGCAGCGCTCCATCCTAGCGACGCGTGCAAATAGCGGCTCCTCCCAAGCGTACGCGGCCAACGCGAGGCAAAACGGAGTCGCGGCGCCGCCGCCGGTCCCAGCGCCGGCGGCGCCGCCATCGCCGCCCTCGCCGGTACCGGCGCCCGTGCCTAAACCCGCCCCTAACTACTCATCAGGTATATTAAAATGTGGATTTTCTTTATTGAAGCGCCTCAAGAAGAGTGTGCGGTCAACGTGTGTTAGAACGGCGTTACAGCGCCGTCGGCATCGTCATCGCCCGGATTTGTTAGTCTTCCGAAATTGTTATTTCCTTTTCCCATTAAAGTAGTGGTTCGATATATATATATATTTTGTGAATATATAAGTATGTGAGTGTGTGTGTGCATGTATTATCTTTACATATAAATTAACTACTAAATTTTCTTGTTATGTATGCTGTGCGAGTCAAAACAAAAAAACTGTAACATGTTATATGTGGCAGCTGTTAATTGGCTTCTAGTTTTTACCTGAAAATGTATATTGTAACTGTAGCTGGAAGCTCCCCTAAGAAATTAATTGAAATAGAATCTCTCAGGGCCTATTATATATGTTTAATATTTACATTCAGTTACCTGCATATTCTATTTACTTTTCGCTGTGTCCGCAGGCGGCGGCGGCGGCGGGGGCGGGGGCGGCTACACTCTGAAGAGCTCCAACAAGAAGCCGAAGGCGCGCAAGCTGACGAAGGCCGACATCGGCATGCCGCAGGACTTCAAGCACATCTCGCACGTCGGATGGGACGCCAACAAAGGTAAACCAGGTTATCGCTTGCGACCCCATAGAAGAGAGGTCCTGGTACCAGCCTGCCTACCGTGGCTTATGATGAGTCTTACCAAATTCTTATATCAGTCACAAACATAGTTGTAGTTCGTGGATTAGGAAGAATAATTACATCGTCATCTGAACATAAGCCTCCCCAATAGAATGACACTTTTCGTGGGCTGTCCATTGGGGGATTTGCCATAATCACCACTCTTAGCTGGCGGATTGGTGATCCCAGTAATGATCTCAATATACACAGGGGAACGCTCACTGCTGCCTGTCTCTGGTGGAATCCCTTAGTCGCCTAGACGATATCCACAGGAAGATTGGGGGTGGCCCTATTCTAAGCCGGAAATTAAACGGCAATTACATAATAATTTACAATTAATTTTTTATATTTGATTAATTTTGTCAGTCATATTTTTTAAAAGATCATAATTATAAAAAGCGGCCAAGTGCGAATCGGACTCGCCCATGAAGGGTTCCGTAGCAGCAAGTAACATAATACAAAAGTTATTGTAGTTCGTTGTAACTTTGATGTTTTAATAATAGTATTGTGGTTTACGATTTATGACGTATTAAAAAAAACTATTTACTAGATCACGTTCAAACCAATTTTCGGTGCAAGTTTGCATGGCAATGTACATCATATATTTTTTTTAGTTTTATCATTCTCTTATTTTAGAAGTTACAGGGGGGGGGGGGGGGGGCACACATTTTACCACTTTGGAAGTGTCTCTCGCGCAAACTATTCAGTTTAGAAAAAAAATATATTAGAAACCTCAATATCATTTTTGAAGACCTATCCATAGATACACATATGGCTTTGATAAAATTTTCCGCCTGGCCGCCGCCGGGCGCCGCGCGCCGGAACACGAGCCGAAAGACTATTCACGAATATTGCCGATGTCATCCTAAAGCAATGATCGGCTTGGCCGACTAGTCGGCCATTTTGCAGCCGACTAGTCGACTAGTCGGGTAGTCGGCCAAAGTCATAGTCGGCCCATCTCTAGTTCTAAGTATGGGGAACCCCCAAAATTTACCAAGTTTCAACAGTATAGTTCTTATAGTTTCGGAATAAAGTGGCTGTGACATACGGACGGACAGACAGACAGACAGACATGACGAATCCATAAGGGTTCCGTTTTTTGCCATTTGGCTGCAACTGAGTACGTTGCATTAGGCAGGTAATTGGGTATTTTTGTTTTCTGAATTTTTATTTTTTATAAAAATAAATTCACTAAATGATTTCATTGAAATGTAATTGGATGAATATTCATTTTCTGTCAGCTGAGCTTAGGTTGTAATTAAAATTATTTATATTATTTTGTGTAACTAAAAATTTACAAAACAAAAATACCCAATGACTTGCCCAATGCAACGTACTCAGTTGCAGGTGTGAATAGATTGATTTGATTTATTTTCACTAAGTAAAGTTGCCGTGTGGTTCCCGGCTTAGAATAGGGTGTCTGCCCGTGGGTGTCGTCAAGGCGAGCAAGGGATTGCACCAGGGACGGGCAGCAGCGTTCTCCTTTGTGTATGTTAAGATCATCACTGCTATCACCAATCAAGAGGATTGGTGATAGCAGTGAAGCCAAGCATGGTGATTGTGGCAATTCCCCCAATGGACATCAGTAGGTTAGAATTGGGGATTCTGGATCAAATCGAAAGTTCGCTGGCGCTCAAGTTCGATTGATTCAGTCTCCCCAATTCCAAGTGCGATCGATTCAGTCTCCCCAATTCATAATTGGTAAGTTATGACATTAAGAACTGTTAAACTTTCTGTTGTCTTCATTTCAACAATAATATTGCTGAATATTTCAATCTCTCTACTGCTTAGATCATAATCGATGTTTGTGCATACTAATTTAAAACGAAAATAGATAGATCCTATCAGCAAATTGTATTCGCTGCATGTTTCTGCTACTCAAGTTTAGAATGTTTATAGTAATTAATCGTAAGCAATTTTCTTTTCTGAACCACTTCTCTTGCAAATACTTTCTCGAATTCGAATATACGCAATTTGAATCGAAGAGCATCTGATGTCCAGGTCCCTGTTCTAACTTCATCTCGGGCAGGTACGATAAAATATGTAACCTCTTCGGTAAAAGTAACAGACTTATGTTGATTCATTATTGAGGTTATACCTACCATGCTATCACATGCTCTTTTTTAATGGACTGGATTATTTGTATAGTTTGTATATGTGAAAATGAAGAATGGAATGATTGTAAAAATGAAAGAACTTATATAATCTATAAAAGTTTATTCTTTAAACACCATTTCTTTAAACAAGTTACATTTCTAAGAGCACATATTGTAGGATGATAAATACAATTATATATATCAGTTGATAATCGATATTCTTCATACAAACTTAGTAAACTAGGACAAGACTTAGTTTCTAAATTATAAACATCATTGTAATCTAATATTTGTTTAATCCATATCATTTTTTCAAGACCTTTACAGTAAATCGTTTTATCGATTAAGAATTCTTCTATATACGCCAAGTAATTTGAATATGGTATAAACCCATCATTCCAATATATTTTTCGATTTCTTTGTATCCAATTAACTTGCTTCCTTTCTTCCGCTGATAAGTTGTGAATTGGAAAAGGGGGCTTAATTAAAAGTACTTGTATTTGGTCCTTGTATGCGATCGCTATTTCTTTTAATATAAATTTATTATCAGCTATCTTGAATCCTTGCAAATCGACTATTGCTGCTGCTTTCATGTTAGTTTGCGTACTATATGGCTTAAAGGTTTATATTCTATAAGGCGATCGTTAATAATAAGACAGTAAGCAGACGTATGATCGGGAATATCTTGCGAACATTCGATTTCCAAACGCACATCTACAGGTCCTGTTTTTAAATTTTCGTTTTGTCTTGAGCAATCGATTACAAATAATGGAGCCTTTTCTTTGAAAGTGTTCAGATCAAGCAAGGGATCCGCGGGAAGGTTGTAGTAAGACTGGCGGAATTTAGCATACATTTCGTATAATATACCATGTTTGTTTTCATCAAATTTTAAATTCATAGAGTCGTAAGGATAATATTGAGAATTTAAATACAATTTCACATTTGTCACGTTACAATGATCAAACATGGAGCAATCTTTTGTTTTGCTATTTTTTCTGTTAGTCTGAAAACCTAGGATAACATAACGAGGTTTTTCTAATTGAGAAGATGTTTTAACTGACCAAGAATGTTTAGTCGTTTTTGGTAGTAACGGATATTCGTATAAATCCCAATTTCTGAATGGTACTTGTATGGTCTTATCTTTTTCTAAATGTTTTAGTAGCAACAACCTTTCCCGATCTGACACTTTGACATGTGGCATGCGCCATTGTATTCTCTCTATCTTTACATTAACATTGGTTGTTTCAGCCGGTATTAAAGCACTATTTAAATTATGGTTGTTTCGATTCAAAATAAGTTCATGTTTACTATTTACGATGATTTTATTATAGTCTTCAGCAAATCCTAATATTTTATTTAATGGGATGACAATGCTAAAATAACTTCTGTTTTTAAATCCGTTTTGGCCCCAACCCCATAAGGCTGCTATTTTACTTTCACCCTCATTCATGGATACGTATGATTTCATTGTTGTTGTAATTCCCGAATTTTTTATACGATCTATTTCTACTCCATTCATTTCATACCTAATATCTTGAAAGAGAAACATAAAGGGATTATTAGTAAAATCCACATTTAAGTAAGTTTCCTTTCCAGCGGCATCTCTTTTAACCACTTGGGCATGTCCTTCGATGAATATAGAGCTAGCTGAGGGTAATATATACACATCTTGTTGATGTATAGGTATTCGAATTTCATCGTTTTCTTTAAAACTATTATTATATGGGTTGTAAGTATGAATTTCATAGCTTTCGATAGCATTATCAAATTGAGGTAACTCGGTAATCTGCAGCATACTCATTATAGTACTTTAAATCCCAGAGCTCTTAGAAAATCTTTATTACTCTTTGTTATCTTTTTTATAGTATTCACACGTCTGCGTTCTCGAACACTGCGTGAAGAATTAAGGCGTTTGACTTGATGATTGGAGGTTTTATTAAATATTATCATTTTATTTTTCTTAAATGTATACGCAATTGAATTTCTTCTTTTCTGAAATTAATGTAGTTACCGTCTTCGTCAGCAACTTTAATTGTAATAGATGAAATGTTTTTTTTATTTATCGGAAAGTAAATAACGTTTCTAGGTACTTCAATATATCTATATCCTGGTGGCACGCTAGGAACAAACTCGTGTATTGTATGGGTCGGTAAACCGTTAGTGAATGATCCTTGTATGAGATCGCATTCAACTCTTATAATAGACACTGGTTGAATATTGACCGGATTAACTGAGTCATGCCATTTACTTGCATCTAATTTCGACTTTGAGAATCCTAACATACCTCCAATACTATTCTCTACATCAAAATTGACAATTTTATTACAAAATAAAGAACACTTTAAAGTATTATTGTTTGGTCTTATTTTTATTTCACAATCTGTTAAATTACTCTCAAGGTAATCGCATATATCATAAAAATCATATGAGCCAAGGGGGAGTTTTAATTGTTTGCCCTCATTTCCGTAAGAAAAAGTATTGTTTTCGCAATCAACATTTGGTATAGAATTGTATGCAGAGAAATAAAGCAACCCGCACTCATATTTGCCCTCTAGACTTAAAGGGGGGTGAAAATATGTTTCTAACACTGATTTAACGCCTGAAAGCGTTACCGTGACAGACATTGTTCTGTTATCGACTGAGTTTAAACTGTATTTTGCAAACTATTTATTCTATCATACCAGAATTTTTTTAAATAATTTAAACATAAGTGTCCGCAGTTATAAGGATGATCGCGCTGAATATTTTCATAATTATAGTTTATCATCTTTGATCCTATATATTTAATAAACTCTTTAGGCGGCTTTAAATCTCCATAGCTATCAAAATATTCCACATAATTGTTAAATTTGACATATGCTACCCAATGAGAACCAGAATTATTTGAAGTGTCTAAGTTAATTACACCGCATTCTTTACGATAAGGACATTTTGGCAATTCATCTCTCATGAAAATACCGCGAAAATAAGGTATATCACCCGCATAATTCATAATGTCTATATTAGTCAGAGCTCTCTTGGGTAGCTTATAATTTAGTTTTTTGGCTTGGTTACAAAAATACCCAATCCATCCTTGTGCGTCTTTAGATGTAATCCTCTTCCAATACCAATTGTTTCCATTTTTCCGTTACGTGATTTTAATTCTGCTAATCGTTTTCTAGCTCCTTCAAACTCTTTCATAACCTGAGCGATTCCATCTGCCCCGCCAGGTAAACTGCCAACAGCAGATAATCCCGCAAAAACCGGTATCATTGGTAAAACACCACCGGTTTTAGGAACAGGTATAATGCGAGGCGGTTTGACATCCTGGTCCGATGATAATTCTTTAGCGGCTGCTATTGCTAGCTGTATTGCCATTTTCTTACAGTTTGGTTTTAGTTTTTTTAAACATTTTTTTGTGCGTGATAATATATTTTTAAATAAGCCTTTACCACATTTTATTTTGGGTACAGCTCTTTTTGTTTTCTTGCTTAAGCCGGCACCAATACTTATTTTTGTCAGCATAGCTTTATTCACCAAATTTGCAGCTAATTTCTCTGCAACACTAGCATCTGGAGCAGAAGCTCGTTTTTTAGCCATTTTCATTAAGATTATGTCAGCTTTATGTCGATCACTCAAGATGGATGACTTATTGTATGCGATATCGTGTTGTTTGCAATATTCGTCTAATTGGTTTATCCCCTTAACGCCTTGAGCAAGTCTACGTTGAAGCTTAGTTCCAGGTCCGCAATAATTATAGCCAGGCAGATGTAATTCGAAGGGCAGACAGTTAATAAAGGAATTTAGAAGACTTCCTTCTGCCATGTCCAGTAAAAGACTAATAAAATATAGCGAGTGCTCTCGTTTAAATTATGTTTTAGTAATTATAATAATACACTTGTTTTATCAATCCAGCTATTTTCTTCTATCGGCAATCCTAACCATTTTACAAATAATTTAGTTCCTTTTCTTTTTAAAACCTTTTCTACTAAATAAACGTGAGGATATTTTGTTTTCTGCAATTCTTCTCTATAAAATGCTCCTAGAATAGGTCTCTGTTTCACATCATTAACTAAATAAGTGATAGGATTAGTATTTTGTATTCTACTTATCTTGAAAATTTCCGTAGACCAATTAGGGGTATATCCTTTCTCAAATGTTCCTTTGTACTTACTAATTCTAACACAATCTCCTAATTTAAGTTTGTAACGTTTGGGTTTTATCTGAAATAAAGCGATGTTTTGATATCTATCCAAAATATCGTTTTTTACTTTTTCATTTACTTCAGATGGACATCGACCAATAGTTCTATGATATGAATTATTATAATCATAAACTACTTTATGTAAGGTACCATCCAACCATTTGTAATTTCCTTTCAAACTAAATTCTTTGTACAACTTGGACTTTAGAGTTCTAATTAACCTTTCTACAATTGAAGCTTTCTTTGTAGAGTATGTAGAATAGTGGTTTATATTGTAAGTGTTCATTAATTTGCTAAACTGATCATTATAGAATTCTTTCCCAAAATCGGTTTGCAAGTTTTGAGGTACACGACCTTTTTTCAATATTATTTCAAACGCACTACACACCAAATTTTTTGTTTTTTGATAAAGGGGTAACGTCCAAGCATACTTAGAAAATGTGTCGATTACCACTAAAATATACTTGTTTTGTCTATTATCTTTTGATACTGCTTGCATATCAATCAAATCCGCTTGCCATAAATCATCAATGTCTTTCATAACTACTCGTCTTCGAAAAAAGTTTTTTCTAGCATTTTTGTGTATTTCATTTACTACGTCTGCCTTGCTCATTTTTTGCTTGTCTATATGATTCAGAAAATTTCTCTAGTTTCATTACACGATCGGTTAATTCCATCAACAACTCTTTTAATGTTTTAATTATTTTAAGACTGTTGTCTAAAGCGTTGTCCACATATTGTTTTGTAGCACTATCATTATCATCTGCGGGAATACCAATATTTTTCAACGTTTTATTTTGAGCACTTAAATTTCCATTATCAGTTCTTTTGAACATACATTCCGTTTGAAAATTATCATTAAGTTTTCGCCGTTTATTTATATGATGACCGAACTTGTCAACGTTCATGATTGAGAGCTATTGAGATACTGTGTATTAATTGAGCAAATTCATTCTTTTATGATACCAGCTTCCTTTAGCTCTTCAATGATAGATATTATTTCATTGTCGTGGCTGTTATTTCCAGCATCTCTTGATGCAACTAAAAGTTTGAGTCTCTCAATCAACTCATTAGGGTTATCCCAATAAATGAAATCAGTATTTTTTCTATATTTTTTTAAAGTAGGTAGTGTACCACCAGTTTTTTGATATGCATTTATGCCTTCGTTATCTGCGTTAGTAAAAAGAGGCTTTATGAGTTGATTATATTTCATTCCTCTATCCCCTCTTATTTGACCATTTGGATTATAATCTCTTTTATGAGCGTTTGTAGTAATGAGGATATCTTTGTAAACGAGTTTATCTTTCTCAGTTACAAGATGAAGGTTTGGCTTATTTTTAAGCAAAACTTCTTTTAGACCAGCAGTTATTTCATACTTTTTGCCATCAATAACAGCCATGGAGATTTCATCATCTAGAGGACCAATTTTACAAAATTGCACCTCGGAATTGCCCACCATAAGTTTATCATTCTCATTGCGTAAACCAAATGGTACATGTAGAGCATTTTGATTTTCAGATAAATTTTCTGTATCAATCCATGATTTAACCGGGGTACTCAGTTCAGCCATTTTATTCTCAGTCTTAATAGGAGTAAAGAATTTAGAATCTTCTTTCGATGTAGAATTTTCACTGGAATCAGTCTCGTAAATATCATCAGCATTATCAGCACTATCTTGAATATCTTTGTATGAAGATGGTGTTTCTATTTTAGGACTCTGGCTGTTTTTTTGTTCAACATTATTTACTTTACTACTATTCAGTTTGTTAAATGTTGTATCTATAGCTTTTAAAGGCTCTATTATTGGTTTAAATATTTTATTATATTTTATTTCATTTTCCACTTCATCATTTTGCATTCGTTTTATTTTACTTTTAATAGCTTTTACAGATTTTATTAGCTGTTCTTTTACTGTTGTTTCCATAGTAAGTTTCGTATTTATTGTACAAACACCACGCTTGTTTCTTATAGAGTGAAAATTAAAATGATGAATTTGAGTTCGGAGTAACTTATTTATAGTAAGACTCAATCAAAGTTTATAAATGTGTCAAAACTGTATCTATACCGTCCCTTATTAAATTCACAATCTTTATTGATAAGTAAAAACCCGAATGGATCCTGCCAAATATCTGAACAGAGTTTTTTGAATTTATCCCATTTCATATCAGAATTTACATGCTCATTATAAATATGTTTTAAATTAATGCTGTCTTGTTTAAAAATTAATAAAAAGTTGACATTGTCACGTATCATTTGTTTGGGAATTTTTGAATATGTTTGTGATAAATAGAAGCAATCAATTTGCTTATGTCTACCCATAGCAAAATAATTGCGAATGTTAACTTGATTTTCACACGCAACATCATCAAAAATAAAAACAGAATTCGAAAAAGCCTCATTAGGCGAAACCACATCTTGACTATAATTGAATATGAAAAAATTTATTTCGGGTAATTTGCTTAAGACCGTATTTAGAAAACAATATTTAGGCTGAAAAGTAGTTTTTGAGTATAGGTATATATTTTTAAATTTTAAACCGTTTTTATGGAGTAATAAACTAATCATTACATTAGTTTTACCGCAGTTTGAAGGACCGCATATAATACAGCGAATCGTATTTGGTAATAGAGGGCTATGTCTTATTATGGTTGAGGGACAGTCTACACTTAATTTACAAACTTCCAATGTTATATGTTGTTTAACCAACTTCATTTTGCATTCTGGCTTTCGATTACACTATCATTGGTTATATAGACATGTCTAAACAGGCTCGTGCTAATCGTTGCATGCATATCAACACATCTCGCTCATATTCCTATAGAGCAAAAGATACATGACCTTTTTATATTAGAGCAAGCCTAATTGTTACAAATTCTTTTATTTAGTCATTGCGAGTGAATCAAGCAAGTCGCGTGCAATTTTCTTCTTTAAAAAACGCTTACGGTATGTATCTAGTATTGATTTGGTTTGTAAAAAAGCTGTCGTCTATTAATTAACTAGCATTTATGTATATATATTTCTTCTTGCAGAGATGAGCCAGTCTCTCCTTATTGATGATGATTACAACCCCATAACAAATCCTTTTTACTACGCTCAAGACATCATGGCCGACTCATGCTTCAATCAGGAAGAGGTTTTGGTTGCTGAAAACGAGGTCAAGCTCACGAGTAATAAGGCGATGAAAAAAAAGCCTAAAGCTAAGAAAAGGATAGATTCTAAACGAAAAGTTCAATCAGGCGCTCTTCAAACTTCAAGTTATATCATTAGAAAAGAACCCAGAAAAGGAATTCAGTTAATTAAAATAAACATTATAGACTTGGGTGGAAGTGAGCTTAATAGTTCAAGTGATAATGACAGTGCAGATGTCAGTGTGCAATATATAGTAACAGACAGATATGATGATGTAGCATACGCTGCTAAAAGTCTTATAAGTAAAATAGTAAAAAAAATAAATGAAGACGTTTAATCTGTTCCATTTATTAATTCATAATTATAAATGCTATAGTTTCAGCTTATGTCATTGGCGCTGTATTAAATGATTTGTAATAAAATAAAACAGTATTATGATTAGAAAATATTCTTTTATTTACAATAAAAAAATAAGAGTACATGGTTAAATATATCTTACAACTATGATTATTGGTGGTATTAAGCACACCATTATGTAAAATTGTTAATATATAGACATGCTCTAAAACATAGTATTATAGTGACCCCCTGGCAGAGTGCTTACATGCCTTCTTTTTACTTGCCTCTTATCATCTTCGTTATTCAAAACTAGTTTATTAATCATCGTATATAACTACAGGAATTCTTTGCTTTCTTTCATAATTATCAAAATGTAACTTTTCGCCTACTTCAGGCAAAACAGTTTTTACTCTCGCACAGGAGTGTTTATCTAGCTTGTCTTCCGAGTCAAAATAGACAAAACATTCATCACACAACAATATTTTAGATTTATGGCGTGTTATTTGTTTGCGTACTAATTTCTCAAAGCTTTTAATTAAACAAAAATGACTTTTCTCGTTTTCATTAATATATAACAGGTTAACATGGGTAAATTTTCGTTTTTGAGTTTTGTAAAGAGGGCCGTTAACATCATTATTTTTTCCCAAACCGTAGACGTTAATGCTAATGGCAAGATTATTCTCTTCAAATAACTTTATATCATGAAAAGAAGGTGGAAACGACATGTCTTTTATATTGAGTATTTGTGAATAATGAGGATAAGAAGACACTCGATTAGAATTACATTTTGATGGAAACATATGTGCAACTATGCTCCATAGGAAACAATGATCATCTCCATTCTTAATATTTAAACAAGATTTTGTATTTTGTATTTTCTTTGGTAAAGGGATGTAAGATCCAGCTCTAAGCGGATTATATTTAGCGATGTTTATTTCTAAATGGCTAATAGATTCAAGAGTCCAGCCTGACTCCGCAAGTTCAAATTCGGTAAGTTTTCCTGCTAAATTTTTGCAACTTTCTAAATACAAACTCATAATGTCTGTATTTACAAAAGTCGTAACATAACTGGTATTGAATGACTTCAGAGATTTTTCATCATTTTTTGGCAATAGATATGTAGCATAAAGTTCAAAATTAACCTTTAATGCTTTATGAATTTCAAGATCACGATTGATCAACTGTTTTACTAATGTCGATATGTTATTTAGAAAAAATTCAGGCTCCAATTTATTATCTTTACAATTAATTCGATAGCTAATGATTCTATTCTTAAATGCACAAGATATTACATGGACATCGTCAAATTCAGTGCTAAGTAAGCAATTAGCCTTGTGAATGTTACTACGTATGTGTGAGGAATATTTTATTATTTTGACGTTACAGACTTTACACATAGACATTTTAAGCAATCAGCTACTTATTTATACAAAGTAACAAGGGTTCAAAATAATAGGTATAAATATAATAATCAGTAATAATATACATTAATAGCAGTAATATAAAATACAAATACAGTTTTAATGAATAAATGAATATAAAAGATAAAATACAAATTAAAGGAAGCCCGCAAATATTTTATATCATTAATTTTCTTGAAGAGTGTCAGACGTGTTCATCATTTGTTTTAAAAAGTTGACGGAGTGCATTTCTAGTGAAATCAAAAATTTGTATTTACAAACTCATAATGTCTGTATTTACAAAAGTCGTAACATAACTGGTATTGAATGACTTCAGAGATTTTTCATCATTTTTTTGGCAATAGATATGTAGCATAAAGTTCAAAATTAGCCTTTAATGCTTTATGAATTTCAAGATCACGATTGATCAACTGTTTTACTAATGCCGATATGTTATTTAGAAAAAATTCAGGCTCCAATTTATTATCTTTACAATTAATTCGATAGCTAATGATTCTATTCTTAAATGCACAAGATATTACATGGACATCGTCAAATTCAGTGCTAAGTAAGCAATTAGCCTTTGTGAATGTTACTACGTATGTGCGAGGAATATTTTATTATTTTGACGTTACAGACTTTACACATAGACATTTTAAGCAATCAGCTACTTATTTATACAAAGTAACAAGGGTTCAAAATAATAGGTATAAATATATTAATCAGTAATAATATACATTAATAGCAGTAATATAAAATACAAATACAGTTTTAATGAATAAATGAATATAAAAGATAAAATACAAATTAAAGGAAGCCCGCAAATATTTTATATCATTAATTTTCTTGAGGGTAAAGGACTGGTTGTATATCTTTAAACTGTTTCTTAGCAGCCTTTACAACGTTAGTGACTGCTTTAAAAACCCCTGATTTTTCATCTACACAAGACTTATATGTTAACAGAGTATTTTTATATGCGTCTTTAGCGAGCGCGTCTTTAGTACGAGAGATCTTTAACTCTATATAAAAGTCTCCCTTCTTAGAGAAGTCCCGCTGGCTGGTGTAACCCGTTGCTACTTGACGCCAAAGTAGTCCATGCAGTTTCTGGGCGACAATTGGCGTCGATTTTTCGTCCTGAAATTAAGAAAATATTTTATGTTAATGAATACCATCATCGCTCCTACCTTTTTAACATCTGAACCAACACATACATACGTACATCCTACACCCCCCCAACGTGCATACCTAGATAGGTATACGCGCCCATCCGTTGAAATTAATGGGGAAATGAAATGTAAACTTCTTTTATTGATAGTAGGTATAGCCGTTAAAGCTAACTATGAAACAACTGACCTCCGATTCCTCCAAAAACAATTTTCGCTGCTTTCGCACCACTTCCTCTCCTTCCGAATCAGATTCAGTCGATGAGAGCAAGGGCCGCGGGTCAGCAGGTTTCCTCCCTCGCTTAGCAGGCTGCCGTTTTACAATATTCTTCGTTTTTTTAGGTGTTGAGGTTTCTCCCGCGTTCCGCATAGCCTCCTCAGTCGAATCGAAGGGGTTGTTAATCGACGACCTAAAACAAAGTAAATATTAAATCAGACTGCCGTGATAACAATTTAACATGTGTGGGGGTTTTATTAAAAAAGTATTTTATTTACTTTAAAGAATTTAAATTGAGTTGCATGCTAGTCTGCTGTGTAGAGTAGCATAGTAATAATAATAAAATCATTTATTCTCCAAAATATATATCCAGTAACTCAGCCAAATTTTATAATACTGTTAGTTGGCAGAAATTGCTCTCTTACTTTATACATATATATGGCAGAGAATACTAAATATCACTACGCAATGGTGAATAGCAAGCAAATTACAAAGATTTTAATATTTATATTAGCACAAAAAGATTGAGGTCATGTTAATACAAATGTATGTTGCGTCCTCTATCTAAAATAAAGTAAAGAGAAATTAATAAATTGAAATAAATTAGGTAGGTACGTACATACTAGTAGTTTTGTTGATGATTGCTCCCAAATCACTTTATAGAGATACACACTTCGTCTTTCTTCTTCTTCACTGATTTCACTAGAAATGCACTCCGTCAACTTTTTAAAACAAATGATGAACACGTCTGACACTCTGTATTACTATAATTAAAATGAATTAATCAAATATAGAACTTTAGGATATGTTCACAGTACTAAAGCAGTATCGAAACCAATGCATACTTAATAGTTACAAACTAATTTCAACCTTAATTCATCACGTAATAAGTCTTGCAAATATATTTTTGCTATAGTCAGCAGTTGGTTACTGTAAACACTGCTTATGATTTATCAAATAAGGAAATCTATGAGATCTCATTCGAAACCTGAAACGCAAATCTAATAAGGAATCAAGATGTACCTCAGACTCTCATAGCTAAGTACTGGATGTAAGACATGAGTTGTATAGAAGGGTATGGGTTCAATTCTCGGGGGGAAGGACAAACAACTTGCGCGATTTGTGTGAAGCCGAGGTGCATTATTTATGATTTCGTCTTATTCTTATCTAATTCACATAGTTTAAAAAAAATATCGTGTATATAAAATATATATATATATATATATATATATATATATATATATATATATATATATATATATATATATATATATATATATATATATATATATATATATATATATATATATATATATATATATATATATATATATATATATATATATATGTATTGCTACGTATATACGTAATGTTTGCAAATCATATTTTTATCATGTGAATGATTCTTCAAAATTAAAAAAATCTTTTTAATTTTAATGTTTCTATTAACGCCGGGAAATAATATACAGTTGCCTATGTCCCGTGCTACATAGCGACGTCTAGGATACACCAGTGAAACTAAATCTATACAAGGCATTGGATGCATCGCTTGCGCCGTTTAAGCTTGTTGTTGCTATCAAAATAATCTAGATGGAGTCTCGACAACGTGAAGAAGCCATTATTTAGTATTTCTATTATGTAGTACTATTCTTTTTTAAATATATTGAAAGAATGTAGATCCTAATCAAGTATAAAAAATAAGAAAAATGACTGATTGGTTAAATAAATATGTTTTCAAGCTATATTCACCTATGTCCTAAAACCCGCTATTGAAATTTTCACGCCACTTCGTATATATACAAATGACACTTCATATAAATCGACAGGTCTCTGAGATGACGTTAGTTTATTACGATGCGCCCGGATCGGAACGACTAAAATAATCGCAGATGTACCTTGTCAATTCGGTGGTCATTATTAGTACGGAAGCGGGCGATCCTGAAAACAATTGATAACCGAAACCCTCAGACCCCAGATGAAGCCCAAAAGACGAAAATGTCGGGACTGGATGAGTCTAAAATTTGATTGGTCTCTGTATGATGAAAATGGTTTATTACGATTTACGCCCCGGAATCGGAACGACCATTAGTAATCGCAGGTACCAGTCAATCGTGCTTATCGTTCATTAGTAAGGAGTCGGGGCGATCCTGAAAACGAATGATAGCCGAACCCAGACCCCAGATGAAGCCCATAAGACGAAAATGTCGGGACTGGATGAGTCTTTTACAAAATTTTACCCGGCCCTGTGCTGTCGACAATAATATAAAAATAACAAACAATACGTCGACAGCACAGGGTTTGAGGGGTTTTTGCTTATTGTTTTCCTTAGATTAAGAAAACTTTATCTTAGAAAAAATAATATGAATGAATTGGGGAAACTGAATCAATCGAACTTGAGCGCCAGCGAAATTTCGATTTGATCCAGAATCCCCAATTCTAACCTACTGACATCTAACCAAAAGTGGTATTCTATTGGGGAGGCCTATGTCCAGCAGTGGACGTATATAAGCTGATGATGATGGAAAAAGCAACAACAAAAAGTTTAGTAAAAAACCTATGCGGGGATCGAACCCGAAACCTTAGTCTATCATTTTTTGTTAGTATGAACGGAAAAGCCAAAAAAAAGTAGAGTTCAAAAAAATCGGCTTGGGAATTAGCGACAATGACAGATCGCAAAAACAAATAATAGAATGGTAATTTCCCGTCAGGTTTCGACGTAGAGAACCTGCCCGAGGAGGAGATGCGCTCGTTCTTCTATAAGGCGGGCATTTCGGAGACGCAGCTGCAGGACCACGCCACGCGGCAGTTCATCTACGACTTCATCAACACGCACGGCGGCCTCGACGCCGTCAAGGAGGAGCTGCACGACACCACCAAGATTGGCAAAGGTCATATTTATACCCTACATACTTTGAAGATACTGGGATATATATTGGTTATATTGTTTACATATTATTACGATAATTTACACACTTTCTTAATTCTAACACAACTCATTATATCGTGCAATTAGCCAGATATGGCTACTTTTTTACGTGTGAGGGGCCATGATTCTCGACTTATTCTCGACTTCACGCGTCTGTACATTGAAGATATTAGCAAAAAAATGGAGGTGAAATCAAATAAAAAGGATTACAGATGGAACACATTTTGACCGTTTTTGGATTGTTTATCTGTTTATTTGTGCACGCATCACTTAAAAACTACTGAACCGATCTTGATGGACTTTGCGCAGAAACATAGTGCTTAATTCGGTGTAACATATAGGCTTTATTTCATTGCAATCGGTCGAGTCAATAAAAAGTTATGCGAATTTATAGTTTTCGAAAACTTGCATACGCTGCGTTAGTATACAACAAAGAAGTGTAGGGTGTAAATACTTGACGGAATTCGTATTCCAATGAGTGAGAACTACATTTTGGAGATCATGGAAGGTAGTGATGGAAGTGTAGGGGAAAGTGGGGGGGGGGGGAGGGGAGGGGTGAGGAGCAGCGTCGGGGTCGGAGTCGGATTGAGAGTGAGATTAGAAATAATCCTGTAGTCCATGCGAGCGGAGCCACGGGCACAGCTAGTTATACAAATAATTCTGTTAGTGTAGTGAGGTATGCGTGCGGAGGAAACTGCACGTTGATTGGCCCGGTCAAGGTCGCGTCATGTCATGATTGGTTGGAACTAAGATAACGTTTTGTTGTTCGTTTGGTGCGCAACGCCTTGTATATAACTAAACCACTTACCATGAAGCAAAATAATTTTTCGCACCTCATAAGTCACAGATAACATATGATTTTAAAATGTGCATCTGTTATCTAATTTATAACAGATGCACATTTTAAAATTTAACCAATTAGTGTCAATCATGAAGGTAAACACTTTTAGGTGACTTATGAGGTGCGAAAATTTATTTTGCTTCGTGGTATGAGGTATAATTGCGATGAATAAATTTACTCATTAAACAATTTATTTTCTATTGTCACATGGAGGAGTTGTTTTACAAAATACGTGTTGGTTTGTCCCGCAGGCGGGCCTAGGGGAGTGCCGGCTGGAAGCGCGGGCGCCCCGCCCCCGCCGCCCGCCGCGCCCGCGCCCGCCCCGCCCGCGCCGCCCGTGCCCGCGCGCAGCCCCGCCCCGCACCACCCGCCCGCGCCGCGTACGTACCATTGCCTATATCTGTCTATACACAAAGACACTAGACCATATTCTAAAGGCATATACTTGAAATTCGAAAGATCTAAAATCACCTTTTTCCCCGGTGACTAAATATGTTTAGTTGGCGGTTTAATTCGCAGCTTTAAGTAAAGAAAGAAAGGTCCCCGCATCCGGCAACGATATGATTTATTTGTCAGTACGATTTCGGAGAAATTTTGCCGTCAAAAAACGACAAATTGGACTGGAATACTGCGGACCAACTACAATTTATTTGTAGAACTTGTCTAGTTCTACAAATAAATTGTAATTGGCCCGCAGTGTTCCAGTTTTGTACTCATTTTGTACTCTCTTAACGGGTCACGTCACATATTAGGTAACGGGTCACGACTAATGATCATATTTAGACGACAAATACTTTTCAGAATGTCAGAATACGTTAGTACAAAATAGCTTTAATATCCGAAATGCTGACGGGAGTCATAGAAAACCTATGAATTGTTGTCGCAAGTGGTAAATGTTAGTTGTGCCCGCAGCGTCCCGCGCCCCGCCGCCCCCGCCGGCGCGCGCGGTGCCGCCCCCGCCCCCGCCGCCCGCCAGCCTCGCGCCGCCGCCGCCCCGCAACCCGCCGCCCCCGCGCCCAGTGCACCGTAAGTACCCGCCTCGCTCATCACTCCACCAGAGAATCCTACTAATATTATAAATGCGAAAGTTTGGATATTTGGACGTTTGTTACTCAATCACGCTTCAACCACTGGACGGATCGGGATGAAACTTGGCACACATATGGGTTAGGCCCTGGAATAGGACATAGGATAGTTTTTATCCCGAAAAAACATCCCATTACTTCGGGAAATACATAATAATTTGTGATTTTAAGTTGTCCACGCGGACGAAGTCGCGGGCAGCAGCTAGTACTTAATATTACTACGGAAGTGACACTCACCTCCCCCCGACAGCTGTCGCCCGCAAAATAAAGCACTCTGGCAGCACCCACTACTGGACTGCCGCCGCCGCCGACAGTACGACGTTTTAAGTTAGAAAGAGAAGCACTTATGTCGTGACGTATAACGTTGTCTCTCTCTCGATCGATTATGTTCGTGCGCTGGGAGCAGTAGCGCTGCTATAATTTACGCACACACGCACGCACGTGTATGTAATTAATGTTTGCTTGTGTGCCGGGGTGTGACGTAAGGACCCAGGGTAGGTAGGAGGAACGTCAAATCATTTGCTCCCGGTCTGGATGTTATATTTGTGAATGGTCCAATCCTTGTTTAATTCCCATAGCACAGGAGAAAATCCTAGTTTGGGAATAGACAAGTGTATTGTATATGTATAAATGTCATATTTATGCCATATAATACAATAGTTTTTCCATCAAAAACTCGAATTTTTTCATGATCCCCATTGAGCCGTATGTATGTTTGTATGTATGTATGTGTGTAAACACTATATTGTACCAAAAATCACAACAACAACTATAATAAAAGTAAGCTAGCCGTTAGAGTAACTCTGTGTCGTAACTGTGTTACAGCGCCGTCATCCGCGCCGCCGTCTGTGCCGCCCCCACCCCCGCCGGGCGCCGCGCCCGCCCCGCCCCCCGCGGGCGCGCCCCCTCCGCCCCCGCCGCCGCCGCCGCCGCCCCCCGCGGCCCCGCCCGCCCCCCCCGCCCGCACCGACTCCGCCGCCTCGGCCGACCCTCGCACCGCGCTCATGGAGAGCATACGCAATGGAAACAAGTCGCTCAAGGTGAGTCTCGTTTAATTTGTATTGTAATAGTTTTCATGGAACCCGAATAAAAAAAAACGTTAGCATATATATCTATATTCCTATTTAAATCAAAGAATCATCAAGTACTTCTATTTTGCGACTTGCGAGATAGGTGTCCATTTTTAACAAGTGGCGCGTTTAATATAGATTACGTTAAGGTAAAAAAAGAAAATAATTTGAGACCGTTTGAGTCCATTGATAAACATGACTTTCTACTCTGACAGAAAGTGGAGGCGGCGCCGAAGGCTGCGGCGCCGGTGGTGGAGGACAGCCGGAGCAACCTGCTCAGCGAGATCCGGCAGGGCGTCGAGCTGAAGGCGGTAAGTAGTAGTACTCATAATAGCTTTTATTATGGAAATAGAAATCATGTATTGCATGAATCACAGGTAAACATTTGTGGTACAAAATCTTTTCGTGCTGCCGAAGTCGTAGTAACAAATTGTGCCAAGTGTCAAACCACACGCATTGGGTACCAACCTCTAAAGAATTAAACTTTATTTGCTTCTCCTGTAAACTTGTGCATTTGCGACGACACAGTTTACTTCTTAATTAGATATAAAACACATACGAGTATATAAAATACGACAATAATAATCGAATTAGACGGTATGCGTGTTTGACATTTTGCATACAATTTCGTGGCCTTAGCGTTTTTCGTTTTTGGTTATTCGTCGAGGGGAACTTGGGCATTGCCGGCGCGGTGACAAAATGTATTATATTCTGTGGTACGACGTACATTCGGCCAATTTAATATCTGACCCATAATATCATGCTATATTGTATTGCATTCCTACGCAACTGGCAAGTGTCATTTTTGTTATCATAGCAAACACAAATGTATTCTGGAAAATTAACAAATTTCACTGTCACATTGAACATTTTCAGAAGAAAGAAAACTGATTTATAATGCGACGCACATTACATACATTCACATCGTGCAAAACGGGACAAAACACTCGGACGGGTCAGATATTAAGTTAGCCGTAGGTACACTTTGCTGACTTTTTTTTCATTTGTTACGACGACCTTCGTGGCGGAACGGAGTAGCCCTCGGACTGCCACGCCGGAGGTTGCGGGTTCGAATCCCGCTAGGGGCAAATGTTCGTTTATTTAAGTACGTGTATCCATTATCTAGTAAGCATAGCACAGGCTCTGCCTAGTTTGGGACTGGACAATCGGTGTGAATGTCTGACATATTTATTTATTTGTGTTCAGGTGTCCCGCTCACTGAGCAACTCCGGCAGCGAGCGCAAGGCGCCGGAAGCGTGCGGGCTGGCCGGCGCGCTGGCGCGGGCGCTGCAGGAGCGCAGCCGCGCCATACACTCCTCGGACTCCGACCTCAGCGACGAGACCACCAGCGACGGCGAGTGGGACGACTGAAACGACAAACTTACATCTGCGCCGGGCTCACTTCGCACCACCACGGATGGGAGCGGTAAAATAACTTGGCTATTATAGTCTCCAGACATCATTGTCACATTAATTTCAGTTGAGAATAGCGATAGCATGCACGCATTTGATATCGTGCATGTCGCGAGCCCCTGGAACGTCTCATTCTTAGTAAAATACTGACCGAACTAAACATTTTGGTGTCCTTAGTTCTAGTAGAATGCCTTACAATAGAAGGCTTTACAACCTAGTCACGAAATAATAAACCCCCTTTCCTCAAGCAAATTTATAATCGTCTCAAAAATATGTTGGATGACGAAAATACATTTCCATCCATTACCAGAAGATTGTGATTTTGGATTAGGTCAATATTCGAGGGTTTCAACCGCCATCACACCTAATAATAAAAAATAAATATTATATATACATACATATATATATATATATATAAATAAATATTATATATATATATATATATATATATATATATATATATATATATATATATATATAGACTTGTCTAATCCCAAATTAGGATTTACTCCTGTGCTATGGTAATTAAACTAGCATTGGACAATTTACAAATATAACATTCATACTGGAGCCAACCTGCACAAATTATATAAAGTTCTCTGACCGAAGTAGGAATCGAACCCATAGCCTAGGTGCTCCAATGATCTATACCTCATACCATGAAGCAAAATAATTTTTTGTAACTCATAGTTTCACCGCAAAGTTGATTTTTTAGATGATTTTAATGTGCATCTGTTATCTAATTTAATAACCAATTAGCGTCAATGAAGGTAAAAACTTTGAGGTGAAACTATGAGCTACGCAAAAATTAATTTGCTTCATGGTATGAGGTATAGGCTAATGAGGCGGTCGTAAAGGTTGATGAAAAGGAAAATATGTAATAAAACTGTGCTGTGACCAGAAACTTATTGTATAATTAATTAAAACTATAAACTCTTAAAGGTGATGATAATGACGGCGGTTCAAACGCTCCTATAAATACCCCAGTATTCTATTAAGAGTGAAATGTGTATAAATTTATTCTTTCTTGCGTGTTAGTCTCAAATTGTCATATAAACCATTCAATCTGTAAAGAAATTTGCACTCTGATGAGTAAACAATAAGGGTCTCCCTACATTTATCGGCGCGGAATTGGCTTAAGTACATCTTTAAAACCATCTTTCCTATTTGGCTTGAATAATACTCCGTTCGTCGGTTACATATCTTTACTGCATAAATAGACACACTTTTACAATAGTAAAATAGATAGAAATAAACCACGATAATAAACAACTCTTTCGCTTGGAAAGGACAAATGATGATGAACTTACAGTGTTGCCATTTTAGAATTGCAAAATAAGTGCGTTCACAAACGACATCTTTATTACATCGAGATAAAGCTGTTTTAGACTGACTTAAGACGATTCCGCATCGACATTTTTAGTTACTGAATAATTCGTGACTGGATATCAAATATCCCGTGTAACATTCTTCAAATTCACTCAGCACAATTTGTCATTTTGGATAAAAAGAATGAATTTTAAAGATGTTACCAAAACGTTCCATTTCAAACACTCCTTTCAGTCTTTCTCAGTGTATAAAGTTCGCAGAAGACTGGCCAGGCTTATACGAGATTATTGAATTGTTTTATAATTGTTTATGTACAAATACAAGTGTATCCGGGCATGACATGTTGCTCAATATACGCTCATGGAACACGTAGATAGAAAAAAATGATAGTGACAGTACCTGCCTGCTTTAATGTAGGTTCTTAGGTTATATTTATGTCTGATGCGTAATCGACGCAAAAAAGCATAAAAGCAAAACCCACATCTTTGATTTTTTTTTATTATTGCAAATTCGGAATCAGATTTTTTCCATCGAATGGTCTCTATGGCTAATAGAAAAGGCACTGGATCTAGACTAATCGACGTAATTTGTTTTCTGATTCCGAATTTACAATAACATAAAAATTAAATCGATGTGGGTTACAGCGTTTATGCTTTTGCGGCGATATCGCAAGCAAAATGAATTAAGTTCGATTCACAATTCAATATAGGTGAACTTTTTTTTTAATAACGCGCGTGAAATTGTTGTGCGTGATGTGCTTTGTGAATTTAACTATAAACCCACATTGGCAGCTTTTCTGTCGCCGTTTCACGCAGGCTTCTATCTCGGCTAATTCGACCAGTCACAGCAAATAAAACTTTAAGCTGATCATCTGATCAGCTTAAAGTAAGATTTTTGTGTTGTGATCGCCAAGATGGCTGTGGCCTGTGTGTCAAATTAACTGCCAATATGCTGTGTTGTGAATGCACTTTTATAGTCTCGTTCACGCGTGGCGCGTTTAAGAATGTCTTGCAACATAAGCTAGATTCACAAAGCTTTTCGTGTATTTCACCGGCAGCTATAATTTCGACTTTGACCTTGAATCGACCAATGCAGCACGCGTCGCCCGAGAAACCGCGGCGATAACGTTGTCATGGCATTGTGTTGTGAAAGCAGTTTAAGCTTTTTGATTAGTGGAATCAGGGGCTGAACACATTTATTAACATTTTAATTAAATTATTGCATTTAATCTTGATGGGTGGTTCAAGGCGAGAGGTGTCAAGCTTGCAATACTTGGCGCTCTCTCTGCTTACCCCGTAATAGATATAGCGTGAATGTATGTATGTGAATTAAGTAGCGCCACAAAACACCCATAATTTGATATCAAATAAATTATTAGGCTTCACTTAAGATGTATAAATTGTTTTGATTATTCCACGCATTATCAGGTTTTTGAGTCAAATTAATCAATTTTTTAATTCGACCCTGGGTAAAAAAAATCGACGCAACTTTAGGGACTATTCCGTGAGCATTTTGTACTCTTAACTAGTCACGTTATTTATTATGATAAGCGTTTGGAGTTTAACTACAATAGTTATACGCCAAATGTGTATCCGAATATATCACGAGTCGTTAGGGAGAACAACGTGGCTTTTTACCGAAACACGGAGCAGTCTCTCAGGTCGCAGGTTCAAAAACTGCTCGCGTGTGAACTTAGCAATTTTATTTCTTCGGTTCTATTTTTGATGTTAATATAAGAACGGTGTATTTGTAAGAATGAGTGATAGGTGTGCCAATGGTATAAATATAGTTTCTACTGAGAGAGTTGATAGAACTAATTAATAAAATGTGTCCATAAAATAACAACTTTATGCCCGAATTAGGCCCGATTCTGAACGCACATATTAAAAATTTGACACCTCTAAAATTAGTTTTGTCTTTATCTTCATAATATTGTGTGACAGAGATAGCAACAATGTTAGTGCTGTCTAATTTTTAAGTTGTGCGTTCAGAATCGTACTCATTACCCACGTTAGTTCACTGTGCGCGTGACTCCAACATTTTCCACGCGAAAGAATTTCAATACTTGTTCGATAGTCATAGGCTAGGAATCAGACTTTTCACTGCCATGTCTACAAATGACAAACGATAACAAAGAAGGATCGGTCATGTTTTTTGTAAAGTATGTAGATATTTAGCGCTAAAAACCGCAATAAATACTATGAAAAATTCAATTCAATTACACTTTATTGTACATAAAAAAAGTAATTAATCGGATCAAAAATGACTAAGATCGCTAAAAGTAAAAAAAGGCCACTTGTACATTTACTGTATATTTCTCCTACATATTTTCTGTAATTTGTTTGCAATAAAGTATATTGAATCAATCAATCAAGATACACCAATAGTTTCAAAAACGGAATTGACTGGAAGTGATGTCATCCGTCCCGTTGCGAGAAATGTGTGCGCAGCACGCTAGCGCAGTCTGCCGTGAATAAAACGCGATACACAGAGCGGCGAATGAACTCCGAGCGAGAGGGCGAAAGCATCGCGAGCAGGTTGTAACAAGCGACGTAGACTTAAAAAGCGCGCGCGTTTTGTAAAGTTACGTTAAATAAACTTTAATAACTTAACTCCATTGGTCCTTTGTTATCGTTGACATTGCAGGAAAATATCTGATGCCTAATAATTCCAGTATTGTTTTAAGCAAACCCACAAACTTCATTATATGACTGTAGATTTATGTAGAGTATGTTCAAAGTAATTGTACAAGTTTCATATGAACTCTCTCAGTTGTATACTCGTAGGTAGTAATATTCAGTGCCTCATGCATGTGGATTGAATGTGCTAGTCAGTGTGTGGCAATGTTCAAATCGAACGTTAGTTTCGAAGCATTCATCGGTATAACTCTACTTATTATTTAATCTTTCGTTTTTTAATTTATATTATGACGTATAACATGATTAAAATATATAAAAACAAGTTGTATACAAATTATGTTGAGCTAAAAAATGTTTAAGTTATATCGATACTAACCTTGGGCCTAGAATATAATCTGGATTCGATTCCACAGGTTACAGGACAAAATCGAACGGCATCAGTTTATGATCTATGTTAGAGCCCCATTTATTATTATATCCTTTGGCTTGTTAACACAGACTGTGTGAAGCGACTGTGAGGGAAGATATTATTTTTGGCGTGTTACTGGAGTGTGGGAACTGACATTTTTAGAGTTTTACACTTTCTGTAGGAGTTTAACTATAGTTGGACTCCAATCACTTGTCAGAATGTGTTATATAGTTCTTTAGAGACCACAACATGCTTTTTTAGTTCGATTAATATTATCCGAAAAGCTTATGCAGTGGTCTGGGTTTTATATTTGGTAGAACTTAATGTGACGTCACTGTTTTTCAGTTGTTTACTGTGTTGCGTACACCAGGCATTGTTCTGCCTATCGCCTAGGCACGGGCACCGTCTGTGTTAACTGGTCAAGCGTACTTTCAATGTAACTTTAAGAATACTACTCTTAAGACCTTAATTATTATTAATCTATATTTTATGACTGTTAATTTGACATAAACATTAGAATTGTTTAGTAATAGATAATATTTAGATGTATGTATATGTGTATATAGTTTTTCTTTAGGTAAATTGACTGAGGAAAAACAATGGTGATTCTAAAATGTAACAATTTAATCATATCTAGTTAGTTAATAAGATACTTTATTATTTTGTATGTATAGTTGTTTTTATCTTAAAATTGCACCGAAAAGGAAGGCTCAATTGCTAGATAATGGGACATTAAAAAGTGTATTGTCATGATTTGTTACACTGAAGAAATAAGCAATCAATTTACCCTTAAAAAATAAATAAAAACATCATTAGTCTGTTGAGGTCAATTACTGGATAGCCTTGAGATTTAACAACTATATTATGTTTTAACTAATTATACACTGTTCAATAATTATTATTTACTCGGAAAGGTGTTTGTAACAATTTCACTTTAATTATCCATAGCTATGCTAATTTTTTCTACTTTCATTTGAGATACCAGCCACCATCAATTGCAAAAAGGGAAAAGGTCATTAAAATTAAGGTCTTAAATTCACAGAGCTAGGAAGGTAAAGCTTTGATGGTTGGCATTGCCGCCACAGAATAGATAATAGTACAGAGTGTGCACTCCTTTGATGTTGAAAAAAGCCGCCTTTTAGCCGCCTTAATAGCTGGCAATATAACGTAGACACTGCGTGCATGGTAAATCGCACCGTATTGCCGCGCGCGAGAGTAGTTATTTATTTATGTCTGTTGCGTTTTGTTTTTATACCTAACGCCACAAGCCTAGTACGAGTGTCGGTTGAACTAAGAAAACTAAAATACCAACGAAACTTTAAGTAGTCTTAATTTTTGACACAATCATCCACACTTTAATTTTTTTTATTATAATGTTAAATTTTTTTAATTAAAATGTTGCGGCAACCATCAGCCTATACACGTCCACTGCCGAACACAAGTCTCCTCAAAAGAATGCCTCTTTTGGTGGGCTGTCCAGTGGGGGATTTGCCATAATCACCACGCTTGGCAGGCGGATTGGTGGTCGCAGTAATAATATTAATATACACAGGGTAACGCTGCGGTAACCCCGTCATGATCGAATGTACCTTCATATTTGAACCCAGTAATAAGTAATTGATGTGTATGGTTATCTTTACAACATAATTATTATTATTATAATTGACAAAGTCAGCTGCTAACTTAAAGTTAAGTTGTCGCTCACGGGTTGAGGAGTTGCCACGAAGAAATAGTTTTGAATTTATTCGGAATTTATTTGGCCTCAATTTTCGATAAAATTCAATTTTGTCTAAAGTGAATTTATGTGCACCAACTTTAGAATTAATTTTTCAGGTTTCTGAATAAAAAAAAAATACTGAATCACTTGGTTCTCGTTAATTATTTAAGTAAATAAATTGGATACGTTGAGCGGTATGTATTCTAAAGGTCAGCGAAATTTATATTTTAAACAAGAATTATAGCTATAATTATAAAGCAAAAATACAGTTCAAGTTTACGTATTGATTAGTTTTCACATACTAAATTATCGAAAATTGTGGCCAAATAATTCAGGTACAATTAAAAATTATTTTTTCGATCGCTGGCGCCCTCTAGTGTTCTCAGCCCGTGAGCGACAACGTTAAGGCCATGTAATTATTAACATTAAACTGTATGTATAGGTGTATGTATGTATAGGTATTGTAAAAATGCGCAAAGCTATTTTTATAATATTGAAATTTATGTTTTTTATTGTTATGTATACACGTCGCGGTTATAGAATGTACGCGACTTGTGTAACTAAACAAAATCAGGTTATTTACCACCCGTAACACGTTGACTAAATAAATAATTATTAATATAACTTCTGTTTCATTTGACGACCTCCGGCAGTAATG
The DNA here is from genome assembly GCA_947086405.1 of Esperia sulphurella. NCBI lineage: Eukaryota > Metazoa > Arthropoda > Insecta > Lepidoptera > Oecophoridae > Esperia > Esperia sulphurella. The sequence goes on along the minus strand of OX352260.1, from coordinate 3,695,227 downwards.
ATCTTAATATACGCAGAAGCACCGCTGCTGCCCACTCCTAGCGCAATCCCATACATGACACCCACGGGAAGTTTGGGGGTGTCCCTATACTAAGCTGACACGGTTAATGAATCGTCGTGAATGACAGTTATCCCAGGGACGATCGCACATATCTCTTGGTGATAAATTATTATATAGGCAAATATTTCTATTTTTATTCGACGACCTCCGTGGCGGAACGGGAGCTCTCGGACTACCTCGCCGAAGATTGCGGGTTCGAATCCCGCTAGGGGCAAATATTTGTATGATGAATATGAATGTTTGTACCCAAGTCTTGGATGTTTATATATTTATTTAAATATGTGTATCCGTTATGTAGTAAGCATAGCACAGGCTATGCCTAGTTTGGGACTGGATAATTGGTGTGAGTGTCTGACATATTTCATGACACATTTCCCTAGCTAATGGTGGTACAACAATGTGTTTTAACATGGAGGCGGCGATATTCGCCACACAGGGACCAATGCGTGAGCATTAGGTATGTATGTACGGTAATTTACTTGTCTTTTTTTTAAATCGTGCCCTACGGTAATCTTCATAAAGGTTATCGGCGGACCGACTAAATCTAGTTTTTTGCGACTAAATTAGACTAATTACCGACATTTGTTCTATCTATTCAGAATTGCAATCCGCGTTGGTGGCATGTAGGTGCCTGGCATGCAGAATAAGGCCTACTGTTCATACTAGTTTCACAAAATATTGTATGTACTTAAAAAGTATTTATGTCGTTGCCAATCTGTAACATTTTGATATTTATTCAAAAATAAAATTTTTTGTAAGTACTCCCTAACCAATGGAACACGTCGGGATCAACAATGAAGGTGCTCCTGAGCGTCTTCCGCGATGTTGTAAAGGCCAGGAATCAAACCCGTGAGATTGAATGATAGTGAAGAATGCCTGAGGAAGAGCGATGCTTGATAGAAGAATGCAGCAATATGATAGAATGGTTTATATAAAGTTTATAGTTAAATGAACAATGAAGGCAAAACCATATTGTGAAAATAAACTATACAAAATTAATTGCGCGATGACTGACTGGCCGAAGCAAAGCGAGTGGTGTGCGTCACTCCAGCTCGCAGTCTAATTTCTGGACAACTACATGGCGGTTGGCAACCTGTCGCACGGAGCCCGAGGGCCACGCGGGGTGCGCTGCATGCCGCCGTGATAATCACGTGGTCAACTGGAGGTATCACGATAAAATCACTTGGTATAAGATCATAAGAGGTAGCTGATACAATACCAACCCTGCCCAGCACGGTGATCAGGCCATCAACGCCCCATTAATTTGGGCCTGTAATTTATAAGCTGTTGATCTTAAATGAAAACACAATGTGGTACATCCGCAATTTATTGTAATACTCAACAATTTACACTTTCAAAATACAGTTAAAAACAAAGTCACATTTAGACCAAATAAAAGTAGAAAAATAAAATTAAGTCATACACATCTCCGCATATTGGAACACGCTTCACGTTTCATCCAAACAGCACTTGAGGTCTGCCATTTTTTCCAATGTTATACACTTAACGGGTGCTTAACGCCAAAGAGCGTTCCTGCTATAATACTCTCTCAAACAAAAACGTAGTAATGATAAAAACAATAATTAAAAACTAGTTTGCTTTTTAACCTACAACCATACATAATCATTCTCTTAACATATCCTAACATCGCTTTATTTTTACTATCTTACTATATTTAAAATTTAAGTCTCAGATCAAAAGTTGGTAGGAGCGACGACAGAGATAGCAACAATTTGAGTGCTGCTCCAGTACTAGTTGTTGCTATCTCGGTCACAGTATTATGAAGAACCAAAATTAGTTTCGATTTTGGGTACTGTCAAATTTTAGATTTATGCTTCAGAATCGGACCGAATGAGTTAGTTTTTATATAACTATTTGATTTGGAATTAAATATACATTTACACTTGCTCTTGTGGTGATATATTTCCATCAAATTGTTTGTAATGCTAATTATTTGATATAATAACTTCTTTGCAAATAGTTTCTAAGGTCCTCTATCCACTGATAAGTCGCTGCATAGACGCTTCACGAGCTAAAATTCGGTTCCAATCGTCTATGATTAAATAGAGTGAATGAATGACGAGATGTTTATATTTTCATTCATTCATTCATGTCAGCCTATAGACGTCCACTGCTGGACATAGGCCTTCCCTAATGAACGCCACCACTCCCGGTCCTCCGCCCTCCGCATCCAGCCGCTTCCGGCCACCTTCTTTAGGTCTGTTTAGATCTAACGACCTGACCTTCTTTAGATGTTTATATATCTTCCTGATAATCAGCAATAAATCATAATTCGGGTCATGTGACGTATTTACATAAGAGTTTAGTTTCTAATTATCGTAATTCGACGCCAAATTTCAGAATATGTATTGAGAGTACATAATGGGTTTGTCGTACGACGGATATTTTCCGAAATGACAAGTGCCAAAAACGACTAAAATAAAACGTGTATATAAAAACCAACCAGTTTTTATTTAAACGTTTTTAAATAAAAAACTATAATCGTAATTTTGTCGCTTATTTTTAAATCAAGTCATTACAAGTTAAGACTATGTAGCAACTCATAGTGGTCAAAAAGCCATAACTAAACTTTTGAATAATTCCTACCCACCTTACTTGGTCATTTAAATGAAGGCATAAAAAAATTCCCGAACCCTGAAGGAGATAGCATGTTGCTGTGTCTGATGCCAATTAAATGTGTCATTTCCATAGTAACGTAAATAAACCAAATAATGGGCCCGATTCTGAGCGAGACGTTAAAATTAGACAGCACTAAAATTGTTGCTATCCCTGTCACACAGTATTACGAGGATAAAGACGAAACACGTTTCAGTGCTGTCAAATTTTAAATGTGTGACTTCAGAATTGGGGCTACTATATGCATAGTACCTTCAAAACTGGCGTTATACAGGGTGTACAAATAAATAGATCAACTGGATTAAGGGGTTATTGTATATCGTTAGCAGAACCAAATCAGGATACATTAAAAAAAAAAACAAAAATAAATAGTTTTAACTAAACTTGAACATTAACCAGAGAATACTAAATATTACTACGAAAGAAGCGACACTCACCTCCGCGCCATTCTAACGTCGCCCGCTAAATACAGCACGGCGTGTAGTACGCAGCCGGTTAGAAAGAGAAGCACTTTTGTGTTGACGTATAACGTTGTCCCTCTCTAGTTTACGCGCGCACAAACGTGTACGGACACTGTTCGCCTGTGATAGTACGAGGTGATTAAATATGTTCGCTTGAATGGAGTGTCGGAGGAGTGTGCCTAAATAATTACAAAAAAATTACATAAACAATTTTTTCATTTAATATACTTAGATATTTTCGTCATTTAAGTATCTGGTCTATTTTATTGTACAATCTGTAGACATGCAAGAATAATACTAACTCCACTAAGAGCTAAGGAATTGTTACCTCCACTGACACCACTATTCTATGAAAATATTTTCCACTATTCTTATTCTAATTTTCACAATAAATCAATTTTTAGAAAACTTTGCTCCATTATTTGCGACTTAGTAATATTGGAGATAAACGACTTAGAAATACATTTAAATATATCTTTTTGTCATAGTGCACGGGTTTTAGATACAAAACTATGATTCTCAAAACATGCGATTGTACGAAAATAATTGTGCATCTAAGATCCGTGTATTATTAGGTAAGGAATGACTATGTGTTAAATGAAATAAGTCCTTAAACACACAGATTAAAGTCCCAATTACTATACACCAGACTTAAGTTTAAAGCCCCAAATATACAGAAAGCGAATGCGTGGCGGAGGCGTGCCCCGGTTTTTTGTATTGTTCGATTTAGTATAAGACACTTCATACAGTACCACCGATTTTGTATAACGTGTATCGCTACCACCACGCCTCCGCCACGCATTCGCCTTCTGTATATTTCGGGCATAAAGGGTAAAATATTTACAAAACACACTTGAGAAAAAAAAGTGCCATATAATTTTTATCCATACATTTTAGCCATACATGGCTTATAATGGCATTAAAAACTGAATGCTCTCCTGGATGGGACGGAATCCCAAATAATCTTTTAAAACAATTTAAAAATATTCTTGTACCGCCAATTACATACTTATGTAAACTTAGTTTAAATACAGGTATTTTCCCAGACATCTTCAAAAAGTCGCTTATAAAACCCATCTTCAAAACTGGAAGTAGAGATTGTGTTGATAACTATCGTCCAATTTCAATACTACCTTCGCTATCCAAGATACTGGAACGAATTATGAATATCAGGCTCATTAAATATTTGGAAGAAAAAAATTTACTTTCGCAGCAACAATATGGTTTTCGGGAAAGCAAATCCACGTCTGATTCCGTCCACGACCTCACAGACTTTATAATTCGGAACTTGGATGATGGAAAAAAATGCTTATCAATTTTTATTGATCTCGCAAAGGCATTCGACACTGTCTCTATTCCCCTACTTATCACTAAACTCGAAGAAATGGGAATAAGAGGAATGCAATTAAAACTCTTTCAAAGTTACCTGAGTAATAGAGTCCAATGTGTTAGGATAGGGAACTTCACCAGTGCGGACTTGCCGATTAGTTATGGAATTCCACAGGGAAGTATATTGGGACCTACTCTGTTTCTGATATTTCTAAACGACCTGACTAAAATCGAGCTCCGACAAGGAAGGATCGTGTCATTTGCGGATGATACAGCCTTGAGTTTTACAGGTAACTCATGGGATGATACTTACCACGCAGCACAGGAGGGTTTTAATATAGTTACTAAATGGCTTAGTGCTAACTATTTAACCATAAATACTGCTAAAACTAAATATCTTACTTTTGCCATCCGAAATTCCTCACTTCCTGCTTCAAATACGCTATCAATCACTGCTCACGCGTGTTCGTCCTTAGACATAAAATGTACCTGTACTAAACTGGAAAGAGTAACGGATATAAAGTACTTAGGTATTATCCTAGACCAAAACCTGAACTATAAAAGTCATATGTCTTCTCTAACAGCCCGTACAAGGAAAATGATTTTTATTTTTAGACATTTACGGCACATTGCGGATTTTAAAATTATCAAGATGGTCTATCAAGCATTGTGTCAGCCTATCTTTACTTACTGTGTCTCTTCCTGGGGTGGTATAGCCAAAACGAACATTAAAAAGTTAGAAATCGCGCAACGTGCTATCCTAAAGGTAGCAACTTTTCGTCCCTTCCTGTTCCCAACGTCTGAACTTTACAAACAATGTAAAGTATTAACCATCAGACAACTATTTATACTTCATACAGTTCTCAAAAAGCACTCTCAACTGTCGTATGATGCATCGAAAGTATTATCAAAGAGACGCCGGAATAATGTATGTTGCTGCCCTATATTAAAGACATCTTTTAGCCATCATTTTTTCTGTTTTCTTGGTTATTATTTATATAACCATTGTAACCACATTTTAAACATATATCCCCTTATCAAAACTGATTGTAAATTAAAATTAACGCGTTGGCTTCTATCACTGACTTATGACGAAACGGAAAATCTATTGAGAGTTGTAGCTTAACCTTTAAATATATATAAATAAAAAATTACCCAACCATACACATACCACACTCATACACACACCCACATACACACACATACACACACACACATACACCCCCCCCCCCCTACACTCACACACATAAAATCACACCACATACGCCTCCACACATCACAAACTCATTAATAGCCTAATTTATATTGGAGAATAAAGTTTCTATTAGAATGTAATTACTCTTAATCCGTGGGGTGGAGACCTGGTGTCCTGAAAAACAGGCTATGTCTAGTTCAGGCATCAGTCTCCACGAAACAGGTTACTGATTATAGAAAATGTCAATATGTTTTACTTAGTTTGTAGTGGCCTTATTGTGGAGAATCTAAATAAACATATTATTATTATTATTTATTATTTTCATAGAACCATCTTTCTCTGATATTCTTAACGTCTATCCAAAGGTTGTCTGGAAGAAATCGCAGAAGATCGCCAAGATGTACTAATGTAAGCTATTTTATTATTGTATTTGTTTATTATCGCTGCTAAAGATAAGTATGGTTAAAAGTGTATAGAATCAAAAATGAGTACCTTTTGTTAGTCTGGGGTCTAAAAAAGGATGAACCTGTGAAATTAGGGTAGGATAGAAATTGAAATGTCACATGTCCTACGGATTTTTGAACTGATTATTTTTGTTCAAGGAAAAGGTTTTTTTCTGTGGACTAGGCTGTACAGGTCGTTATATTCGGTTAGTCCATCTATTGCTCCTAAGTATTGCCCCTAGGAGCAATACATATCCATGTATTTCTACTACATTATCCAAACACCCTTATTTACTACATTATAAAGCATGTGGAATTGTACTAGTAGTAATAGATAAATATTTATTGCTCCTGTGGGAAATACTTTAGGAGCAATATATGAACTGACCGGTTCTATTATTAGACCTAAGGACACCAGTATTTCACTAAAAGTGCAATTTCCATGTATTTGAAAATCTTTGTTCTCCTTTTACATGTATCTGGGAATCATGAAACAATCTGACATACAACCTGTGATCGTCATCCAACGGAGAAAAATAGACAATTTATCACAAGAAGTTTAATATTCAAATTACAGATCCAACGATACGCGATTACGTCAACCGGAAATCGGCGATACCGATACAACATTTAACTTTGACAAACTACATTAGAATAACATAACTTTTGACAATTATCGACGCAGAATCGGCTCCTCAGGGAGCTTTACCCAACGGAAAAGCTTTATTGACGCCGAATGCAACGCTTTTGACTGACGTTTTAAACTTTCATCGTTGAGACATAGCTGTTCCTGATCAGCCAAAGCCGATTCTACGTTGATAAATATGAGAAGACCATTGATTCATTGGGGAAGACGTCAGTGGACGTCTAAGGGCTGATGACGATGATAAATCTATTGTAGACGAACATCAGCCATTGAAACCGCCTGACAAACAAATATAAAATATAATAATCACAATTGCTACCTTAAATACCAGTCTTATAAAACTAAGTATGTGTGTAGACATGTAAACAACAAGATATCTTAGGATATACAAACTAACCAACCCACAGTACCATGCTCGTCATAATCAATGTACACAACATACAGATGGCAGCAGAATAGCTGGTGACATTCCTAATATTATATACAAAATTGCAATACAATCTCGCAAATATATAATGTAGGTATCTATGGTACGCATAAACTCCTGCCTAGGTTAACCTCGGTAAGTCCACTTCGAAAAAAATTACAGTAATTTCGAACTAACAAAATAAATCTAGGAATTTTTTATATCAATGATGGGTGACCAATTAATAAAAAAAGAGAAATAAAATCTAAATATAAGAGCAACTAATGATTACTCATTGCCTTCAGGGTATAATTGTCATTTTGTTAGTGCAAAAAGGGAATTCTACTGATTTTAGAAAGTTACAAAAGTGAAGTTTCTAAGCTATTAACAATGAAACCAAAAGTACAATTTATAACCACTTTCATAAAATTGTCCTTAGAATTACTATTAAAACAAACAGGCAAAATCTACGGTCATCAAATCAAAATGATATTGAATTGTCCCATGAACTAACTAAATATATTTTCATGCATTCCATTTTTGTTACTATTAATACCTATTAAAACAACTTAAATACCACCAAAGACTTAGTCATCGATTTCAATAACTATTATAGGTTGAGAAACTTCAACACCTATATCGTCATCATCAGACAAATTGACAATGTCAACATCACTGGTGCCACCATTCTCATTCTCATTGCATTTACCAGGCTTTGCACCTTCCTTCGAGTTGGAATCCTTCTGCTGATACAGTGCCATCAACTCCTCGCGCTTCTCGTAAAGGGAGAGCACATCCGATATAACAAAAGGTTGTTGGATCAAATTGTCGTTGTCAACAGAATTTTGACTGGCATTGTTCTCTGGTACACTATGAGTTTCAACCTCATCCTCCTCTTCGTCATCGGTGTATCCATAGAATTTCTCGTCATCCTTTTCGTCTTTAGGAACGTAAGATTTAATAAGCGCGCTCAGGTTTTCATCGCTCGTAAACACTTTGCTGGGATCAGAATCGGGAGCGTCGCATTGGTGGTTAGAGAAAACTTTAAATGACGCAAAGTACTTTCGACAAAGTTGGCACTGGTTCTCCAAGTGGTAGCGGTAGTGGTTGTGCAAGTTGGGGAAGTCATCTCCGCAGACAACGCACCGCTCGGCCTTAATCATGGCGCGGTAATGTACTTTCTTCTTCGATTTGTGGAGAATCTTCATATGCTTCATGAAGGGCCCGTATTTGACGAACTTCTCGCCGCAAATTCTGCATTTAATCGGACTGATGTTGTACTTTCTGCTTCGGTGCGAAAACGCGTGGATGTTGAACGCGTCCATTGTTTTGAATTTGAGCGGACAGAACCGGCAGGATATAGCCCCCGACACTGTGTGTAAGTTGTCGTGTAGCCTCTTTGTGGTCTTCCTGGTTATGGGTTTGAAGCAGAAGGAGCACTCCTCGTACTGAGCACGTATATCATTTTGATTACTTTCGTCAACTTCGTCATCACTCTCTATCGCGCAAAGATGCTGATCGTAGTCGACTCTCGAAAAGAAGTATTCCCCACACTTCTTGCACCTATTCTCCTCGTGATACATCATATGCCTGTGCAAATTGAAGAACGTTTTGTTACATATCTTACATGTTTCCTCTATCGACTCTCTGGGCATCACTATCCATTCTTTGTCATCGCCGTGCACGTCCCGTTGGTGGTATATCATCTCTCTGAATGCAACGAACGTTTCGTCACAATACTCGCATTTCGAAGGATTGTCCACGTTAAGTTGCGCAAAGTGGTGGTTTTTATGCTTCCGGTAAAGAGTTAGTGTGTTGAACTTTCTATTGCAATAGATACAACCGTAGTATCCGATCGTGCGGTGGTAAATCTTATGCATACTCAAGGCGTAATCATTTTCAAACACTTTGAAGCAGTAATCGCAGACTATGTCCCGTTTACCTTCCTTCGCCTCCCTGGACACTTTGATATTGTGCTGCGTCCGTAAATGACAGTCCAATTTAACTTGCAAGTGAAAGGCTTTGTAGCAAATGTCACATTTCACCTTCTTGGGATAGGTTTCAGTGTCGCCGATCAGTTTTTTCTTATCACAGCTGAATGCTAAATGACCCTCGAGGAACTTCAGAGAGCTGAAGTAGTCAAAACAGTAGTTGCACCTCAAGGTGTTGTGATAATCAATGTGTCGCTCGAAGTTGCCTTTGCTTGCGAGCAGTTTGAGGCAAATTGAACACTGGAATTCCTTCAGCGGGCCTTCTAGGGTCTTCTCCGTTCGCTCCGCCACCCACGTCTCATCGATGCCGTGGACATCGCGCACATGGTGATGCAGTTCGTATCCGCGAATGAATTTGTCATCGCAATGAGGACATTTCAATGGATTATCCCTGTAGTTCTGAGTCAGATGTTTTTGTTTGACGTGTAGTCGGTGATTCTTCAGGGAAACTGTGTTTTTGCCGCAGAATTTGCACTTGAAGAACTCTGGCTTCCTCAGGTGAGCTTCCTCGTGATGCTGCAGCCTGCGCTCGTCTAAGAAGACCTTGGCACACAGCTTGCAGGAGAAATACTGCTGCGGCGGAGCGTCAGGATCCTGCTTAATCATCTTACTCTCAGGATGAGTCCTCCTCAAATGGCGGATGAGTTTCACCAAATCCGGATAGAAGCGAGCGCAAATCGGACACTTGACTTTATCCTTTCGAAGTTTCTCTATGCGTTTCTTGTGGGACTGATTATCGAAATTGTGTCCTTTGACGTGTTTCCTGAAGTACTCCTCGTCTATATACCCTTTTCCGCAGACCGTACATTTGTAGGGTCCGTTCTCGTCTTCGAAGTGAGCTCTCGTGTGGATCTCCAGTCTTCGTTTGTTCGTGAATTGCAGATGACAGACCATACACTCGTGCCGAGAGCCGTACAGGGAAGATTTGGACGTGTGCCACCGTATGTGACATTTTAACGAGTTTTCCGAGTCACAAACCTTACCGCACTGCGGGCACGTATGGGTCCCGTCAAACACAGCTTTATCGACATTACTGGGTACAATATCACCCACTATAGTGTTCTGCCCCTCGCCCCTTTTGTAATGTATAGCCATATGGGAGAGGTATACCTTGCGATATTGGAAGACTCTCTTGCATATGGAGCACTCGTAGTCCTTGTTCTTGAAGCGGGTCTGCTTGTGGAAGTTCATATGCGCTTGGGCGGCGCGGAGGTGCTTGCTGCGGCGGTTGCAGATGGGGCACGTGAGGTGCTTGGGGTCAAGGTTGGTGTCGGTGTAGTGTTCCCGCATGTGCAGGCGGTAGTGGCACTGGAAGCGAAACGTCTGAAACAAACACATAATGTGGCATGTCAAAGGGGGTTATACTAAAACAATGGAGTTGGGTTAGTTATCTTCGATTTTAGCGCTTTATAACTATAAAGGCGATGCCTGAAAAGCAGCGCTTCGCTGAGGCATCGACGATTTGGCTCACTAAAGAATACTTAATTGTTGTACATACTTAATGATGTTGATGAATAAACTCTCTTTTATTTATTTGTTATCTTATTTAATACTTTAAAGATTGTGAATTGACAGACTTATCAACATGTTGACGTCCACTGCTGGACATAGGATGGTAATAGAACTCGCAAGTCCTTCAGTGCGTGAACTCCGCCGTTCTACACAATTTTATTACAATTCGTAGAAGAACCGAAGATTGGGTTCAGTGGCGCGCCTTAAGAGAGGCCTATGTCCAGCAGTGGGCACTTGCAGGCTGATTATAATGATTATCATGAGTATTATCACTTCGAAGCCGGAATTTAACTTAGTATAGTACTATAAAAAAGCTTTATTGTACCAAAATTAACAATTCAGATTTCCAAAATCATAACAAACACCTAAATGTTGCTTCTAATATTGAACCAGGAAAAAAAACTCTAGTTGGGATTGTTTATTTCTACTTGTAGCTTAATAATGTACCAAGATGAGTAGGCTTCGAAGTGATCATTATCATGATAATCATCATCATCAGCCTGCAAGTGCCCACTGCTGGACATAGGCCTCTCCCAAGGCGCGCCACTGAACCCGATCTTCGGTTCTTCTCATTCAGTCACTGCCAGCCGTCTTACGCAGATCGTCGCTCCATCTAGCCAGTCCCACACTACGCTTGCAGAGTCGCGGTCTCCACTCGAGAACTCATTTAACCCAACGGTAATCTTGATAATAATAATCATAAAACAATAATTAATTCAACGCCATCAATGTCACTCTCATGTATCCGAACGCGATTTGCCACTTCCCCGCTTATAAGAAAAAACGGTGACAAACATTGGGTTTATCAACATGTAGACTACTTAGTACGATAATTATCAAAGAAAATTACTATCTTAATAGTTTCGAAGATCCTGAAGATGAGAGATATGGCAAGAATAATAACATTACCTCCTTGCAAACGAAGCATTCCACTTTCTTCTCGAGATTATTGCCGACGTTTTCGTGCCAGTTGACGTGCCGCTTCAAAGAGATGAGGGTCTTCATCTTCTTCCCGCAGAGATGGCACGTGAAGCCGGCCATGTCCACTATGGCACCCGCATTCGTGACCGGAACCTCCCCGAAGCCGTTGTGACTCTGGACCTGGTCCAGGGGTTCCGCTTTCGTCACAACGACTTCACAAAAATCCGCCAAATCAGCACCCTCGAACTGGGCCGGCTCCGGTGCAGGAGTTTGCTTCAAACGGTGTATAAGTTTTATGTGGCTCGCTAATCCACTGCAACTCTTGAATTGCTGCCCACACTCAGCACAAGTGTAAAGGTTCCTCGGCTTGATATTGACCGATATATGCTTTTGGTTGTGCTCGTTTATAGCAGATACCTTCATCTCTTCGTCACAGATGAGGCAGCGAACGGAACAATTTTTCAAGTTCGTCTTTGCTCGCTTCGTCCCCGAACTCATGTTGTGCTTCGTCTTCTTATGATGAATTAATACGCGTCTGTACGAGAACTGTTTCTCGCAGATATCACATGTATTGTCGTCACCTTCCCCTGGACTAGAATCGGACTCGGATTCCTGGAACGTCTCGTTTAACAAACTCGTTGAAGTCTCATCAGGTGGTTCGGCTTTGACTTCGACCTGGGAATGTTTGAGGATATGGTTTTGGAGAGATTTCTTGTATTTGAAGGTCTTGTCGCACAGCTGGCACTTGTTCGAGTCCGATGCGGGGATGACGCTACTTAGTTCTGAATGGACGGACATGGAGTCGTCATTGGGAGTCGCTCTGAAATAATAACAGAGAATCTATAATGCGGTAGAGAATGGAAGCTACGTATAGTGTGAAGTAGCACTAAATATTACAGCAGTTAATAAGGATCACTAGGTACTCCAAACTCAATTTAGTACTTTCTATCGGGTCACATGACATATTCCGGTAACTGTTTGGCGTCTAACTATGATATTTATATGTCAAACGCTTATCATATTGTAACGTGACTCGTTAGAAAGTACAAAATTGCTTTTTAGGTCCCCTGATAATAAAATCTATCACGGTGGTCGTCACCATGGACTTTCCTAGAGAGTAAATTTTAGGGACTTTATAATGCGCCGCCGCCGCCTAAGCCACCGTCTCTACGATTTATCAAACAATAGCTGTTGCCCGCGACTTCGTGGACAACTTAAAATAACAAATTATTATGTTTTCCCGAAGGAATGAGACGTTTTTTCGGGATAAACACTATTCCATGTCCTATTCCAGGACGTAACCTATATGTGTGCCAAGTCACCCCGATGCGTCCAGTGGTTAAAGCGTGATTGAGTAACAAACATCCAAATATGCAAACTTTCGCATTTATAATATTAGTAGTACTTACGAAGTTCATCAATCTCAATTTCAAGGCCTGAGGGAGTATTGTATTATTGCTACAGAGAAGCAAAAAAGAACCAAAGACGTTATTTTTCAGTAAGCTTGCTTTTAAGTTTCACTAACACAATATTCGCTCACTTGCGACAAGAACGTGATATCTACTCAATATAATGTTAGTGAGATATCACGTTTTTGTCACCAGGTTGTCGGAAATCAAATAAAGAATAATAATACCGGGATCTAAGGCATCTCAAGAAGCTAACGCAATGACATTATAACAATATGGAAGACCCCTACGATTTTAAATCGTAGTCTGGTTAAAATTATAATGTTCTGGCCGATGAGACGAAAACTTGGTCACAACACGTGGATCTCTTTTGCCGAAAGACTTTCGAGTATGTAAGGTGAAAGAGTTATAATCAGAGATCGGAATTAGTATTAGTAATTAGGATTAATAAGTACATCCTTATCACGGGATGTTATTAATTGTTGTAATGAAAATCAAGGGAATCTTAAATCATTAGTAACCTCAGTCATTCTCCACCTCAACCAGCGTGAAGCGTAAAAATCTTTTCTAAGATATTAGAAAAATATTCTTCAGCACATTCCAACACACCCCTTTTGTACACCCCAACCACACCTACTTCACCTTTCTAATCATTTTGTACCGGAAACTGTTGATTATTTAATTAGCGACGTCAAATATCCATATAAATATTACTGTATGAATTTAGTGCATAAATCAATGACCAATACGATATCCCGGGATTCCGAAACGAATCCCATCCCACTACAATATTATAAAAAGTTTGAATGTTTGTTACTGAATAATGCTTCTACCACTGGACGGATCGGGATGAAACTTGGCACACATAGGTTTGGGCCTAGAATAGGACATAGGATAGCTTTATCCTGAAAAACATCTCATTCCTACGGGAATTACGAAAATGATATCTATTTCGAAACTCAAGATGTGTAAATATCGAAACCTACGCGGGCAAAAGCTAGTTTTTAAATAAATCTTGGAAAATCCCCGGGAAATCCATATTAAAATAAACATTTCACCACAAGTACAGCAGTAGCACAGTAGCAAGTTATGCTATTTTACAGCTCAATAGGTCCATAGTGGGGTATAGCGGTGTCAGGTGCACTAACACCGATATACCTCCACTATGCACCTGTTTTATAGCTTAAGGCTGCATATTTCGCTAGTGTGTAAGTTGGGCTGTAGATACATACCTGGAGTCATCAGCATCTTCACCGTCGTCATCTACACCTGACATATGCTGCGCCAGATGCTTGATCAGCAAGTCCTGAGAGCTCAGTTTCTTGTTGCACATCCGACATTCAAACTCTGGTTTCGGCTTCTCAACCACAGGTTTACTGCCTTCCTTTGGCCAAAAGTGTATGTTCTTTATATGCGTTAAGTAGGAAGACTTGTTAGACATAACCCGATTACAAATGGTACACTGCAAGGCTTTCGTATCATCACTATCTGGGCAAGATCTGAAGTGAGCGCAATGGATGTAATAGTCCTCAAACGACGTGCGGCAGTATAAACAAGCAACAGTAAGTTTAGAGTTGTCAGGTTTCACCTCTAACGATCTTCTTTCTTTCTTTGCAACGGCTGCGTGTACCACCCTCAAATGCTTATCGAGGTTTTCGACAGATTTGAATTTGGTCGTGCAGTATTCGCATTCAATCTTCTTGTTGTCCATCGGTTTCTTCATGTGCGCATCAATCGGTTCCAGACTTATGAGTAACTCTTTCTGAGGGGATGTTTTTGGCATTTTCCCGCACGTTTCATAGTGTCGCTTCAACATTATCTTCAGTTTGAACGTCTTCGAACATTTCTCACAGCTCAGCTTGTCTTCCACGTCTGCCGCATCCACTATGTTCTTCTTCGGGATATCGACAACGACGTTTTGGGCCAGCTTCTCTTTAGAATGCACTTTCATGTGCGATGATAAACTCTTAACAGACTTAAACGATTTTATACAAAATTTGCATTTGAAGTCGTGCAGAAGTGGTTCATCCGAATCTGTTTCAGCCGAATAGTTCGTATAGCTGTTGTCTTCATAATCGGAGTCCAGGGAATTGTTTGGAGACTGTGTGCGGCGCTTCTTTTGCGTGTTTCTAAGTTCTTCGACACGTTTCGAGCTCGAGGCGGGGTAGTCATGGGACCGGCTGCTCACGGACGCGTTGTCTACACTCTCACGGCTTCGCTTACGACTCCTTTTGTCCGGAGTGACGTTTTCGGTATGCGAGGGTTTGTTCAGATGGGAGGAAATATCAGTGTTGGCTGAAGAGAACGCAGAGTCGCTGCTCTGTCTGTTAGGTGGCGGCGGAGAGATGCTGAAACCTGAAAATATTATATAAGGCATCAACTAATATACACCTAATTTTACAACCAGACAATTCTGTCAAACTGCTGAGGTGTGCGGGGCGGAGAGAACTGTATGCTGATTGGTCCGCTCAAGGCGACGTTGTGCGCGATTGTCTTAGAGATATAAATCTGATAATAATCTAATAATCTGTAATGTTTCAATATTTTAAATAAATAAATGTCTAAATGTCTGCGTTGCGAGAAGTGTCCGCCTTGCATCAGGCGTCCACGAGCTTGTTGCTTCTATGAGCGGACATATAGTTAAAATATTTGGTCGCGGTGCTGCCGGTACTGCTGGAGTTAGCATCAGACAAATCTGACAAGTCGTTAATTAGTGCATCATGCCTTTCATGCAAGACCTGTGGTGCAGAAATGTGGGTACTGACGGTGGGTATGATCTACAAGTGTAAAGTCGCTGATCATCTGCTCTATTGCTGAAGTAAGGTCATCGATATAGCCGGCAGAGGAGTTCTGGGACTAGTACGGTAAACCGATGACTTACAGAAAGTGGTCGAATACGATTGTGGATGCGGTGGGCAGAGGACCGGGTGTGGTGGCGTTCATTGGCAAAGGCGTATGCCCAGTAGAGAACGTCGAAAGGCAGATATTATGAAAAAATCTTTGATCCCACCTGTTCCAAAAACGATGCGAGCAAAGTAGGGCTTTTCTCCAAGAGACGCCGGCTATATTTAAAAAACTACGTCTTTGTCATCTACTACCTTTTCATCATGGATTATTCACAATGCAATTAGTTACTATTCTTTGTCCAATAATAACATTCTAATACCATTTTATATACATATGAGTTGTATCTAAAAGCGCCTTTATTTCTTTTTCTCATAGAGGGACATGAAAAGTAGAGTGTATCACTCAGGTGCATCACAAAATTATTCTTACGTCATGCGACGTATATTTTACAATACTTCATTCTACTTTGGATTCAATATAGCGCCCTCGCCGTAAACATATTATTTTGCTACCTTGTAATAAATCTACTATCTTCAACATATGGCTAACACATTACCTGGCGGCGGTACGTAGTTACGTCGTAACTCGCCGTCGGATCTCTCGCACTGTTGTTTGAAGATGTACGCGCTGCTAAGTTTCTGTATACACTCCGAACAAATCTTGTCTGGCAGGCCATCCCCTTCGTATACCTAAAACAATTATAACTTATAATTAGGGCGTACACGTACGGCAAATTTATTCGCCGCGATTTTTTTCGCAGAATTCTGTGACATATGGAAGTTGTATGTAGCTGCACGCATTGCGGAAAAAATTCCGCAACCAAATCTGTGTTTTGCTGTCATCGAAATAGACCATCGAAGTAGTACATAGAGATCTTGTTTGCTGCAGATTTCTCCGCGCCGCGCCGCGGGTGCGGAAGAAAATCCGGCCGGAAAAAATCGCGGCGAATAAAATCGCAGTGCGTGTTGGCCCTTACACATCGTTATCTTTCGCTTGTTTCGGTGGTATTGTACAGTTAGCAGAAATACATTGAATAAAATACTATGCTGTGTCATCCATCACAGAAATCATACATAAATAAATGTGAGTATAATCAATTTAGTTCAATAACTTTTTTATTGCACAAGAAAAATACACAGATTCAATAATAAAGTAAGTTATATTAGTAATTTTATCCAAGAGATGAGGCGTCAATTTGTCAAATCCTGCTTCAAAATGATATCAACTGTAGTTAGGCTAATTGATGAAGAGATCAATACTTTTAAGACTACTTTTAGTATTTCAAACTAGGGTTGTTGCGAATATCAGTGTCAGCATCAGCATCCGCGGATTATCAGCATTCTTTTTAATATCAGCATCAGCGTCAGCAACAGCAACAATCGATGCTGACATTCAAGTCGTAACGTGTTCGTTGAAGGCGGGACCTAGCGCAAGTTACGTAGTTTAACCAATAGGTATATAAGTAATAGATAGAATACGTTTCGATCATTTTTGGAATTTTTTACTGTTTGTCAGTTTGTCCGTTTATCTGTTTGTTTGTGCATGCATCACTTAAATACTACTGAATCGATGTTGATGGACTTTTCACAGAAACGTAGGAGGGTGGTGAGGAAAGTCGTCATCATGAGCGGCATTCAGATTACGATATGACATTAGAACTACATTTGGGTGTGTGAGTGGAATTGGAGTTGGGGTTGAAATTGGGTTTGGGAGAGGAAGTGGAAAAGGGAACGGGAGCGGATTCTGTTGTCACAGAATTAAACTCTGGTCCCGCTAACTGGCCGTGGAGAGAAGCATGATAAGGAAGAAGCTGAAAATTGTATAAAGCAAACAAAATAATTTATCAACAGAAATGGCATTGGGCAGGACATATGCTCAGGGACAATCCAGAAAAACAATGTAAGATAGTCAGGATATGCAGCTTATCCTCTCTTTTGGGTACCAATTTGCGACTACCTTGCACTATTGTTCTTTAGGCAGACCATGCAGGAGATGGGAGGATGAATTATGGAACACCAAGGCTGATGTTGAGGGCCACTGTCCTCAACATCAGTTGTCCCACAATTTGTCTGTCTATCCTGGGCCACTGCCCAAGATAGACAGAAATGGAAGGGGCAAGAGGAAGAATTGGTCATCAGGCCATACTGACATTGAGTAAGGAATGGAACGTAAATGAATACCAATTTTAAACAAGTTTAACTAATTTTTAGTTTTAAAATATGCACGCAGTCAGTAATAATAGGCTATTTAATTTTATTATTATTTTAGTTATTATATAGCTAAGAGTGAAGAAACTTGATTTTCTTAGTTTTAGTAAACACACTTATTATTGCACTAGCTATGCCTGCGACTTTGTACTCAACATATAGACCACTGGCATTCTTTGGGGAAAGCCGATGTCCAGTAGTAGACTAGTTGCTGACATGATACAGACCACTGAAATATGTGGCTCCCCCTCCTCCTTTCTGCCCTCCCACCCACTCCTCTCCTCTCCTTCCCCTGAACCCCCCACATATATCACCTGTCCATTGCCCCCCCCCCCCCCCTTTCTTCTTCCCTACCCCTCTCTTACACTAACCCCCTACACAGCTGTGCCACACACTTCTGGCAGTATTTTTTTACCCATCTCCAAAATAGTTTTGTTCATTTCAATATGAATTCCATCTAGTATTACATCCTACACTTGTCTGTTGTATACTAATGCAGTGTATGTGAGTTTCAAAAACATTCGCGTAACTTTTTGACTGAGTGGGCAGTACCCTTTAGTCTTTATATTATGGTTATAAAGACTACATGTTCCTACTCTAAGTTAAGCAGTAAGTTTTTCTGAAAAATCCATCACGATATTTAATATACAGACACGAGGAGTTTACGTTTTTATTTATAAGATCAGAGAGCAGTGAAAGTCAGCAGGTTGTCGGTCTTGATAATCAACTTACTTATCAAACTCGGCTGATGAAACAGCTGATAAGATCGTTACTATTGCAGTCAGTTCGCATACACGGCCATCAGTCAATAAAAACAACAGAAATAAATAAAAGAGTATCTTCAACTTCAAGTGCGGTGAACAAACCCCATCAACACACAAATACATAACCAAATCTGAAGTTCCTTCTAAGTTTCATCAACGAGGTAGTAAAAATATTTTGTGAAGAAATCAACACTTACCTTTACCCTGGCGCACTCCATCACCATCTCGGAGAGCTGCGTGGAGTTGTCCATCGTGAAGATGGAGTAAAAATCCCCAAGCTTTAGGCAAAGTCTGC
The DNA here is from genome assembly GCA_947086405.1 of Esperia sulphurella. Lineage (NCBI taxonomy): Eukaryota > Metazoa > Arthropoda > Insecta > Lepidoptera > Oecophoridae > Esperia > Esperia sulphurella. The sequence continues at coordinate 3,676,104 of OX352260.1, read as the reverse complement.
ATTTTCCCAGCTTGAGGGCCATATTGATTTGGTGTCAAACTCCTCTCACCGAAACATCACATCTGAGAAACACATCAACATATTTTGTAAGCATGGTATTTGTATAAGAATATGACTAAAAGCATTTCAGAAGCTCTGTCTAGCGAAAATATATGTTCAACAGCGAAAATAAACCGAATAAAAAATACCTTTGAAGCCGGCATACTGCATTTCCGAAAATTTTACAGAATCAACTGGATGCGTTTTATTTTATTTCATTGTCCATGCTCTTATTTTGTGAATTTAAGAATTAAATTATTTTTATTGTCAATTTTGCATTACAATAAGATAGCTTAGTAATTAATACAGCTTAGAGGGCTTGCGATTACATCCGCACTGTATTTTAATATCAAATAACAACTTAGACAATTTATTAATATAATAACAAAACGCAATATGAATATTGTATCTGTGACTCAAGCCTCGTTTTCATCTGTCTTCTTCAGCATGAATGACAATTTGACATTTGACAATTTATTTGACGACTTCACAAATGTTTATATCGTGTCAATATCTAAAAACTAATTAATTAATTTGGTTCTAAAAATCTTCTGTACGAGAATATGTTACGATAATGATATTTATCGTAGCTGGAACTAATTTGTTTGGCCAGTGGTTGTTAGAAGATCGAATTTTTAACAAGTTTCAAGCTGTTTCAGTTATAAATAATAATAACCTCGATTTTAACCTAAATCAAGCTCAATTAAATTGTATTACTTGGTCTTATAATATATTCAAAACAGGTAACACATTTTACATATCTGGATCATGGCGTGGCAAAGACAACCAGCTTAGTCAAGTGAATCTTCCTGAAGAATGTAATACTTCTGGATCCGACTTGACAATGGTCGGTAATGATTACAACTTGATATTGATTAATTCGAAAACTCACACAATGTGGGTAATCAATTTTCAATCCGAAAACGAAATAAAAAGAATTAATTTCGACATAGAAACTCCTCTCTCAGAAGGACAGAAAGCCAAGAAAATTTGCAAGGATGATAGAATTGTGAAAGTTACAGCAACCAACAATTTGTGCCTTTGTTTAACAGTTGATGGAATTCTATATAGTGGCTTATTGCCTAGTCATTTGGACACTAGTCACTGTGAAGGGAAGATCTGTGATATTCAGTGTGGATATGAGCATTGTCTTTTGCTAACTGATGTAGGCAAAGTATACTCTTGGGGCAATGGACGGTGCGTATGTAATTGAAGTTTCATTTTATTGCTTTATTCTTTTTTATGTGAAATAACTGTAACTTCATACCACATGTTGGGAAAGTTGTGAGACACCAATAAGATCCAAGATGATGTATACCTTAAAGATCCGAGATCATGACTTGAATTTATCACATAAAAGCACCTAGTATTACTTAAATTAACAAAACAGTCATAAAGAAAAAGGGTGTTTGAACAATTTATTTCACAATGCATTATCAAAAAAAGCAGGGAGGCAGGAGAGGAGATATTTAGAAGAAATATTTCTATCTAATTAAAAATTGAAATTTCAACTTTTCAGCCGACTACAACTTGGCCATGGTGATGTGGACAATTTAGAAATACCAACAGAACTCGAATCTCTATCCGGAATAAAAATCATCAAAATCAGTACTGGTGGATGGCACTCCTTAGCCCTGAGTGAGTTTGGAGACTTGTATACTTGGGGCTGGAATGATATGGGACAGTTAGGAATAAAATCACAGCCAGAAAATGAAAAAGGAGTGAAAACAGGTGGTCTAAAGAGCTGCATGATACCAACATTAGTAGATATCTTTGATGAGAAGGAACAAGAAGTTAGTCTAAATGTGAAGGATATGGCTTGTGGTAGCAGACATTCAGCAATATTACTTGAAGACAACACAGTTTGGACTACTGGCTACAACAACAATGGACAATTAGGACTTTCACCAGATGAATATCCAACAGTTGATTATTTTAAAAAATCATTTCAATGTAATGACAATTGTAAGTTGGTTTGTGGGCCATGGTGTACTGTTTTATTATATAAATAATATGTTTAGAGTTATTTTTTTAAGTACATTTTCTAAAATCCATCAAAGTGGTTTTCCAAATGCGAAGGAAGGTAACATGGCTTTAATTTTGCCGATCCTGCGTCATGAAATGTGGGATTAATTTTCTTGTTAATTTTTTTTATAACAAGGGTCACCCCACAGAAATTCTATCAAGATAGAGTGGTGAACTAGGCCACAAATTAGATAGAGTATGTCCAAAACTAGGCGCGACACGCGTGCCAACAATGTGCAATATATAATAGGTATAGTATATAATATACACTATACAATAAACTATCAAACGCTTACTCGTTTCGCGCCGGGTTACGGTCGGGTAAACATCGACAAAAAATCTGCAAAAATGCCATATTGCGCAGTTTGTAACTGCATCTCCTCATTAGAAACGTGACAGTGAGGCTTGAAAGGCGCACTGTGTTCGAAAATCGGCCCGCGCGGAACTGAAGTAAACAAATGTCTGTAACCGCTCTATCTTGATAGGGTTTCTGTGGTCACACCACATTTCAAGACGCGGGATCGGCAAAACCAAATTGTCATGTTACCTTCGTATCTTAAAAAAATTGATTTTCCTTTTATTATTGATACCTATGTATGTCCTAACAACGCCAGATATTGAGAGCTAACATATTCTTTATTGTTCAAACCCCTTTTATCCTCCATTCATCAGATAAAACGTGATGTTCTACATAATCTATTAAACGATTTTATCGTCGTCTCCTTTAGTATTTCAAGCGCGCTGTACACTCGCGGCGCGAAAGCCCGCGGATGCCGTGAGGTTTCGCGCGTTCCCCGATCGATGTCGGTATTTTGCCCCGTCACAAAGCGCTCGCGCCGCGCTACCGCGAACGCATACACTCGTGCTATTTTCGCGGTAGCGTGCGAGATGTAGTGACAAGCGAATGTTTAAAAAAAAGCGGCCAAGTGCGAGTCGGACTCGCCCATGAAGGGTTCCGTACCAGCAAGTAACATAATATAAAAGTTATAGTAGTTCGTTGTAACTTTGATCGATGTTTTAATAATATTATTGTGGTTTACGATTTATGACGTATTAAAAAAAAACTACTTACTAGATCTTGTTCAAACCAATTTTAAGTGGAAGTTTGCATGGCAATGTACATCATATATTTTTTTTAGTTTTATCATTCCTTTATTTTAGAAGTTACAGGGGGGGGGACACACATTTTACAACTTTGGAAGATTCTCTCGCGCAAACTATTCAGTTTAGAAAAAAATGATATTAGAAACCTTAATATCATTTTTGAAGACCTATCCATAGATACCCCACACGTATGGGTTTGATGAAAAAAAAATTTTTGAGTTTTAGTTCTAAGTATGGGGACCCCCAAAATTTTTGATTTTTTTTCTATTTTTGTATGAAAATCTTAATGCGGTTCACAGAATACATCTACTTACCAAGTTTCAACAATATAGTTCTTATAGTTTCGGAATAAAGTGGCTGTGACATACGGACGGACAGACAGACAGACAGACAGACAGACATGACGAATCCATAAGGGTTCCGTTTTTGCCATTTGGCTACGGAACCCTAAAAATGAGTGTTTCGCAACGATCTCTATGTACTACTAGATGGAGCGTTCCAAACAATCGCAAGAAATCTGTAACTTGTTATATGTGGTAGCTGTTAATTGGCTTTTAGTTTCTACCTGAAAATGTATATTGTAACTGTAGCTGTAAGCTCCCCTAAGAAATAAAATAAATAATAAATTACAAAGTTGGACCCAGAGTAATCGCACAATAATTCAAGACGCCTTTTCTTCAATTCAAATTCAATTCAATTCAGATATTCTTTATTGTGCACCAAAACATATAAATTTTTTAATAAAAACAAATCTTACTTCTGTTAATCTTTTCTTCTGTTTGTTACTTAAGTAAGTAAAGTGCTTTCTGACCAGAATTTCAGTTGAAGTTGTCACAGTGGACGAGGAAAAATTATATTATGACGCAGTAAAAATGAGATTAGTAATGACTACATGTTTAGTGTAATTTTTGTTCAATTTTATAATAAATTTAAAATATGCACGAAAAAAATAATTGTCAATATTTAGTGCAATGTAATGTGAAATTATTTTAATACATTTTTCAAAAACTAGTATGCTGAAATAAAAAAAACGATTGCAAAAGATTGTAAAAAAATATTAAAAATATATATGAACAATAAAAACGCACTTTATAGCCAAAGCTGCACCAATGTGCACTAGATTTTTATGGTTTTATATGTACGGTACATAGTCCTATAGAACGTGTAAGGTTAAACCACAACAGCTGTTGACAGCTCCGAGAAAAAAAAAATATTTCTATATACAGTTGTTTCAGATATATTTTTTTTACATATGAAGGACTCATTTTCATGAAAAATTTTACGTAACATGTTCTAATTTATATTCCCTAACGATTGGAATTTTTCTAGGTAAAAATAATGACTTTCGTTCTTGAGTCCGCTGTTCTAAAAAATGGGACCACTGTGCGCCCGAAATATTGCGGCGAATAAAATCGCAGTGCGTGGCTAGCTTTAAAACAGAGATCGTTGGCGTAAAATGGATTTTCCTTTCTAGTCCTGGCTGAATATGTCATGTCAAAACGAACCTTGGCGAATCATCCGTTTCATTGTACGCACATTTTGTTAGGTATTTAAAATCAAAACCGTCATACCTTATAACATCAAAACTTTGGTGAAACGAAGCGTTAAAAATCAATGTTTTGTTTTTTGTAAACGTCAGAAAGATGTTTTGAATTAATGTCGGAGAAAACGCGCATTCATTTATTAATTCATAAGTTTAATACTTACTGCCTTATTTTATGTTCTACTGTCGCTATAAAATAGTAGAATTGGTTGAAAGGCCTTCGGCCTTTAACCTTTACCATACAAAGTGTAAAATTTTCCGGTAAGTTTTGTTATAATTTGCTTATATTACGTTAATACGATAAAATCTGATCCTCTAATATATTTTAGCCTCAATGGACGAGACCACAAGCGACTACATTACTCTCGCCAGGCAGTTTTCCTCTAATGGAAGCTACAGTAAAGCTTTCGATTTGTACTTTGAAGCCTTCGAAAATAGCCCGCAAACGAGGGCACGCTTCGAGCAAGAGTTCCGTCTGGTACTAACGAGGCTCAATGAGTTGCTCGCGACAGCTGATAAGATGGAAGATATATTTTCTAACTTCGGTCGCGCAATCAATGCGTTTCCCGACAACATCTTCTTTCTTAATGATATCGGAAAATACCTATACAAGTATGGATACTACACTGAGGCTTGGTGTCATTTTCAGAAAGCGCTAAAATTAGATTCTGGCTTCGTGAATGCAGAGAAAAACCTCAATTCGGTTAAGAATTTTCTCGTCGAGCGTTGGCATTTTAGAATGCTCAATGACAAAATACGTAATGATGCATATCATGAAGCGATTAGAGAAACTTTAAGACCTTTCAAGGATAGCGTTCTTGATCTCGGTACAGGGACTGGTTTGTTGGCTATCTATGCTAATGAATTTTGCCCAACTGCCACTACAGGATGTGATGGTTCTGAAGCCATGACCAAACTAGCAGAATGCATTTTACAGGAGAATGGTATACAAGTTGTAGTTATAGTTAACAAAATGTCGGATGAGATGAATTACAGGGATATAGGTGGGAAGCGTTCTTTGTTGATCACAGAAATGTTTGATGCAGGATTGTTTGGGGAACATATTTTGCAATCATTGTCCTACGCCAGGGACCATTTGCTTACAAATAATGCTAGAATATTACCTAATAAAGCTGAATTCTTCGTAACTGGTGCCAAATGTGATCATCTCTTTTTGAGGTATCAATTAAGTCCCAAAGCTAAAACACTGTTAAATATTCCATCAGTTAACACGCATGTATTAAACAATGATGAAACTTATGATTGTGAAGATGTGCACCTGTTCAAGGACCTGAAGTACATGACAGAACCACAATCTCTATTTACAATTGATTTTAATGACCACAATGACATACAGGATAAACTTAATGGAACTGAACCTTACGGTGTTGAACTTAAAGCAGTTGAAAGTGGTGAGTTCAATGTTATGATTGGTTGGTTCAATCTATATTTGACAGAAAGTATAACTATCACAACTGATCCAAGATCTGAGAACAGAGCAAATGCCTGGCAGCAAGCTGTGTTCTTTGACAATGCACCAGAAACTGTAAAGGAAAATCAAATCATTGAAGTTCAGTTTCTAATAAATGGTGGCAAATTGACAATGATTCCTAATTTTGATGGTCTTATAATGAGGATTTCTCCCGAAGTACTGCGGTTTCTAAATGATGCAGACTATATAAACATGATCAACAAGTGCTTAGGCATGGCTTGTGTATATTTGGGGCAGATGTCTGAAATGTCCCAAATAAACATTGTTGACTTGTGTCCGTTCCCTTACTTTGGCTTATTGATGCTGAAGCGAGGAGCTCAATCTGTAACTTGCTGTGCCAAGACTCACAGTGATAAGAAGTTTTTTAAGAAAGTTTTTAAGGCGAACAAAATACAGATGTCAAAAGTCACAATAATCATTGGTGAAGATTGGAATAACTCCATTTTTAGTGATGAAAAATACCATGTAGTAGTGAGCAACGTATTTGAAGTATGCGGAGATATAGATTTACGTATGAAAGATATAACTCAGCATTTGAAAAACGCCCATCTTGTTCAGGGTGGTCTTTGCATGCCAGCAAATATGACAATGATGGGTCAGCTCGTAAATAGTCAGTGGTTGGATATCATTAACAGATTGGATGACAAAAATGTTGGTAGTTATAAAATGGCAATGCATGTGAATAAGTATCAGGTGTCACAGAACTTCTGTATAAATTTCTCTAATTTGGAATATACCGCTTTGACTGAACCAGCTGTGCTGGGAAGATGTGGCAGTGGCATGATGTCAGAAGTGATAGATGTGCCGATTATCAAAGATGGTGAAGCAAATGCAATCTTGTGCTGGTACGTAATAGAGCTCATGGAAGAGCTAGGGGAGATATCCACCAAAAGAGGTAATTGTTTTATAGATGGAATGGCGTTTCTGGCCAATCCCTCCATTCCATTGGTACAGGGTGAGGTGGCGAACATACTCCGCTGCGTCGATTCCGACGGCTCCTTTAAGTTGATGACTGATGTCGAAGCCGCGTAAATGCTGAAGGAAATGTACTTATAAAAAGATTCTAGTCAACATGCATGCCTAGTATGCCATACTAATACCATTCAATCTATCTTCTGCAGTATATTGGCCATTTGTGACAAGTAAGAAAGTGAACATGAGATATAATTGCTGATAGAACTGCCTTCATTACCATCACCTTCAAAGCTTGAAGTGACAACACTGGTGACTTCATAGTTTTTTATTATACAGTAAATTTCTGGCCTAGCACAGATTATGGATTAGTGTAATATTTAATTAAATTTACATTAACTTTTGGGGGTTACGGTAATGAATGTGGTTGAACCCCGAATAGGTATTCGACCTTAAAATTCGTTCCGACAACTATAGATATTCTCAAGATCATTAGAAATGGCTGAATCAGATTTTCTGATGATATGAATGTAGATGTAGGGTAGATGACTTTATGAAAGTTATGCTATGATGGACTACTTCTCTTGATGAATTTGATGTAATCTCATATTTTATTAAATGTTATTTAACTGTTGTAATTGAAAGTTAATAATGTTGTTAGAGTAATATTTGAGCTTATTTTCAAATAGGTACACATTTTAGCGACTATCTAATAAATAAAATCGTAAACTTCGCGTATCTGTACATTGAAGATATTTGCAAAAAAAAAATTGGGCGTCTAAGGATAAGCAACAGAGCTGGTAGTGGGCGTGGGCGTGGGAAAAGGGGAGTGGGAGCGGGATTGAGAGTGAGATTGAGAGTCTGAGTGGAAGTGGGATAGGGAGCGAAAGTGGGAATGGGAGCAGAACCTGTAGTCCACGCGAGCGGAGCCGCGGGCACAGCTAGTCTCTAAATAAATACACCACTGTGAACATGTATTATTTCAAAATTACTATAATGATATTCTCTATTCGTATTCTAATTATGAATCTCTATGTGTAACTAGTTTTTTTAGTTGTACTTAAATGTGTAAGTACAGTCGCCAAAGAATGATTAAAGTAAAAATTAACAAACTTGAATCACCTACCTATGCCATGAAATGAGTTTGTATTATTAAGTATTCTATACAATATTACATATACACAAATACACGAGTCTAATTCCAAACTAGGATTGTTTCCTGTGCTATGGAAATTAAACAAGGATTGGACTATTCACAAATATAATAACATCCAGACCGGGACCAACTTGAACAAAGTTGTCGGTCTCCAGTGGGAATCAAACCCACGACCTCTGGCGTACTATGACAGTCGGCCACAGGTCGGGTTATACAAAAACATTGCAATGTAGCAAATGCTACCGGTATGTATAGCTGGATGGATTGCAGACTGCAATACAGGGATTCCCAAACTATTTTGAGCAGAGACCCCTTTTCCAAAATGAACTGATACCTCAGACCCCCATAGCCAAATTACTTCAAAAATCCTATCTCTAGTTTTTTTCCTATTGATACAAAGTACAGCAATGATACTTCCTACTAATATATTCTTATAACAAGTTGGTACACGTAACACGACTTATACAGTATCTAGAAAGTTTCAAATAAGAACGTGTGTTTATTAATAGGGCTCGATTTTGATGACCATCAAAATCAGTTTTCGTTTATGTCGACCCCTGGGCAACCGATTTCGACCCCAAGGGGTCGGTATCGACCACTTTGGGAATCCCTGCTGTAATACAACACCCAGACCAGGATCAACTTGTATATATTGCACAGCTGTGCCCAGCCAAACGCCCAAACAGCGCAGCGCACTATTTATATGCCGAAACAGCGATTTCTTTTTGTTGTTGATTAACTGATCAGGCACTGGCGATAGTACATAAGACAGGGTGGTAGAAAGGCCAAAGGCTCAAAATGATAATGTATTAACGTAAATGAAGTTGGAATCGGGAATTACGCAAAAGATCATTTGGTATCTTTCTAACATGAATGTGGCTGTGAGAAAGCTCAAATGCATATTTTTTTGAATCAACTATACTCATCTATTTTGATATCAGAGAATGTGTAAGGGTGTTTAGAAAATGTAAGTAATGTAGTTGTTTTACCGTCACAAATCTGTATTCAATAAAATAAACACCATTTTAAAAGCTAGGTGAATATTTTAAAGTAGTTTACTGTTTTAAAGTAGGTTACGGTTATACACAACATACCTATATCGTCGCCTAAGAGCCTACGCCTAAGTCATATAGTTCTTCTTTTGTTTTGTGATCATCAGCCGAAATATGTCCACTGCTGAACATAAGTCTCCCCAATATAATGCCACTTTTAGTGGGCTGTCCATCGGATTTGCCATAATCACCACACTTGGCATGCGGATTGGTGAATTCAGTAATGATCTTAATATACACAGGAGAACGCTGCTGCACGTCGTTCGTGCAAGCCCTTAGTCGCCTGGACGGCTCCCACGGAAAGATTGAGGGGGGATTCTAAGCCGGGAAATATTTACCTATTTAACCAATATTTTATAAAATTATAAAACAAATACATTATAAAACATCAATCGGCCTCCCCAACCCGTCTGGCCAGCGCGGGGAGTGTAGGCCAAATCCTCCGTCTGTCTCCGGCAGATGAGAGAGGGTTGTGTTCCTGCAGTGGAGACAAAAATAACCTGATGATGAACCAATATTTTAGTAATATTGGTTAAATAAACATTAAACGCGTTCCATATACCATACTTTAGTAAGATTCAGTTGTGCGTTCAAAGGTTTTTTCTTGAAAAAAATAAAATGCATTTTTGTTAATTACGAGGTTTTGACTCTCGAGCGACGATATATATGAACTCGGAAAAAATTAGTTAAACATTTCAATAACCCCCGACACCGAAAGATAGGTAAGTGAAATAGCAAGTACAATTTAAAAAGTACCTATGAAATAACTTATTTATAGCAAACTATTGTTATATGAAGTTTTACTTATATTGTATGAAGAATGTTACATTTACACCCTATGGCTAGTAAGAAAGTGGAAGACTTTGGAGACCAATAAGCCAATTTTGACCAAACGTGGCTACAAACTTCCGATAAAAAAAAAAATTTATGCCCGAAACACAGAAAGCGGATGCGTGGCGGTAGCGGTACACGTCATACAAACCCCGCTTCCCGCGGCGGAAGTGTCTCTTATGTATAAATCGAACACGCCTCCGCCACGCATTCGCTTTCTGTGTTTCATACAACATACAAACTTATAAATAAATGACATGTCATACCCCTTTTTTACGTCGGGGGTTAAAAGTAATTTAGTTTCCACTATAATAAATATCTTGAATTTGTTTAGTTTATAACCACTAGTTAATGATAATTAAAGCAAATTTTAACTATTCGTAGTGATCAAATAAAGTTAATTATTATGTGTCAATTTGAATTTTATTTATTTGCTTCCGAATCACTCGACTCGTGGTAGTACAAATTCTAATTTTCGAGTACAAAATAGTACATTTTCAGTACATTTTTTCTGCAGTCAAATTTCAAATCAGAGACTGTGGCTCTGCCAAAATGACGCAAATTTGATAATCCTATTGCCAGGTTCCAATTGATCTAAGAAATCAATGAAAAGATATTATTGATGGTACTACATCGAAATAAGTCCACTGACTGCTGAACATAAGCACCAAGACAGGCAGATTGGTGATCGCAGTAAGCATCCTTCTAATATTATAAATGTGAAAGTTTGTACATTTGTTACTCAATAACGCTTCAACCACTGGACGGATCGTGATGAAACTTGGCACACTTATAGGTTAGATCCTGGAATAGGACATAGGATAGTTTTTATCCCGAAAAACCCATTCCTACGGGAAATACATAATAATTTGTTAAGTTGCCCACGTGGACGAAGTCGCGGGCAACAGCTAGTCCATATATACAGGAGAACGCTAGGGTTAGTCCAAATAGTCATATACTATTAATTCTATGATCGGACAGATTGGAAAAAAATTCCAACTAGTTATACTGCTTCATTAGACATACACACCCATACACACACCCACCCACCCACACACACACACACACACATACACACACACACGCACGCACACACCCGCACAGATAAATTTTAACAACACAATCTTATAGTAAATAAATAATAAAAATATGCAGATGTGACTGTTACTGCAATAGAAGAGCGGGGCCACCTGGCACAAGTATTTTGCAAAATACTCAATAGGTGGCCTCCAACCACTGTATCATAGCTTAAGAACAAATTGTAAATGAAAATAAATATTTGATTTGATTTGATTGGTGCAATCGCTTAGTCGCCCTTGACGACACGAAAGATACATTATCGGGAAAATATCTGAGACCACCATACTCATCCTTGAAGCAACACAGAGTCGCCATATTCAGCAGTTCCCCTCTGCCGAAGGTAAAAGACAATCTACTCGAATCTCCAATATGTCATACCAGTCATACTGAACAGTAGAACTAATTAGACGGCCTTTATTATAGCTTTGTCCGCGGCTCCGCCCGCATGGACTACAGTATTACAAAAAGTTTTAAATTATTAAGTTAGATTCCGTCCCTCTTCCCTTCCGCCGCCGCTTCACCCTCCCGCTCTTGCTCCGCCTCCAGCTCTAGATCCAGGTTTCGGTCCAGATCCAGCAACTCAATCAAAAGTTATGCAAACTTATAGTTTTCAAAAACTCACATACATTACATTAGTACCATACCCGCTCCCGCTACCGCTCACGAATTCCGTCGTGCATTGCACATGGCACCCTACACTTCTTTGTTGTATGCGAGTTTTTGAACTTTGTCTAGAGTTACAGGGTTCCCAAAAATTGTCTACCAAAACTAAACGACGCGGGATGAAAAGCTAATTATAAAAAAAAACGAAGAACTATCCAGAATGTTGTTTATTGCCATTCACTCGTACACCGACACGTCAGCCGCCATTGGGTCGTCGGCCCGGCGGCGCGGGCGCGCGGCTACGCGGCGCGGCGGCACGTGACTTTAGTCGAACAGACCGAAGCCCATGTCGTCGTCACTCTCAGAATCCTCTTTCTCTTCCTTCTTCTCTTCTTCCTTCTTCTCGGCCGGAGCTGCAGCGGTGGGAGCTGCGACTGCTGCTGCTACGAACTTGGATGGGTCCTGCAATAAAAGGAAACAATGTCACAACACATACAAGTTTGATAAAACAAGGAATGGAAAAAAAACTACTACAGAAAATGAGCCAAAAAAAGTGTTTTATATAAATGGGCCTATACTACATCCTATTCTCCTTCAAGTTGAAATTCAGTGTTTATTCATCAATATTATAAAAAAATAATATACCATAGCATTATGGAACCCCGCAAAAGAGCAAACATAGCATAAACAATGTCTATCACCCATGTAAATATTACAACCACAACAAAAAACACATACACACACTTTACTATGTGTAATCTCTACGAATCCCTGTACTGTGGAGGAAATCAGAACTTAAAAATATGATCAGTATTTTACTCCAGGCCAAATAATTGGTAGAATTTTTTTTTATCTATATTTATAATGTATCTTCAAAATGCCAGTGCAAATATCTTGTGGATCAATCACACTAGGATAGAATTGAAGAGTCAATTTAGTCTGAAAGCGAAGCCAAAGAGCTAATGTTACGCTCATTGGTATTATAACAGACATAATGCAGCTATTTTAATACAAATAGAATATAACTGTGAAACTTTTACAGTGAAATCTTAATATATTTTTAAGCTATTTGTGGAATGCCTGCCTGGTATTTCATTTGGCATTTTGGCAAGTTTCGAAATTATCAAGATAATTATTTTTCATTGATAATTATCAGATAATTATCCATGCTGATTCCTAACTTGATATCTTTATTTCATTATTAAAATTTGTGTAAAGACCAACATAATTACCGTTTTCTTATTTGCAATTACTAATTAAATAATCGACATTGAACATATATTTTTAAACAAGAAATTTTGGTAATCACATTTACACTACATTTCTCTTTCTTACTAATAGTTTGGATACGCCCGGAAGCGGCCAATGTCGTTCGGAAACATTTTTCGAGTTACCCGGCAGAAAAAAAGCTTCGATTTAAGGGTGTCGTTTTGACGGATCTCTAAAAGTTGAAGGGGAAAAGTACTAGTGAGTGTGTAGTGCAGGACATCATACCTTGATGAACTCCTTGATGGTAGTAGCCTCCTTGAAATCGACCTCGGTGACCGCGGCGATGGCGAGCAGGTTCTTGAACCCGTTGGCGATGGAGTGCGGCGCGGAGGCGACGGTCGGGTAGCCCACGGCCAGGGACAGCGCGGCCACATTGGCCACGCCCTCCAGGAACTTGGCGCGCAGGTCCTCGGGCTTGATGTCCAAAATGGCCGGCGCGAAGATGGTGCCAGAGTCGTACACCTGGGGGTAACGAGTTTTAAGGTTGATAGACAGACTATGGAACATCTACAAGGATTCACTGAAATATTCATGACCAATATTGAATCTGGTGGATGTGGAAAGAAATCCAACATTTTTGTCCAGACTTGGTCTGACGCAGGTCAGAATTATGTTTAGTATCAAATCAATGAAAACATTAAATTGATACAATGATTAGTTATTGCGAAATTTAGTCATTGCAAATATCTAGTTCGGAAGTTTAATGTATGCATATGGATTTACAAACAGTCCAAAGACTGCACGAAAGAATCCATGCTGCAAAATAATTTACCAAAGGTAAATTATCAGAATGCACTAGAAAAATGCAATCTGTACTCAACGCTTTGGACAAATTATCCTGATATCAAAGCTATTGGAGTTTCTCTAATCAGTTATGAAAAGACAAATTCGACAACTATTAAACTGATTTAAAAAAATTAGAATATAAATTTGTTCTAGATGAACATCACTGAAAATTTTGGATTCCCGCAGTAAAGTCGACATTTAACTAGTAACTAATTTAAAAGTTTAGTTGAATTTATTTAAAACAAAGAATTAAGGAATTAATAGGAAAGCAGCAAATTCCTGGTTTGCCTATATCTGAACTGGTGTGTTTAAGTCTTTGAATTGTCACTTGGAACATTGGTTTTAGAAGAACTTGTATAGTCTAGTGTTTTTAAAAGTTCACAGAGGTGGCATCAATAACGTCCTGCAGTTACTTATTTCATGCGCTCACGACCCTATTGTTGAGCATATTGTGGCCGAAGAGGGTGGTAGATTTAGTTGTTAACAACTTCATGTCATTTTCATGTCTTGGTCTGTAGATGGAACTGAGGTTGAATATAGATTTTTGCATAATGCTATAGCCATGGAAAGAAAAAAAAAAACAGTTTCTCCACATACCTGCCTAACGACAAGACCGTACGAGAACGGAGAGATGTTCAGCATGTTAAGCAGTGTGGCTTCGGAAGCTCCCACCTTGTCGCCGGGCTTCAGAATGTGCACATCGTTGATGATTTCAATGGTACCTGTGCATAAGATACATTGTTATACAGGATCTTTTAAGTCACAAAAATTTGCTAATGACATGTACAGGCTATAGAGATTTTATAAATATAATAAAAGAGGTAGGAAAATGGAAAATAATAACATACAATTTGCATATGGGAAATAAAAACGACCAATTACAATCGGAGCACTTAGTAGTAACATAGACAAAAAGAATTACCCATGTTATTATCAACTTTGTTATTGCCTGGCAAGTAACATGGGTAATGAATGGATGAAACTGTGTATCTTCAAAATGCCAGTGCAAATATCAAATGGATCAATCACACTAGGATAGAATTGAAGAGTCAATTTAGTCTGAAAGCGAATCCAAAGAGCTAATTGTACACTCTTTGGTATTAAAACAGACATAATGCAGCTATTGTAATAAAAATTTAGTACCATATTTTGACAAGTGTAGAAACTTCCTATAAGCTTATAACTAAAGCCTTTATTGTTTGGTTTTTAATTATATGCTTTGCTAAGAATACAAAAGATTTCTCACCCTTGGAAATCTTGGTGGGGATGGAGAGAGCCTGGAAGAAGGAGGTCTTCTCGGGTCCGAGACCGGTGTTGTGGGCCGGGATTACGACGGACAGCGGGGCGATGGCACCTGGGCGAGCCGGCGCGCGCACCTTGTTCTCCAGCAGCTTGTCGCGGACCTGTGTACACAAAATAAATGTAGTGATGGCTACAGGGGCACTCAGAACGAAAATAAATAAACTTATATGTACACAGTGCCAGTTTCATTTAAATGCATGTATCGGAAGATAAATAGTGCCTGCCTTCTGTGTCCCTATATTCATGCAGATGCTTGCAACTGTTCAGAGCCTCAGCGATTTATTACTTCCCAAATAGTAAATTAACATGTATAGACCTCTGACTGGTGATTGTGACAATGCTGATATCAAAATTGTTGTTTTAGCTGTCCTCACATCCTTACGCAAGGATTGATCTTAGGTAAATCTTGAGGGACAGTGGAGGTGTGAGACTGGAATGTGTTTGGAATGCATTAAACTTTATTAGAGCAAGTTGTTTCTTACATCAACAAGGTCGCCGCGAGTGAACACAAAGCCGACATTCCCCTTGATGTGAGGCAGGAGTTTCTCGAGGGCAGGGTTGGTCTCCAGATGGTCCTTGATGGCCTTGCGCATCATGGTGTTCTTGCCCATCAGGATGATTGAGCTGCCGCGCAGGGCCATGCGGATCTGCTGCATCTGCTGCGAGCCCACGTTATCGGCACCCACTAGGAAACATTTTGGGTAGTCGTCTAGGAGTTGCTGCGGAAAAAAGTTACGATGTTAAGTTGAACGACTAAGGAGTAAACATGGTCTGTAAGAATTGGCTAATCTAAGCCACCCACACACGGGCGGTGGCAGTCAGTTGGGACATATGAGATTGCTTGGAGAATCGTAAATGTACGAGTCGAGATGATTTTGAGGTTACAACTTAAAACTTTGTATAACTTACGATAATCTTGGTGAAGTAGTTGGACTTCCAGGTAGCTTTGTCCTCCCTACCCATCTTGAAGTGTGTAGGGACTTCGGAGAAATTTAAGGACTGAAAGAAAAGTAAAAGTTTGATGTCAGAGTCATCACTTTACATCACCTTTACATTTTGGAGAAAATATCATATTAAATGCAAAAATATGATTTTATTTATATCAACTATATTGTACTTTTGATATTTGTTGAATAAAGTACTGTAAAAACACATGATTAATAAAATAAATTGCGATTTCCACTTACCAAAACCAAACGCACAAAATTCTGCGCGAGACAAAAACGGTAATGATAGAGATGAGCAAATTACTGTATCATCAATCAATTTAGTGTAGTCGATATCGATAATCACGAGTTGTGAAAAAGTACGATTTATCAATAATTAGCGATTGATTATCTCAATGAGATATTTATCTCATCATTTATTTGATACTCGTTCGTTTGTTAAATACATAAAGCAACGCAAGCGTTTTCCTCTGTCAAAGATACAAGACAAGCCTATTGTATTGGGTACACGCTGTAACGACATTTATCGATGTTTTGAATGTGTTGTTAAATTTATTAAGTGTGTGTTTGCTTCGTAGTGACAAGACGTCAGGATGTTTTGTATTGACGCTAACACCTAAGAAATGGTGATTGAGTCGATACAAAGTTGTCGTGTATAAATGAACTATGTATTTTGTGCCATAAAGGATTGAGACTTTGAATTCGGAAGAAAATGCTAAGAGTGGCGTCTTGTCTACAGGTCAACTGGGGCGGCCGTGTTCCTAGCAATTAAACAAATCATAATTATTGTTTTACATCAGTTTTGATAGCATTTATATACGAAATCGATTTCAGGTTGACAATGATAAGATGCACCCCTATTCATTTCTTTCGAAATTTCATGGCTATGGAATCAAAAGTTTTTGTACCGTAGAAAGGTTTCTTTGTCTACGTTTTGCACATTTCTGTGTTTCCACTGCAAAAAATTGGTAGATTGGTAGTTCCGCAGATGGATGGACAATTTTTTAATCTGTTCTGCAGTGGAGAATCGGTTTGGAATTGGCAAAGCGATTTGTCTTGCAATTTTGTATTGAAAAATGCAAGTAAATATATTGTTATAATTCAACTATATATAAAATCAGTATATGTGATTATGTCGCTATTCCGTAAGCCGAAGAAAATCCAACGGCGCGTGTTTTGTGCTGACGATGACGAGGAGCCCGAGGACCGGGAGCCCCAAGCGCCGCCGCCGCCTATCATCAGCAAGGAAAATAAATCTGTGAAGAGTACGACGCTGCTCAGCTTCGCCGATGAAGGTAAGTTGCTGAAAGTTACTTTTTTAAGTTTGAAAAAGGTTACTTTGTGTACGTAATGAGTGGCCCTGAAACCAAACCTGCACTGCTATGCGGTTCCTATTAATTTTTCGGCCGTAAGTTTGATAAAATGTATGGTCCGTGAGGGGGATTCGCACAGCAGTCTAAAAACTGCCTTAGGTAATAAACTTAAAACAGATAAATGTGTATGTAATTGTCAGAGAGCGGATTCATTTCATCATCAGCCGAAATACGTCCACTGCCAAACATAGGCCTCTCCAATAGAATGCCACCTTTGGTAGGATATCTTTTGGGGGATTTGTCATAATCTCTACACTTGGCAGGCACATTGGTGTCTCGCAGTAATGGTCTTAATACACACAGGAGAAAGCTGCTGCTCTCCCTGGTGCAATCCCTTAGTCGTCTTGACAACAACCCATGGGAAATATCCATTGTATGAAAATTCGATAAAAACAATGGCTTTTCAATTGTTTTGCTATGAGATTATCCCGTCCTAGAACTAAAGGCTAAATTGAAATAATGATTTAACCTCCAAATTGATGTAAATGAGATTGACAATTGATGTTTTCCTTAAATTATGGTTCCATTCAATATGAATACTAGAGATGCCAACACTAAAAGGGTTCATGGATTAATGATATCAGGTTTTCTTTAATATCACAGGGAAAGAGATCATATTAAAACCTTCTTTAAAATTCACCAAATTTGAACGACATAATTTAATATTATTTATTAAAAGATTTAAGAGGACACATATGGGAATTCAAACATGTTTAATAATTAAAAATTTTAAATAAGCAAGTTGTCTGCTGTTATGAATGCATCAGCTACAACCTTCTTTCTATTTTCAATAAATTATTGTATTATTTTCCAGTGGAGGATGGTGAGGTGTTCAAGGTGAAGAAGTCGAAGCAAAGCAGCCGGCTGGCCAAGCGCCGGGAGAAGGAGAAGAAGCGTCCGGGAGACGGTGATAATAACAAATATGACAATAATGTTCATGAGGTAAGGTGCACACTGCGACACAGAGTATAATTGTCTTTCTGTAATTGATGGTGAATTGAATTGACTGTTGCTTCAGGAAATCAGAAGTACAGGTGTTTATGTTTATGTCTGAATGACTCAGAGGACATAATATGAGGTTACAAAGATCAAATGCTCACCTGAACCCTCAAAGACATTTTTTAAGCAACAGGGTTCTATCCAGATGGAACAAGTTGCCAGAATCTGTTGTAACTGCTACATCAATAAACATGTTTAAGAACAGACTATATTTCATTCCAGATTAATAGTCCTATGAAAACAAACGCATTTGCGTCTCGAAAACAAAATACACAATAGATGGTGTTCCTAAGTGGACCGCAAAGTTTACTTGGTAATACAAACCTATTTTTGCTGCTGGTGACCCTTTCATGTATATGTTACCGAGACGTAAATAGCGTTGGTTTTCATAGGACTATTAATCTGGAATGAAATATAGATAATTTCTTAACCAAAAATAATCAAGTTGACTAATGAAATGGAAGCACCAGCTATAAGCTGCCTTTCCATTTAAAATAAAATAAATAAAATGTGTCATATTCTCTGACCGTCAAAGGCTTGTTTTTTGCTAATGCTCATTGAGAAGTCCTGCTTTATTTTTATACAATACCATCATTATATCAGGTTTGTATCCAGATGGAACAATTTGCTCGAATCTGATGTATCTGCCACATCAGTAAACATAACAATTACTTAAAAGAAAATAGCCAAGTCAACTACTGATATGGAGGCATCAGCTATAAGCTGCCTTATCAAGTACCTGTCGACAACTGTGGCAGGACATAGCCTGCCCCTAATACACAAGTCAATATCAAGTAGTGTGTTATATATAATATAGTATTTAATATCCATCACACCGAAGAATGTCATCATAGATATTGGACGAACTTAATTTTGTAAATGGTAAGTTGAAAATACGAAATAAAAGGTTCTACTTATTGCAGTGTTTTTGTGATGTCTCAATCGAGTCAAGGATGAGTTTTGGTTTAAAAGCATGTTTGCATCTAACACTGAAACTTAACACATAATGAATAAGTAATGTTGTTATTGAAAGTTTTAATTTATTCCTTATTTACAAATTCTGTGCATGTAATAAATTCAACCTTGACTCTCAAATTTCAAAACCCGACTAAAACATTAAAATTTCAAAACCTAGGAAAATCCCAACAACACGGAAAACCACACACAGAAGCCGAAGAAGAAAGTGACTCTCGAAGGCCTGATACTGTCTGGGAGGGAGGCTCTGGCTGCAGACGGGGCCGGGGATGTCTCTGAAGACAGCCCTGTGGAGGAAGAGGACGATAGTAGGGGGTTCCACCAGTACCGCGCGGAGTCTGTCCGCGCGGCGCTGGCCGTGGCCGCCACGGGACACATCCCGGACGCCGCGCTCATCCACGCGGCGCGCAAGACGCGACAGCAGGTATGAGAGGTGAGGGACTGAGACAGGCCGTCACCGACGTCGTTATGCTGGAGTTAGCTGGTGTCTGCTTGTTGGTCGGTGTCTGATGTCTGTTTTCTTCATTACTCAAAAGAGTCAAAAAACTCGCGTCTACTGCTGTCTTACAATGCCAGGCATACTCAATATCGGATCTTTTGTGTCAACCGGGTGTTAGTTATTTGTCCGATCCCCAAGACATGAAGGCTATTATGTAGCCAAGGGGTTGAAGCCTGTAGACGCGTCTGCGTCTGCTCTTGGTGTCTGAAAGATATTTAGTTTATTATTTTTGCCGATGTCTCTTTACTTCGTTAATCGAAAAGGTGTAAATGATTTGTTTCTATACTAAAAGTATACAGTTCTCTCTGATTCTAGGGTATGTTGGCTATATGGTTAATAGGAAACAGTCATAGATTTGAAATCTTTTGTTATAGTTATTTCATGACAGATATTTAACTATCTGGGGGCTCAGTCTGTAAGCATTTTGGGTAATGTCCCTCGAACTTCAAAGCCATTGCGCCGAGAGATCGACGCTATAAGTTAGAAAGCGAAGACTTATGTTGTTGAAGTATAACGTTCTCCCTCTCTCGATCGACTATGTTTGTGCGCTGGGTGTAGTAGCCCTACAGTAATCTACGCACACACGCACGTGTACAGACAGGCTGGTGCGCCTGTAACAGTAGTAGGTAATTAAATCTGTTTGCTTATCATCATACTCAAATGTTCCCCACTACATCTGGTTTTTTATGCGCAGTATCGATATTTCCGATAGCTTACCTGTGTGTGTTTCGTATTGACAGCGTACGAGTGTGCGTGGGTGCGTATGCCCCCGCCGAGGCCGTCGTAACTCGAGACTATACCTTACCCTAAAACTTTTTTCCTTATATATAATGTTTGTATTGTTCTGTATGTATGTACGATATCAGTACATACTCCTTCAAGGGCCCCTCGTCAATAAAATGTAACGTTTTGCAGGCGCGCGAACTCGGCGGGGACTTTATACCAGTGCAGACCGAGGCGGCGCCGGGGTCGCGGCTGGTCCGGGACGACGGGTCGGGCGACGACGACGACGAGGGCAGGATCGAGGTCAGGGGGCTGGAGCTGCCCAGTGATAAGCCCAAACGTGAGTAACTCCATTCAAATTGAGATATCCTTATCTAATTTTTGACAGCTGAATCTGCGTAAAGTTCATAAGATGTCTATTATGTGGAGGGACTAGAGAGGAAGGGGGACTAGAGGGGTAGGGGGGTAGGGGGATTAGAGGGGAAGGGGGACTAGTGGTTAAGGGGGACTAGAGGGGAAGGGGAATTAGAGGGGAAGGGGGACTAGAGGTAAAGGGGGACTAGAGGGGTGAGGGGATTATTAAATTTGTTTAATTTGTATGTATTTTGCTTCATAACTACTCAATAACACATACATTCTACTAGCTGATGCCCGCGACTTCGTCCGCGTGTACAACTTAAT
The DNA here is from genome assembly GCA_947086405.1 of Esperia sulphurella. Taxonomy (NCBI): domain Eukaryota; kingdom Metazoa; phylum Arthropoda; class Insecta; order Lepidoptera; family Oecophoridae; genus Esperia; species Esperia sulphurella. The sequence goes on along the minus strand of OX352260.1, from coordinate 3,654,713 downwards.
ATTACAAATGCTAAAGTATTTCCCGTAGGAATAAGATGCTTTTTCGGGATAAAAACTATCCTATGTCCTATTCCATTACCTAACCTATATGTGTGCCAAGTTTCATCCCGATTCGTCCAGTGGTTGAAGCGTGATTGAGTAACAAAACATCCAAACTTTCGCATTTATAATATAAGTAGGCAGTAAAAATTACCTTTAAGTTTACGGCAACCCAAATTTTAGGTTATGTATGAGAACCTCCAGCGGAGACTTTGGCTGGTTTTAGCTTTGACATTCTCTGAATTACAAAGTTGATGTGAGATTTTGCGGTAGTGGAGCGCTGCGGGAGATTGTGTTTTCTTTACGTCAAATGACGCGACACTTTAGCCCGGCGTCGTGTATAGCGAGGCAGTTCTGTTACGTCATATGCCACCCCTCCCGCGCCGCTCCACTACCGCAGGAACCTACTTAGTTAATTTGTAACTGATGATATGATAGGAAGCGTACCCCACTGAGCCAACGATGCCCTCGACCACCGAGTTCACGCAATGTTTCCATGTTGATCCTTTCGTTGGATCAAAAGTAATTTTAAAGTAAGCGAACAACTTTTTGAGGGAAACTATTAACGAAATAATATGTATATCTATTCATATCTTATTATTATAACTTATCCCCCCCCCCCCCCCACACACACACACACCCCACACTTAATTCTAAGATAATATAATGGTTTTATGTAATCTAATTAATAATATGTATAATAATGATAATGAATGTGTATATAATGTTAGCTCTTCCCGTGGATGTCGTACAAGGCTACTGAGGGAATACATTATCAATCAGGCCTCCCCAACCCGTCTGGCCAGCGCGGGGAGTGTAGATTAGATTAGATTTATTTATTTCACTTTTACATCTTAAAAGTTCAATTTTACATGTCATTCTCGTATGGTAAAAGGGATCGTCATAAAATAAAATAATGTATAAATTACAATAGGCCAAGTCCTCCGTCTGTCTCCGGCAGATGAGAGAGGGTTGTGCTCCTGCAGTGGAGACAAAAATAACCTGATGATGATAATATAATGTTATATGTTGTAAAAAATAATACATAAAATAAAAATTGTTATCAGGGGGCACCGCGGCCGCGCCCACCGACGAGGAGCTGGACAGCGAGCCTGACGCGTGGGAGGAGCAGCAGATAAAGAAGGCCATGCCGGCCGGCGCCGCCCTCGCCGGTCGGACACCTGCTAGCTTCTTTCAATTTCATCCTCAGCCGAAATACTTCCACTGCTGAGCATGCCTCCCCAATAGAATGACACTTTTGGTGGGCTGTCCATTGGGGGGATTTGCCATAATCACCACGCTTGGCAGGCGGATTAGTGATCGCAGTAATGATCTATTATTATGTATACTAATACACAGGGGAACGCTGCTGCCTGTCCCTGGGGCGATCCCTAACTAGGATTTTCTCTGTAGTATGGAAATTAAACAAGGATGGAAAAAACGGGACCGACTTGTACAAAATTGTCTGTCTCCAGTGGGAATCGAACCCACTACCTCTGGTGCTCGAGTCGAATGACCAATCCACTAGGCCAACCAGGAGGTCAAGTTGTTTGTATGAGAGTGGGGGTTAATGGGTCAGAGTTAAATTGGTTCATTGTACAGTTTAAACATAAATTCCCCAAATGCCTTATCATTATCATCAGCAGCCTGAACGAGTCCACTTCTGGACATAGGCCTCTCCCAAGGCGCGCCACTGAACCCGACCCTCGTCTCTTCTACTCCAGTCTCTACCAGCCGCCTTACGCCTCACGTCGCTCCCTCTAGCCAGGACGCCCGACGCCCACACTACGCCTTCCCAGTCGCGATCTCCACTCGAGAACACGCTTAGACAGAAAGGCTTTGTATTTAAAGTTATAATTAACTCCCTAAAGGCGATGGCGGCATGGAGGTGAATCCGTTCTCTCTGGCGCCTCCGCCCTCGCAGCTGGAGCCTGCGCCGCCGCACCTACGGCCGCTGCACGACCCCGGCCGGCCTCCGCCCGACACGCCCGCAGAGCTGCGTCTAGCGCTCCAGGCTCGGTCAGTATATCTAATCTATATTTCATTCCAGATTAATAGTCCTATGAAAACCAACGCTATTCACGTCTCGGTAACATATACATGAAAGGGTCACCAGCAGCAAAAATAGGTTTGTATTACCAAGTAAACTTTGCGGTCCACTTAGGAACACCATCTATTGTGTATTTTGTTTTCGAGACGCAAATGCGTTTGTTTTCATAGGACTATTAATCTGGAATGAAATATACTACTTTATATGCAACCCCTCTGCACAGCAGATATTCCACAAAGATGGCAGAGCGAAGTTTCTAAGAGGATTCTAGTCTCACAGACAGACATCTAAATTTAATTATTTATTTAAACATGTGTAAGAAGAAAAAAAATTGAAAAGTGATGTAGTAACGAAGGTAGAGAAGGGTATGTTGCGTTGGTTTGGACATTTAGAGCGTATGAAAGAAGAGTGCCAAAGAAATTTACAGTGCGAATGTGGAACGAACTACAGCTAGAAGTCGTCCTAGGAGGACATTCAAGGATCAAATTAGTAACGTCCTCAAAAAGGTTGGGGTCCGCAGTGAGAAGAATAAAAGGAGGTGCATGAAAAGGTTGATGAATGTGAGTGAGGCTAGTGAGGTGTGTTGGGATTGCGCAAAGTGGCTGTCCATCGTCTGCCTACCTTTCTGGGACTAAGGCGTGAGCATTATTTATGTATGTTTAAATATGTTTTTTTTCCTACTGTTTTACTACTTATTCTCTCTAGTGATCTGATATACTTTGTTATTAGCTTTGTAATATTTGTTTATTATTCTAGTATATTGTGCCGTAAAGTATCATTGAATAAGTAAGTTAAATTCTTTCTTAACGTATCAACATTGTCCTCCAGGTTAGAAGAGTTCAAAGCCAAACGTGAAATCATAAACTCGAAGCGGGAAGAGATAGAAAGCCGGCTGCTGAACGCGAGTCGCATGCGGGAGTCCCGCACGGCGCGGTGCGGCGCGCTGGAGGCGGCGTACCGGCGCGCGCAGGCCGCGCGGGGCTACCTCACCGACCTCATGGAGTGCCTGGACGAGAAGGTGGGGCGGGGCGGGGCGGGGCGGGGCGGGGCTGTTCAATGCGACAGCGGGAACGCCGCCCAGCGGTTCCTAGCTCGCCTTTACACTAGAAATATCATGAATCCAAATACCTTGCAGATGCGGTCGACCATTCACCATTCATATACTAAAATATTGCTCTGAATTATGGAATTCTTTACTTTTTTTAAACTAGTGGAATTGGTCGTTAAAAAATAACATATAATTAATTATTTCCGCCGGGCGATCGGCAATTTGTAAACTAGAGTAGTGAAAGCAGAATTAAAATCGATACATATTTATAATCGATACTTATTTGTCAAAAATATTTGATACTGCCTTTTCAGTTACTGCACAGTAATCCACCTATCACGTTTTTCATTTACTGGCTGGAAACATGGTATTTACATTGATTTAAATTGATACACACGTCTATAAAAGATGTTTATGAAAATATTGTTATGTAACCGAAATATTGATTAATCAAATTGATAAATCGGTGAAGTAGGACCTCACTATTGATATGCACTATTGTTTCGTAACTGTCATATCAGATGTCAGGTCAAGATCCTGTTTTGTGTCCGTTTTGTTTAAATTGTTTATTTGGGCGAATGAATTAAGAAAATTAATGAATATAATGCAATTAAAATCGAACACAGTTAACCTTCGTCGACTAATAACGGCACAATGAAGTCTAAATCTGGAGCTAAACGCTTCGGAATCGTGGCCATTTAGCCACGGTGCTGTGAAAACTGTGCGCCAACGAAGATGTCATTCTAAGATTAATCAAACGATTTTCTTCTTAAAAAATTACCTGTCTTTTCCCGACAATTTGGTCCAGACGCAAGTTTAGCTCAACTCCCATACTATTTTGGGCTTTTTCCTTTAGTTCCCCTAATAAATAAATAGGATCGCTACGAGGTTGTTTTTGAAAGTTATTCTCATGATAATAATAATTAATAGTTTATTCTACACACAAATATACAAAGAAAAGAACACAAAGAAAAGAAAATTATACAAAAGGATAAGATATGATGAGTTAGTTATCTCACTAATGTTACCTGTGTGATATAGATGCCGCAGGTGGAGGCGCTGGAGGCGCGCGCGCTGGCCATGCACCGCCGGCGGTGCGAGTACCTGGTGGAGCGGCGGCGCGCAGACGTGCGCGACCAGGCGCAGGCCGTGCTCGCGCTGGCCGGTGAGCGGCCCTCGCACCTACCTCATCATCAGCCTGCAATACGCCACTGCTGGGCATGGGCCTCTCAGCCCGCGCCTCTGAACCCATCATCATATCAGCCCTTCGACGTCCACTGCTGGACCTAGGCCTTCCCCGATGAACGCCCCCGCACCCGGTCCTCCGCCCTCCGCATTCAGGCGCTTCCGGCCACATTCTTTAGGTCGTCGGTCCAGAACGTGATCTCCACTCCAGAACTCGTCTGCCCCCCCGGCCGTCGGTTCTGCGGCAGATGCGGCCCGCCCGCTGCCACTTCAGTTTGCTAATTCTTTCGGCTATGTCGGTCACCTTCGTTCTTCGTCAGATCTCTTCATTACGAATCATATCCTTAAAAGAAACCCCGAGCATAGCCCTCTCCATAGCTCGCTAAACGACCTGGAACTTGTGGATCGAGCCACTGGACTTGATCCTCGGCTATTCCCATCACCACCAGCCGCTTTACGCAGATTGTCGCTCCTCTACTCTCAAGTTTGGCAAGTGTAGTGAAGACGTCAAAATAACGCTATATACAGCTTACTGTGATTCTTTCTACACTTGTCAAGTTTGGACTTTCTGCGAAAGTCGTACGAAGTCGTAAGGGTGCAATACAATGATGCATTACGCTATGAGATTGTAGAACATGCAAAGTTAGAGATATTTTCACATTTTTATTAAAATCCGGTATGCACCGAATATTGGGCTACTATCCGGTATCCAAAAACCGGTGAGGCCGGATACCGGATAATTATATCCGTTTTATCTTTAGTTCTGACCCCTCATGCAGCACTCGCAAACTCCGAGATCTCGTTTTCTAGAGGTTATGTTTGTTGTATGCAGCGCGACCTGGCGCAGTGAAGCCGGTAGACACGGAGGAGAAGATCCGCCGCGCGGCGGAGCGCGAGGGGCGGCGGCGCGCGCGGCGCTTGGCGCGGGAGGCGGCCGCGGCAAGCGCCGGCGCCGCGCCCGCGCACCGCGACGGGGACTCCAGCGACGATGAGCTGCCCCCGGATGAGATGCTGCACTTCCAACAGGAGAGAGGTTTGTGCTCCTACGTCGTACATTCAAGCTTGCTACAGAGTAGAAAAACTGAAGATGCATTGTTTTGTGAATTTGTGTGAGCAGTAACACTGTGTGAGCAGTAACATTGTGTAAGCTGTAACACTGTGTGAGAAGTAATATTGTGTAAGCTGTAACATTGTATGAGCAGTGACACTGTGTGAGCAGTAACATTGTGTGAGCAGTAACATTGTATGAGCAGTAACATTGTGTGAGCAGTAATATTGTATGAGCAGTAACATTGTGTGAGCAGTAACATTGTATGAGCAGTAACATTGTGTAAGCAGTAACATTGTATGAGCAGTAACATTGTGTGAGCAGTAACATTGTACGAGCAGTAACATTGTGTGAGCAATAACATTGTGTGAGCAGTAACATTGTATAAGCAGTAACATTGTGTGAGCAGTAACATTGTATGAGCAGTGACACTGTGTGAGCAGTAACATTGTGTGAGCAGTAACATTGTATGAGCAGTAACATTGTGTGAGCAGTAATATTGTATGAGCAGTAACATTGTGTGAGCAGTAACATTGTATGAGCAGTAACATTGTGTGAGCAGTAACATTGTATGAGCAGTAACATTGTGTGAGCAGTAACATTGTATGAGCAGTAACATTGTATGAGCAATAACATTGTGTGAGCAGTAACATTGTATGAGCAGTAACATTGTGTGAGCAGTAACATTGTATGAGCAGTGACACTGTGTGAGCAGTAACATTGTGTGAGCAGTAACATTGTATGAGCAGTAACATTGTGTGAGCAGTAATATTGTATGAGCAGTAACATTGTGTGAGCAGTAACATTGTGTGAGCAGTAACACTGTGAGTTGTAACACTGAGGTGGTTGTCGTTGTGGGTCGCGCAGAGGCGATTCGCGAGCAGGCGGCGGCGGTGTTCGCGGACGCGCTGCCGGCGTGGCGCGGCGCGCGCGGCGTGGCGGCGCGGCTGGCGCGCTGGCGGCGCCGCGAGCCCGCGCTCTACTCCGACGCCTACGTGCCCGACTGCCTGCCCAAGCTGCTCGCTCCGTACGTCAGGCACCAGGTACACACCTACATACTGCCCCCTCTACACCGATGTATACGTAGGCCTGGCGGAGCGTGCGCAGCGCAGCACATTCTTTTGTATTTTCGTATGGTAAAATGTGTCGTATGTACTCCTCCGCTTAGGAATATAAATTCAAATCATTTAATCGTCAACACAGGTATTTTAAGATGCTCGAATACATTTAGGTACTCTATGTTTTGCCCACTATCCGTATTTAAATTTTTGTATAGATCCATTGAGCTATTAGCATTGTTAATAATTTAAATTAGTATTAAATGGAAGCAGATGTAAAACTTTGAAATTAATTAGTGTACTTTTTGCAGCTGATACTGTGGAACCCATTGGCAGACGAAGACAATGAGGACTACGAGAAAATGGACTGGTACAGGTGAGTCGGAACAAGTGGTCTTGCCAGTTGAAATAAAAACAAAAATTAATATTAAAAACAAAGTATATTCTGACTTATTTGCCGGGTTGGCATGAAGTCATTTTGATTTAAATCAAATAATTGTTTTCCATTAAATTGAATGATTTAATCAAGTGTCCTTAGTTTACGTCTTACATAGAATTAACCTTAAAAATTAAGGGTCTTAGAATAAGTAAATCACATGTACTTAACTCTCTAAATCTGCATCTGCTAAATCAATTATTATAATATTTAAACAAAAAACTAATTTCCAGCATTTTCTGTTCCCAATCTATTCCGTAATTTAGTGTGAACAATGCCAAATGTAGAAAAAACTATTGAACTGAAGCTGACGAGGCTATCGCCCCAAATAATTGCCTCACCATGAGGTAAAAAAAAAGATCAATCATAAATAAAAAGGTACACTTCGCGTGTCTGACATTGAAGATATTTGCGAAAAATAAATTAGGGGGTGTAATGATAAGTAATAGAACACGTTTAGATCATTTTTGGAATTTTTGGCTGTTTGTCTGTTTGTTTGTGCACGCATCACTTAAAAACTACTAAACCGATTTTGGTGGACTTTTCACAGAAACATAGTGCTTAATTTGGTGTCAATCGGCCCAGTCAATCAAAATTTATGTGGATTTTTAGTTTTTTATACATTAGTAGGTATGCAATAGGATAACAAAGAAATTTAATTCTGTGCAATTCAGATTCCGATGAGTTAGGACTACATTTGATGCTGTAGTTGGTGTGTGTGTGGGATTGGGAGTGAGATTGAGCGTTAGATTGAGAGGCTGAGTGGGAGTGGAAATGGGATGGGGAGCGGGAGCGGGAATGGGAGCGGATTGTGGAGCCCACGCGAGTGGAGCCGCGGACACAGCTAGTTATATCATAAATATTAAAAAAAATTACGATTTTAAAAAAAATCATGATATTAGATTTAAATATTAAAACATAAAATAAAAAAATCAATGAATTGCGATTTTTCCAACTCTGCTTATTTCCTTTACTGTCGCCACACAGGTGTCTGATGATGTACGGCGTCCGGTCGGAGAGGGCGGCCAGCGACTCGGAGGACTCCGCCGTGGAGGAGGACGACGTGACGCACGTGACGGAGGACTCCGTGCGGGAGGACCCGGACCTGCTGCTGGTGCCCACCATAGTGAGCAGGGTGGTCCTGCCCAAGATTACAGGTAAGGCGGATCCAGGTCAGGTCCAGCCGCACATTACAAATACAAATAACTTTATTGGTTCAAGAACAGTAGGGTCCTTAGACTAGATATATTATTACTAGCAGGAGCCTGGCCCCCAAACTAGGATTCCCTGTTCTATGGGTTTAATTACTTAATTATTATGCCTAGAAACGCCAGTTTCACTATTTTATAGTTAATTTTTTTTTGCAAATACCTTCAATGTACAGTCAGAGTCAAAATCATTTATTGCATATGAGTACACTTGGTACATTTATACACGTAATTTTTTATCGACTACCGCTTCCTAGGTGTTAGCGCTGTGAAGAAGGAACGGCGCAACAAACTTCACGCAACACATCTTTTGAAAATCAAGTTTGCATACAATTAAAAAAGATTTTGCGAAGCTGAATTAACATTAGTACCAGGCATCTTTGTCATTCAAATAATCGTTTATTTTATAATAGGCTTTCTTACAAAGTTGTTTTTTAATGTGAATCTTAAACTTTCTGTCCGTCATATTTAAGATTTCCTCTGGTAGTTTGCTGCTAGGATTCCCTGTTCTATGGGTAGCCACATTACTTAATTATTATGCCTAGAAACGCCAGTTTCACTATTTTATGCTTAATGACATGGGCTGTATGAATAAAATCATTGCCCTTACAACAGAGTAAAAAAGTTACTCCCCACTACTACTTCTTCTGTTCCAACCGCCATCCCAACAGCTCTGCCTGTGTTATTTCTTTTTATTTTATATTAATTATATTCCCGCAAACATACACTCACGGTACACACATATATTCACCCTAGCAACATTACACTACAATAATTGGTTTATTAAGTGCTCCACCAGATCCAGCCGGATATCGGTAAGTGCTTAACTATTTCCTTACCTGCTTTATTCTTCTAAATTATTCTCCCGCCTAAACTGGCATAACGGCCATGGAGTGATGTCCATGCCCGGCCCATTTAATGCCTTTATTGTATACACCGTTTGCCGTGTGGTTCCCGGCTCAGAATAGGGCCACCCCTATCTTTCCCGTTGGTGTCGTCAAGGCGACTAAGGGATTGCGCCAGGGACGGGCAGCAACGTTCTCTTGTGTGTGTATGTTAAAATCATTAATGCGATCACCAATCCGCCTGCCAAGCGTGGTGATTATGGCAAATCCCCCAATGGACAACTTACCAAAAGTGGTCTGCTATTGGGGAGGCCTATGTCCAGCAGTGGACGTATTTAGGCTGATGATGTATACACAGAAAATATAAAAATAAATACACTGTGCTATGCTATGGTATGTTGCCGTGTGGTTTTCGGTAGAGTAGAGTAGGGCCACTCCAACTCTTCCCGTGGATGTCGTACAAGGCGACTGAGGGAATACATTATAAAACATCAATCAGGCCTCCCCAACCCACGGGACACCCACGGGAAAGATATGGGTGGCGGTATCTAAGCCGGGAACCACACAATTGCACTAAGTAAAACAAATTTTTAATAATGTTGCATTTACTTTGATGCACAAATGGCGGACTAAGGCGTTCAATATAAATTGTTCTGAATTAAATTGTCCCTCTGTCTCCGGCAGATGAGAGAGGGTTGTGCTCCTGCAGTGGAGACAACAATAACCTGATGATGATGATGATGATGATGAAATTGTCCCTAAAACGGATGTTATTACGAAAATTTATGGTGTCGGTCTTCTTAGACTATGTAGTACTAGTCTGGGGTGTACTAAAGAAATGATGCTATTCATAAAAAAGAAACCACGCATTGGTGTGTCAAAAAAAATTTTTTTTTTGTGATAAAAACTCTTTCTTCTTAGTCTGATTTTGACGGTTGCCGCCATTTTCTTTGTAAAATCTCAATCTCATTAAATTACATTTTGTTTTATTAATTTTGTCCCTAAAATAAAACTGCTGTCATACTTTAATGTGTTTTTTTAGCCGAGGTCAATGTAGGTAGTTGTATAATAGTAAAAAATTTATTGACATATGAAAGAACAACCACTCTAATGAGTGGTTAAAGAGGGTATTCTTTTCGCATTTGACTGCGTGAATCATTTCTGTGAATATAATTACTTTTGCATTTAACTAGCTGCGCCCGCGGCTCCGCTCGCGTGGACTACAGAACCGCTCCCCTTCCCACTTCCGCATGCGATGAAAGACATTTTATGGCTATTTTTTTACACCTTGGATTACATTATTGAAGTTTTAGTAGGGATCCCCAGATTTTTATAGTAATAACTATAGCCTATGTTACTCTAGGATAATGTAGCATTCTAATGATGAAAGAATTTTTGAAATCGGTCCAGTATTTTTTGAGTTTATTCGGTACAAACATACAAATGCACCCTCTTTATAATAATAGTATAGATGTAGATTAAGCAGACAGAACTTTGGAAATTTTCTAGCTAGGGAAGATTTTGTTCAGAATTCGTTTATAAAAGGCAATTATGTTTGTTGTTCCCTCCTACCTCACCGCATGAAGCCCTTTAACTGTCAGCTTTCTTAGACATGAAACCATCAAATTATTTCTTATTTTTAAGAAAGACATATCCCAATACCTACATTTGCCGTTAGAGTAGTGTTGGTAAATTCACGAGAACATTCTCCTGGTCGAGCATTTATGAGAACGCAACGACCTCTATAAATCTATTTCGATGTGAGAACGTGAAGCCACTTTCCTCTACGATCACCAATGCATCTTAAGTACATAAGTACTATAAAGTTGTTACTTGGACCTATAGTTGTTATGATATAATCGTTGATCACCAGCAAACTTGGTCCTATTAACCTATAGGTCCAAGCCAGCAAATCATCGGTCTACATATTACGATTACATTACATACATAAAAAACAGGTTAATAGGTCCAAGTAAAAAACACATAAATGTTGAGATCGTTGTAGAAGTTGCTTTAGTAATCGTAGGGAAAAGTAGCTTCACTTTTTAAGTTCTCATAAATTCTCGACCGGGAGCAACGCCAGGAGAATTCTTCTGGGAATTTACCAAAACTACGTGACACGAGGTTAATAGGTCTCTATTAATAGGTATTAATAGGTTAACAGGACACTACACATCGGTAATTGAATCACCTAAAATTTTACGAACACATTGATTTTAATAAGTACCTTACTAGGTATTTCTAATGAATAAGTTACAAATATTCATCAAAGCATTATTGTAAACGAAACCATTATTTATTTGTTGCGACAAACCGTTCATTTTCATATTTTTATTAGGTAGGTACCTACAAATTTTATAATTAATATTCATCGTTTGATTACGCAAACAACAACAAAGTACGAGAAATAATTTTGGCCATTTTTTTTTCAAATGGAATTTAAACAAATAAGTATAATATTTAGTTGCCTTCAAATAACATCGCGCCAAACCGTTACATATTCTAACAAAACAAAGATAATAAAAAAACATTCCATACGTTCCGAATGTTAGTAACTGCACTAGCAATTTCTACCCCAACTATTTTTGTTCCGAAAAGTTTGGAGTAGAAATTTCCAGGGCAGTCGGTATTGTTCCGGTCCTTCTACGAAAACATACAGCAGGCCTGGCTAACATGCGGCCCGTCGGGCCCGCACGAATGAAAATTAATTATCCAGAATATTCACATATATTGTAAATATAACGACGATCTCTATGTACTACTAGATGGAGCGTACCAATTAATTGCTCTGTTCCACGCAAGGAGCCGCAACTCGTTCATATTCACTTTGAAACTTGTGCAGTTACTACACAGAACATTATTTAGTAAATAATTAAATAATGTTCTGTGTAGTAACTGCACAAGTTTCAAAGTGAATGTGAACGAGTTGCGGCTCCTTGCGTGGAACAGAGCAATTGCGTGGAACGGAGCCGCAACTCGATCATATTCACTTTGAAACTTGTGCAGTTACTACACAGAACATTATTTAGTAAATAATTAAATAATGTTCTGTGTAGTAACTGCACAAGTTTCAAAGTGAATGTGAACGAGTTGCGGCTCCTTGCGTGGAACAGAGCAATTGATTGGTAAATAATTAAATACTGTTCTGTGTAGTAACTGCACAAGTTTCAAAGTGAATGTGAACGAGTTGCGGCTCCTTGCGTGGAACAGAGCAATTGATTGGTACGCTCCATCTAGTAGTACATAGAGATCATTGAAATATATATAATTGTCATGTTATAAATAGTTACTTGCGTCCTAGTAACATGAAAGGGACACGAGCCAAAAGGGTTTGTATTACCATGTAAACTTAGCGGCCTACTTCGCGAAACTATCTATTGTTTATTTTGTTTTCGACACGCAAATGCGTCGTTTGGTTTCGTATGACAATTGGTTTGGAATGAGTTTTGAAATCTGAAATGTGTCCTATGCCAACAGAAATGTGCGTAAGGATATCAGCGTGCCTATTTCGTCTGTAGCATAAAAAGTACTGCAATGGATTATTAAAAATCTATAATGTTGCAATTTTTTAAATAAATGGATGTTTCAAATTTAAAACCGGTTTCCTTAAAAAAATATGCAAACAAGTCTGAGACTGAATGCCTTTTAAATACTAAACTAGAATAGCAGACCGTTTTGAAAATAAAATAATAGGTAAAACCCCGAAATTTGATATTTTACAAAAATAAAAAATTACCAATTATAGGAAATACAAATTTGTTGTCTTTTCCAATTAAAATTAAACTAGTTATAAGTACGTTTGCGGCCTATTTATTTAATAGTTTTAAGTATTCGGCCCAGCAGGTTGGGCACGCCTGACGCGAGCAATAACAACATGCGCTCTCTGTCCCGCAGCTGGCGATATCATTCACGACCTTTCTGGTGCCTTCCAGACAGTTCGCTGCGAGTGTGGCCATGTATGATATAAAATTTGCCCTGTCGTAAAACTAAAATAATTTCAGCGAGTATAAATTTACATTTGTTTAATGCTAATTTAATAAATTTCACTTGTATTGAACTTCATTATTGTCATGTTTTGTATTTATTGGATAACTGTTTTTACTTCATAGAGGAATACCGTAGTCAATGAACTCAATATACTAATATATTTTTTTCTTTGACATTGCACTTTGTTTTTAATGTTTAGCTGTTAGTGTTTATTATTTTGTTGTTATTGTTATAACTGGGTACTATGTAATGAATTTGAACCGGATGCCTAATAAATGCATAATTAATGTAACTGGCAAGAATAATCTGTAATCTTTCGTAACACTCAATGTAGAGTAATTCACATAACACTATTTTAATACTAATAATTTAACACCATCACCATATTTGTACACCGTTTAAGTAGATTTTTGGGGTAATTATTCAATCAAATAACAACTGAAATACCAAAAATCTTACAAATAAACTTATTTCATTTCATAAGAAAAATTAAAGGATTATTGAGTGTTTGAATTAAAGTCTACATTTTGAATAATATTAATTGGTAATTATTTTTATCCAATCCTAAACACTTCAGATTTAAGGTTTTTGAATCCGAATTCAAATAATTTTTTGTGGAACATTGGTCACCAATATATATAATATATTGAAACTTTAGAAAATCAAATCAAACAAAATAAAAGTTAAAATAAGTAAAAAAAGTTTCGAGATATATTTGTTTTCGATTTAATATAAATATGAATAAATAATAATCGAAATCAGATCAAATTAAAATTACGTTTCTCTGAAATTATTTTGTTTCAAAATGATTTTCACTGGTTTCAGTTCTTGATTTATTATTAATATTCAAGTTGATTAAATAAAACGAATACTCGAGCTTACGGGCAAAAGTTAAATTTCCCGAAATATTGGGAGATTTTTTTACACTGCATCACATTCCAAGGGATAACAATGTTATCTATTCATATTTGCCACGCCCACTGCGCTCCCATTGGCTGGCGCGCACGTGTCGCCTAGAATGTTCGACTTCTGCAACGTTCTGATTGGCCCGTTCGGGATACCGCTAGAAGTTTCTAGGCATCTCATTCGTTTGATATATAAGCCGGTCGGCCGCGCGGGGACGGCAGTTCATTTTGAAACACGAAACGAAGTAGACGACAAGTGAAGCAGTTCGGAAATAAACCGAAGCGATTTTACTTTACAAGCGATTGAATTTAACAAGTTTTGTTTATTGAGAAGAGAAAATGCCAGCTGTTGGAATTGATCTTGGTACCACGTACTCCTGCGTGGGCGTTTGGCAGCACGGAAACGTGGATATCATCGCCAATGACCAGGGAAACAGGACTACTCCATCGTACGTCGCATTCACCGACACCGAGCGACTCATCGGCGATGCTGCGAAGAACCAAGTGGCGCTCAACCCCAATAACACAGTATTCGACGCCAAGCGACTCATCGGGCGCAAATTCGACGACCCAAAAATTCAGGCCGACATGAAACACTGGCCCTTCAAAGTGGTCAACGACTGCGGCAAGCCGAAAATCCAGGTCGAGTTCAAAGGTGAAACGAAAAGGTTCGCGCCGGAGGAGATCAGCAGCATGGTCCTCACGAAGATGAAGGAGACGGCCGAAGCTTACCTGGGAACAACGGTGCGGGACGCGGTCATCACAGTCCCGGCTTACTTCAACGACTCGCAGCGTCAGGCCACCAAAGACGCCGGTGCGATCGCGGGCTTGAACGTTCTACGAATCATCAACGAGCCCACAGCCGCCGCACTGGCTTACGGCCTCGACAAGAACTTGAAAGGCGAGAAAAACGTGCTGATCTTCGACCTCGGCGGCGGAACTTTCGACGTGTCCATACTCACCATCGACGAGGGGTCGCTGTTCGAAGTGAGGGCGACGGCTGGAGACACGCATCTCGGAGGCGAGGACTTCGATAACAGGCTGGTCAACTTCCTATCGGACGAGTTCAAACGCAAGTACAAGAAGGATTTGCGAGCGAACCCGCGCGCTTTGCGCCGCCTGCGCACAGCCGCCGAGCGCGCGAAGCGCACGTTGTCATCCAGCACTGAAGCCACCATCGAGATCGACTCGCTCTACGACGGCATCGACTTCCACACCCGAGTCTCGCGCGCCCGCTTTGAAGAGCTCTGCGCGGATCTGTTCCGAGGCACTCTCGAGCCGGTGGAGAAGGCCCTGCGAGACGCGAAGATGGACAAAAGCCAAATTCACGACGTCGTTTTAGTCGGCGGCTCCACGAGGATACCTAAAGTACAGAATCTGCTGCAAAGCTTCTTCAACGGCAAGAAGTTGAACCTTTCCATCAATCCGGACGAAGCTGTGGCATACGGCGCCGCGGTGCAGGCTGCTATTCTAACCGGATCAAGCGACTCCAAGATCCAGGATGTTCTGCTAGTCGACGTCGCACCGCTGTCTCTGGGCATCGAAACCGCCGGAGGAGTCATGACGAAGATCATCGAACGCAACTCGAAGATACCGTGCAAGCAGTCGCAGACGTTCACCACCTACTCGGACAACCAGCCCGCGGTCACTATCAAAGTGTATGAGGGAGAGCGTGCGATGACAAAGGACAACAATCACCTTGGCGTCTTCGACTTGACCGGCATACCACCAGCGCCGCGCGGC
Organism: Esperia sulphurella; assembly: GCA_947086405.1. NCBI lineage: Eukaryota > Metazoa > Arthropoda > Insecta > Lepidoptera > Oecophoridae > Esperia > Esperia sulphurella. The sequence continues at coordinate 3,639,161 of OX352260.1, read as the reverse complement.
GTCCCCAAAATAGACGTCACATTCGACATCGACGCCAACGGCATCCTCAATGTGTCTGCGAAAGAGAACAGCACAGGACGCAGCAAGAACATCGTCATTAAGAACGATAGAGGCCGCCTGTCGCAAGCCGAGATCGATCGAATGCTCTCCGAGGCGGAGAAGTACAAAGAGGAGGATGAGAAGCAACGCCAGCGAGTATCAGCTCGGAATCAACTGGAGGCGTATGTCTTCAATGTGAAACAGGCTCTTGGTGACGCTGGAGACAAGCTGAGCGAGTCTGATAAGAACACAGCGCGGTCTCATTGCGACGAAGCGCTAAGGTGGCTCGATAACAACACATTGGCTGAGCAGGAGGAGTATGAACACAAGCTGAAGGAAGTCCAGAGTGTTTGCTCGCCTATCATGAGCAAGATGCACGGTGGTGGCGCAGGCGCAGGAGGAATGCCAGGCGGTATGCAGGGAGGAATGCCTGGAGGCATGGGTGGCATGCCAGGAGGTATGGGTGGCATGCCAGGAGGTATGGGTGGCATGGGAGGAATGCCTGGAGGCATGGGAGGAATGCCTGGAGGCATGGGAGGAATGCCTGGAGGCATGGGAGGAATGCCTGGAGGCATGGGAGGAATGCCTGGAGGCATGGGAGGCTACCAACAGCAACAAAGATCCAACGACGGTCCCACGATTGAAGAAGTCGATTAAATATATACTGTGAATGTTTAGTATTATTTATTCCAGTAGACTGATTATAATTTAAAGACTGATTTGTTTTAATAATTGTGGCAGCTATGGTCATTTGTTGGATTAGTGTAAATACTCTTATAACTATAAATAAAGATATCATTACTTTTGAAAATATGTCTTGTTTTATTTTTTTAACAGAACTCTCCTACTTAAATTATAATAATTTTTAATATGATTTGGTAAAGAAAATTTGATTTGAAAAGGTAACGAATAAACCTGAACTATCAAAATTCTTCCAATCCAATTTCAATCAAAGAAAAACAAGCGCAGGAGACACGGCTTGAATATAAAGTATATTCAAGCCGTGTCTCCTGCGCTTGTTTTTCCGAAAAATTACACAAAAACATTTGATAAAAACACACACAAGCCGTTTCCTGCTAATTGTTTTGTTTCAGTTAACCACATATTCTTCTCATGTCCATTAATATGATCATTCTTGTATTTATGATTCATTGCATTTATTCCCTGTACATATATGAATTTATATCCATAAATGAATTTTCTAAAAAATGAAATTGGTGGGCCCTCTGACGTTTAATTTAATTTGTGATAATTTAATATCAAGTGAATTTAAAAATTTTAATATTATATACTGACATAGATAGTATGTTATATACTATGACATTATTTGAATTGTTGACATTGTAATTTATATTTTGTACATTATCTTATTTTATGACGATCCCTTTTACCATACTAGAATGACATGTAAAATTGAATTTTAAGATGTAAAAGTGAAATAAATAAATCTAATCTAATCTATAAATTCATTATTGTCTAATTTATTCTATTTTGATATTTTATCCTCATTCATCAACAAATCTAATAAATAAAATCGTAAACATCGCGTGTCTGTACATTGAAGATATTTGCAAAAAAAAAATTGGGGGGTCTAAGGATAAGCAACAGAACACATTTCGATCATTTTTGAAATTTTTGTCTGTTTGTCTGTTTGTCTGTTTATCTGTTTGTCTGTGAGTTTGTGCACGCATCACTTAAAAACGACTGATCGGACTTTGATGGAGTTTTCACAAAAACATGAGGCTTAACTTAACTTAACATTTAGTCTTTATTTTATCGCAATCGGCTGACTGAATCAAAAGTTATAGACATTTTTAGTTTTCATATACATTAGTAGGTAAGGTTAGTATGCAATATATTGCACATAATAGTATTTCCGTACTATTCAGATTGCGATGAGTTTCGATTACATTTGGAGCTGCGGGTGGGAATTGGAGTGCGAGTGCGCGTGGGCGTGGGCGTGGGCTCGGGCGTGGGCGTGGGTGTGGGATATGGGAGTGGGTGTGGGAGCGGTAGCGGGAGCGGGAGGGGAGCGGGACCGGAGCAGGAGCGGAAGCGGAAGCTGAAGCGGGAGCGGGAGTGGGAATGGCAGCGATTCTGTAGTTCACTTAGACCTGGTCGATACACTGCGAAGAATGTAGGGTGTAAATGTTCGACTGAATTCGTGAGCGGTAGCGGGAGCGGGTATGGTACCAGTGTAATTTGAGTGTTTGAAAACTCGCATAACTTTTGGCTGAGTTAACCGATTACGATGAATTTTGGTATACGTATGCAACAAAGTAATGTTGGTCGGAATTTGGATTGCGATGGATTGGTTACGAGGACTACATTTCGAGAGACGAGGGAAAGAGGTTTAAGCGGAGGGTTAAGGGGAGAGCTGAGGGGAGGGTTGAGAGGAGTGTAGAGGTGAGGGTTGAGGGGAGGGTTGAGGGGAGGGTTGAGGATCTGGACCCGGACCTAGGTCTGGGCCTGGAATTGGACCTGGGCCTGGGCCTGGACCTGGACCTGGACTGGACCTGGATTTAAAGTCTGAGTGGAAGTGGTATAGCGGAAGTGGGAATTGGAGCGGATCCACGCGAGCGGAGCCGCGGGCACAGCTAGTATAACATAAGACTGTAGTGCATGATATTTACTTATTATATTATTACTTACTTTGTTTTTTAGACTTCGGCTTCAATTTTTAAGTTATTTTATTGCCTCCTAGACGTCACACTGGCAAATGCAAGTGCGATTCAAATTACATTTTGTGTGACGTCAACATGAGCAGTCCGTGTCTCTGCAATCGATTTTGACCAGTTTTAATCTTAATTATTTAAACCGCGTTTCGGAAACTCGGAACATAATCGATCAATTTTGTTTTTATCAGAGACAATAATAATTAGTAGGTACTTATGATAACTCGTAATTATGGTGCCGTGTGGTTTCCGGTAGAGTAGAATAGGACCACTCCAACTCTTCCCGTGGATGTCGTACAAGGAGACTAAGGGAATACATTATAAAACATCAGTTAGGCCTCCCCAACCCGTCTGGCCAGCGCGGGGAGTGTAGGCCAAATCCTCCGTCTGTCTCCGGCAGATGAGAGAGGGTTGTGCTCCTGCAGTGGAGACAAAAATAACCTGATGATGATGATAACTTGATTTTGATAAAAACAAACTTGACCCAAATTGTAGTTGGCGTAGTGTTTATCAGACACGCGGTGGTAGTCAAAAAATTTAAAAAAAAAAATTCTCATCACCCGCGCGGGGAATACTTGCCATCCGCCGCGGAAGACATTGTGAAACCCACAGAAATCTTATAAAGATAGAATGGTAAAGTAGGCGTGACACGCGTGCCAACGATTTGCAATATATTGCAGAAACTATCAAATACAAAAATACAACAATCTGCGAAAATGCCATATTGCGCGGTTTGTAACTGCATAATTGTATCTCCTCACTTCTGCGTTTCTAGGAGGAGATACGTAGAGATCGTTTGCTGTTTACGAATTTGCAATAACAACACGCCGGACACCGGGGCCGGCTACGTTTACGCTATATTTGCGTCAATATGTATGGTGTGTTCGTTTCGGTTGGCAGAGCTGGTGGAGCACGCGTGGGACCCGCTGTGCGTGCGCGCCTGCATCCGGCTGCGGCGCGTGCTGGAGCGCGCGTGCGGCGCGCCGGGCGCGCGCGCCCCCCCCGCGCGCCGCCTGGCCGCCGCCGCGCGCGCGCGCCTCGCCGCCGCGCTGCACGCGGACGTGTTCCTGCCCGCGCTGCCGCCGCAGTCAGTATACATACTGGAACATCCTATAATTCACTAGCTGATGCCCGCGACTTCGTCCGCGTGGACAACTTAACATCACAAATTATCATGTATTTCCTGTAGGAATGGGATGTTTTTTCTTGATAAAAACTATTCCATGTCCTATTCCAGGACCTGACCTATATGTGGGCCAAGTTTCATCCCGATCCGTCCAGTGGTTGAAGCCCGATCGACTAACAAACATCCAAACATTTATGAGTGCCATATTGCGCGATTTCTAACTGCATGCCGCGCGGGAAGGGCGCACTGTGTCCTAAAATCGGCACGAGCGAGACTGAAGTAAACAATATAACCGCTCTATCTTGATAGGTATCTTATCTTGTTATGTTGTATTCGTCATGTGGTCATTCGGTCGGTTGCAGGATAATGGAGACGTCCGGCGGCGCGTTCTGGCGGCGCTGCCTGGGCGCCGGCGTGCGGCTCGTGCGCGCCGCGCTCGCGCTCGCCGGCCCGCCCGCGCTGCTGTGCGCCGACCCGCTCGTCGTGGCGCTCATAGGTGACATAGGCCACACCGCCATTATTGTTGTTGCAGACACATTAGCGGACGCGTCAGTCAGCCGCGGTCTACGGACGCGGCTTAATTGTATCTGGATAGTACATTATACACTACACTGTGCACACTATCCGGACGTAAAGCTGCAAACACATTATCGGACGCGTCCGTTAGCTACGCCTCACGGTCCTCGTCCACCTAGGACGACCTCTAGCTGTAGTTCCTTCCACATTCGCACTGTACCTGCATTTCTAACTCTTCTTTCACTCTTACGCTCTATTGGTGAGAAAAAAATTGCGTTCTAGTGAAATAGTGCCGTTTCCGATCGAAAATATGCACTAGAACACATGCAGACCGTGCGTATCTAGATGTTTATTGTTTCAAATTAGCAATAAACGTATTGATGGAAGAGATTTTCTCGGATTACTTCAAATTTCGCCCCCAACAAAATGGCGTCCCAATTTTTTTTGCCTCAATGAGCTTGTTTGCCTGCAGAGACTCTGTGCTGCGCTGCGGGGGCGGCGCCGCCGCAGTGGATGGCGTCTGCGGCCGTGGCGCTCGCGGAGACCCTGCCCCGGAGCGGCGAGCTGCGCGCGACGGCTCTCAAGCGCATAGCGGCGCTCGCGCAGCTCGCGCTCTCACGCCTGCAAACTGACAACCCGCTGCACTTGTGAGTACACGTGCACTAACAGAGTTCAGTTCACCTAACATTTAAGTCCTGAAATGAAACCCTAGCGAGAAACTCAAGATAGTCGGTCAGAGACTAACGTCTGAAAGAGATAGAGTTACGCAATAGAAAGAGAAGCGTTTGTATATAAGGATAAGACAATTCACAAATATAACATCGATATCGAGACCAATTTGTACAAAGTTGGTTGTCTGCTGTTATTATACAGTTTGGCGGAGTTATTGTATGTAAATTTTTTTTAAGAGATGAATAAATGATTTTATTATTATTATTATTATTATTGTCCCCAGTGGGAATCGAACCCGCGACCTCTGGCGCTCGAGACCAATTACCGAGCCAAAGCCAACGAGCCGATAAGAATAACCGTATATTAACCCAATGTTATTTATTTTCCAGGAAAGCGCTGGAACAAGCTAGGAATGTGATAGCAGATGCGAAGGCGAAACAGTGATGCGGACAACGCTCGTGGCTACTTCGGATATTGTTCAAAGAAATAAGTAGTGCCCACAGAAATCCTATCAAGATAGAGCGGTTATAGCCATTTGTTTACTTCAGACTCGCGCGTACCGATTTTCGGACACAGCGCGCCTCATGCCTCGCGGACACGTTTCTAGGGAGGATATGCAGTTAGAAACCGCTCAATATGGCACCTTTGCAGACTTTTCTTTTTTGTCGATGTTTACCCGACCTTGACTCGGCACGAAACGAGTAAGCGTTCGATAGTTTGTGCAAGCAATATATTGCAAATTGTTGGTACGTGTGTCGCGCCTACTTCACCATTCTATCTTGATAGGATTTCTATGGTAATGCCCCCAACACATGTTTCGAATTACGACCATATTTTTTTTACTGCTAAGGTCGAAATTTAGGGTTTGCGATTCTGAACGGCAGAACTTTTTGAAATTAAATTATTTTTATATATCCCTGTCAAACCACGGATCCGACGAAAGTAACTTTAGTGCTGTAATTTTATGTGTTCTTCAGAATACTGCCCTGATACTAGTGAAGGACACTTGTAGGGATCGGAATTAGGTATGACTGTTAAGTACTTGAGACGAAAATATGGCTCGGAATATTAATATTATTATTTGTTTGGGACTGGATAATTGGTGTGAATGTCTGAGATATTTATTTTATTTATTTATTTAACTGTTTTAATAATAATCTCGGGACTCTTAGTAGTAATTATTAAAAAGTAATATCCAACGATCTCTATGGTTCGCTCCATCTAGTAAGTACATAGAGATCGTTGGTAATATTTATTATTTATTATATTATATTTATTTTATTTATTTTCTCCAAGCAATCTTTACAAAAGTATTAAAGACTTAAATTAACTTAATTAGGCGTCAAATAGCAAGGAAGATTGTTATGGAGACTGACGCTTGGACTTAGGGAAACCCTGTATTCCAGGACGCCAGGTCTCCACATATCCAATTTCTTAGCATTTATTCCCTAATATCCTAATAATATAGCTTTCAAAAGATTGGAATTCGAAACTAGATTGTTGCGCCTGAACCTTACTACTCTTAAAGAACGCAGAGAAAGAGTTCTAATGGCGACCTTCAAGGTTTTAAACAATCACTACAACACATCCAAGTTAAAGAATATATTTAACTCAAACCCCACTGAACCACTCAGAGGACATAATATGATATTACAAAGATCAAATGCTCACCTGAACCCTCAATGAAATGTTTGAAGCAACAGGGTTGTATCCAGGTGGAACAAGTTGCCAGAATCTGCCACATCAGTAAACATGTTAGACAATTTCTTAAAAGAAAATAAGTCTAATGCTGATATGGAAGCAACAGCTAGAAGCTGCTTTTCCATTTAAAGTTATGTAAATTAATAAAAGATAATTTCATATTATTTGTATTTTATTTTACTGGTAAGCGGGAGGCGGGAGAAGAATTATAGATTATTAAATGAGAGACGTGGAATGTCCATATTTATGATGAACAAATTTTTAAATAAATCTCGAAAAAAAACGAGATATTAATATTAACATAAACATTTCGTCGCAAGTACATACATGACACTACGTAATTCCGATCACTGGAATGTGAATATGAAATATTTATTTTTAACAGTTTTTGGTAAGCTAGCTAGTTTCTTCACTAATTGAAGAAACTGTAGTAATTTTATAGGATTTTAGAGAATCAGTTGGCACTTTTTTTTGCCAAATTGTCAAAGGTTACCAAAGACAGTTGGCTGCCTTGCCTCGTATTAGGGCAGAATAGGGCCCTAAATAATTTTGGCACCTCATAAGTCACCTCAAAGTTTTTTTTTACCTTCATGATTTATCATTATCATCAGGTTATTTTTGTCTCCACTGCAGGAGCACAACCCTCTCTCATCTGCCGGAGACAGACGGAGGATTTTGCTTACACTCCCCGCGCTGGCCAGACGGGTTGGGGAGGCCTGATTGATGTTTTATAATGTATTCCCTCAGTCGCCTTGTACGACATCCACGGGAAGAGTTGGAGTGGTCCTATTCTACTCTACCGGAATCCACACGACACCTTCATGATTGACACTCATTTATTATTAAATTAGATAACAGATGAGTCATCTGTTATCTAATTTAATAACCAATTATTGTCAATCATAAAGGTAAAAACTTTGAGGCGACTTATGACGAGGTGCGGAAAATATTTTCCTTCATGGTATGACCTGTAAGTAAATGTAATAAGGTCGTATTTTGGCCGTAACAATAGAAATAAGTCACAACTTCGTTTTACCTGCTGTTGTCTGCTTGAATTTTGTCAAATAGCTATTATCTAATAACATTAAACTACGAAATCTTAAAAATGTACAAATTGAGGGTCTTTTACTGTCCTGATTTAGGGTTCCGTCAAAGTCATTTACTGCATATGAGTACACTTTGTACATTGATACACGTAATTTTTTTTCTACCGCGTCTTAGGTTTTAGCATAAAAACAGACACCTTAATAGCAAAGCTTTTTTGTGCGCTTGTCTGTCTGTCCGCCAGGTAACTCGAAAACTACTGGACAGATTGAACTGGCATTTATTTTAAATGGAAAGGCAGCTCATAGCTGGTGCTTCCATATGCGCACTAACATTGTCGCGTACGCACCGGTGACGCGCGCGCTCCGAGAACTGAATGCTCTATCTCGGGAGGGGTTGGATATATTCAACTGTTCCCTGACGGAATTCACAGGAGCCGCACTTCGAGCCATGGGGGCTAGGAGGTGAATAAAATTATGTTAGAGTGCTTAAGTTGGAAAGGTAAATAGTATGGTTTGCAGTGCCGAATTGGATTTTTTGTTATGGTGCTGTAAGAGTATTTTAAATAAAAAAAATATATCAGTAATTTGGAACATAATAATATGTTTATTATGAAAATTATGGACAGGTTGTTCAAAAAATGCACCTTACCACAGAAATTTCACTTTCAAAATGCTGATTTCAGCTAAAATACATCCACTGCTGAACATAAGCCTCTACAATAGAATACCACTTTTATAACAATAAAATAGGTACAGATTTTTGGAAAGTGTACAAAGGCGGCCTTATCGCTTAAAGCGATCTTTTCCAGGCAACCTTTCAGAAGGAAAATAAGAAAGACATAGCGATAGAGTATTGCAGGTGAAAGAAGAGAAATTTATAATTTTAGAACATGGTAAATACTTAGTAAAAATATTACACAATTAAATTTACATAATAAATATTAATCCATAAATATGCTTGATTATGCTTATAATATATACTACCTACATTAATATATTACATACAAATATACTTAAATACATACCTATGCATACATATATAGTTTATAATACAATACATATACCGTACGTAACATACTATTTATAGTAGCTTGAATTAAAAGAATTGATTCCCAATTTTCATTTGTATTTAATAGTTTTGGAACTACAAATTACATAGTCTTACAAGTAATTACAGTCTCCAATAATGCGGAATCGCAATGGGGATTGTACAATGTATCGACATTTTTGAAATAGTTTATAAGTGTAGATTCACGACGATACGCGCCACTCCTTCTCTAAGTAATGGAATTCTCTGCCAGCTTGGGTATTTCCGCACAAGTAAAATTTGGATCTTTTTAAAGAATGATTAGACATCTTTTGGGTGTCATCATCTCTTACTATCAGGGGAGACTGAGGTCAAGTGCAAACCTATCATCTATAAAAAAACTGATTTGTTTCATAAACTTTCATTTCATAAAATTTCACTTCGTCGTGGACAACTTAACATCACAAATTATTATGTATTTCCCGTAGGAATGGGATGTTTTTTCGGGATAAAAACTATCCTATGGCCTATTCCAGGACCTAACTTATATGTATGCCAAGTTTCATCACGATCCGTCCAGTGGTTGAAGGAGTAACAAACATCCAAATATCCAAACTTTCACATTTATAATATTAGTAGGATAAGTTCACAGGTCTGGCACATCATTAATCGAGAAAGTCAAAACTTTCACATAAACTTTTTTCCTAATTACATGTGAATTACTTGGTGAGCTTTTAGATGCCCCTTTTTTGTGAACCTTATTTGACACATGTTACATCCAAACGGGTTTTTCTTTTTCTGGCTATGATAACGTAGATGACATTGAAGATCTAGTTTATGTGTAAATATCATTTTACATAAATGACATGGTAATGGTTTGCGATAATTATGACCTTTGACATGATTTTTATATGCAGTTTTATTATAAAACACTCTATCACATATAGTACAGTTGATTGAAATTTTACCAGAATGATTACGTAGATGTTGTTTTAAATCAGTTATATTAGTAAACACTTTCTTACAGCCATTGCATTTAACCGTTTTCATTTCACAGTCATTATTTAAGTGGTCAGTTAGCTTTGATGTTGTCTTGAAATTATCTTTACAATTTCCACATGAGATTGATTTCCTCTTGTGATTGTTCATTTCAATATCATACTTGTGAATATTTATTTTAGTTTGGTTTGTTGGAACAATATCATCAGAAGATATACTGGATTCCTCATGTGTTTTCCTGTGTTGTAACAACTCCGATTCAGAGTAAAATTGATGGCTGCAGACATCACAGTAGTACTGGGATGATAACTCCAGAAGGCTTTCGGTATTATCTGAAATAAACAGTTTTGTTTCAAATAATAACTACAGCAGGCAGCTGGATGCAGAGGGTGGAGGACCAGGTATGGTGGGGTTTATTGGGTAGGCCAGCAGACAATATCGATAGTCTGATATAATAATGATGAATAAATTATTTATAAATTTACATTATACAAGCAGTGCACACAAATGTAATAAAGGGAGATGTTTATTTAAAGTAATCTGAGACATTACCCATGATGTGGTTTCTAATCATAACCATGCCGACATCCCAGAGCTGGGCGAACTCTGGGCAGAATTAGCCTTACCGAGTCATGTGGGGCTCTGATGAGGTGGACAAGTATTTCCCTAGCTAACCATGGTACCACAATGTATCTCAATATGGAGGTGGCGATGTTGTTCACCACACATCACGCGAAGTGTTGTCACAGGGCGAAAAGCGGATGAAGGAAAGTTTCTTTGCAACGGTTGTCAGAATCACACAATGCATGAGCATTATGTATGTATGGGGTTTCTACCACATTAGTAGACTTATTTAAAAATTAAAAATCGCCTTGACAAGAGAGTTAAAAGTTTAAATGTACAACTGGAACACTAACATAGACATGAGAATAATTTGGTGCTTGTGTCAGAGCTAATAATATCTGAAACATATATGTAAAGGTCAGTGTATAAAAGGGGGCGCTAGAAAACCTGCCCCATATCGAAAATTTTCGAAGTCCCTGACATGAAAAATTATCTAATTTGAAACAAAAAAAAAAATTCATACAGAAGCTGCTTGCCATCTCCGACGGTATCAAAAGTTTATTCCAAAATATCGTTCCCTTTGCTGCACAGGCACCAGGCAGGACTCTTTTGAAGGTCAATTAGGGGACGCAGATAAAAAATATTCGACAAAAGTTGCTCACCATGTTGCCCTCTGTCCAATGCCATCCAAAAAGTAGAGTGATAAATAGATATCGAATTTTTTTCAAAAAAAGTACCTGACGAAAAAATTTTTTAAAGTCCAAAAATCTTTATTTCTCCTCAGTGCCCCCTTTTATACACCCTAACCCTACACTGACGACCACGGACCACTTGATAATTGAATAAAAACTAAGTTAAAGGTACTTAACCATTGGCAGATGGAATGGGCCGTTGCAGCACTTCAGGTTCTATAGTCATCTCCATTTTGACTTCAAGGTCTGGATATAACTCTTCCTCGTCATCATGCTCCTGTTTGATGTAAGCTTCAGGATCAAGTTTTATTTCAATTTTGACGCCTTCGTATGTGTCTCTCTCTTCTATTGCACAACTGAGCTCCCTTTTAATCTTTATTGTATTAGAACAAATTGTTTCATCATCACAGGACATGATTCTAATAAAATACGCAAGATCACAATCACAATAATAATAATAATATAAATAAACCAAAAACTAAGGAAGGTTGCGTTCCATAACCATCAACCATCGAGCACTATATGGTGCCATATGGCTACATACACATTACAAGAAATTTTTTCATAGGTCGAATCCTTGGAAGGTTAATAGGTCCAAGGTCGAATCAGATACGCGCATTTTAGTTATGATGACGTAGGTATATTATCTTTGCTAGGACTGACTGACTGATGAAGAATAATGTATAATGGAGAGAGAGATAAGGAGATAAGTGCGTTACTTCAGCTCAATTAAGACAATGCTGTATAGTCTTAGATTCTTTTGCCTTCTCCTATATGGTAGAAAAGAACCAAGATAATCAGCTGTTTGTATTTTTAAGGTATTTTTATTTGAGATTTATTTTGCTTTCAGTTTCAAAGTCAATGTAAAAGTTGGTTGGGTTTTGGTTATGAAAATTTAAAAGTTATTTGCACGCTGCGTGAATAATGCAAGACCAGCAGAAAGTTCTGAAATATTTAGTGTCGGTGGAAAAACTAGCGGAAGAAATCATAGCTGACAAAAACGAAATTATAATGCTGGACAAAAGAAGAAATCATAACAGAGAGGCACTACGGGATCTCGCGAAATCAGGACAGTCTAAATGCTGGGTTACTGTCGGATCTGTACTTATAAAACATGATTTAGAAACAACTAGGCAGCTTTTGGAAGACGATCAGAAGCAGATGAATGTGAATATAAATAAACTTCGCAGTGAACTTAAAGTGAAAGTAAATAACCTTAGAGACTTTGAAATGCAGCCGCCAGTGCCTGGCTTGATGTTGGTGCCCATGTCACAGAAGGAAACTGAAGGATTTTCCAAATCAGGACTCTTTAGTTAATTTAAAAATAAGAATTTTCAGTGCATAAATATTTAAAACAAATTGAAAACTATTCCTATAAGAGACTCAACTGTAGAGCTTGTGGAGGGGATAGCAAGACGAAGCCCTGTATGTACGATGTCAGTGCAATAGCAGCAAGGTGAATGAGTGCCCTAGGACAGCTTACTCTATAACTAAAAACTACATGCTCCATAGCCCTGCAGCGGAGATTTGCGGTTGGGGCTGACAGAAAGATCCAGTAGTCGAAGTACACCCTTGAGAGTCCATACAAATGAACCGATTTAAATCGATCTGACCATATTCAATGGACAATCCACTGTTACCCCAGTTCAAACAGTAAAGGGGTGGGTCGTAACGGGATGAGCCATACACAGAACTTTGAGGCACAGGGCTAACAAGCAGACCATGGCAAAAATATCAAGGTGTATTTCAAGAGTATTACAACTTTGATAGATTTAATAGATAAACCGATATAATGCTGATATGTATTGCTCAATAAGCAAATTAAAAAAACTATATTGTTGGTTTTTTCCCAATTTTTTTTTATTTTATTTATTATCGCTTCGATATCAAAGACTTAATAATGTACTAGTACAGGCACACTTGCGTAACAGCGGCAGTCCAGTAGTGCGTACTGCCAGCCGTGCTCTATTTTGCGGGTAATGTTAAACTGGCAGGGAGGTGAGTGTCACTTTTTTATGTAATAATATTAGTATTCTCTGTGCCATAGTGACGCTGGGTATGCAAACTGTAAAACAAAATATTACGCCATAGTAGAGGTGACGCTGGGTATGCAGACTCAAACAAAATATTACTAAATGCAGAGGACCATGTGTGGGTGGAGTAAGAGCGCAGTTACAAACATGGTTTAGGCTTATTTGTCACACGGCACTGCTCGCTCTGTGTCAATCTCATCGAGCTTCAGGACTTCTATACAATAATTGGTGGTTAAATACACAATAGGTTTACCCTTTTATTTCAAACAGATGCTAAATGAACTTGTACAAAGATATCCGATAAGCAACAAAGCATTGATGGCCGTTGTCTCGCATATAAAACAATATGCAAAGAGGGACGTAAGTAAAAGATTTGTGTTGTGTCAAAGGGTTTTATTTCTTTGGTTTTATCCTAAGAACTTGCAATCTCAAAGCACAAGATCCACAGTTGAAAACTTACTTGAACTTTTAATACAACTGACAACAGGGTTACACTCCACAAGTTTTTGACCCAAGATTTAACAGTTACATATCACAATAAGTATAGTAGATTAAAAAATAAAGCATAATTTCTTACAATTCGGTCAAAATCATAAAAATAAAACCTTGTTTCTTTTAATATAATAATAATTTTCTTCTACTCTGTAAGCAAAGATTATCCATGTAAGGTACCAATTTTCCACTATCAAAAACTTCAAGGGTGTTAAGTATGTACCTATACCTTAGTCTTTTCTTTCTTCAAATATTTGCCAACAGATTATTAAGTGACCTTAAGTCAAATATAAGTTAAGTATATGTATTAGTGGAAGTAAATAGTCAATGAATAATAAACTAAAAAGATTGCACTGTCTCTATTTACGATTACATATCTAAAATTAAGTTATATACATGAACGATTTAACTATATTATTTTATACAAATAAGTGCTTTATACTATTATTACCTTTGAATTATGCGACTTATGTATTTGTGAACATAATATTTTAATTAGTACTAATAAACATAAAAGATATGGATGGGACAGTTCCAGTCTATGAATTCGCTCTTTTTTATAGAGCTTTCAGCGCCACCAATGACGCAGTTTTGCTAACAATGTGACAACCAATCACACACAACCGTGCCTTCCCTGCCCCTCTCAAATCAGTGAGTCGAATAATCCCAAAGTAAAGATACACCTAGCGATCCATAGCATTAATGAAACAACTATCCAACCATAAGCTAGTATACAATTTCTAAAATGCTTATACACAATAATTTAGAGGACTCTATGGTTTTAAGATTCACGGAGTTTCCAAAAGAGCGTCTGTAATAGTTTCCCACCACTGACCCAAGAAGAAACCTAAACCTAGACTATTTAAGGCTGCTTATAACAAATTACTTAATTCGGTCCTACCATTTGGACTGTAGTTGGTTACATAGTTCTATTCTTTTTGATATAAATTCACAGTACAGTATGGGGGCCTACTCCGTAAGCCATGTGCCACTGCGATTTGATTCCTCCATTTCTGTTCCATCACCGGACTACCAGGCGAGGGGAGGGACTTCATACTTATGTAGTAGACATACCACGCTCTCGCACGAAGCGTTTTGCTTCCTCTTTCATAATGCGAATTGCTAAGGACTTGAACTCCCTGCCAGCTTTGGTATTTCCGGACAAGTACAGTTTGGACCTTTTTAAAGGAAGAGTTAATAGGCATCTTGTGGGTAAGCGCGCTAACCTTAGGCCTCATCGTTACTTACTTTTAGGTGAGATTGAGGTCAAGCGTAAACCCATCATGAATAAAAAAAACATGAAAAATTCCGATAAGCGTTTAGCATCAAACTACGATAATTAGACGCCAAACCCCAGACTATGTCACGTGACCCGTCAGAGTGTAAAATGGCGTTTTAGTTCGACGGATTTTAACAGAACTGGTTACAGAGTAAGTCCCACAGTTCTGTCAATTTTCAAGCCATTTGCCAGAAACAATTTCATCCAAAGGAACCCTCAATTATATGAAATTCGATTACTCTCTCATGCGATACTAAATTCGATTTCAATGAACTCCTTGGTTATGTTATACTCTATTTGTCTATGATTTTTATGCATTTCCCATTTAACCCTACAATTAGTTAACATATTTTTTAAGGAAGCCAGGTTAAAATTGTTAGTTGATAATTATACAACTTAATTTTTGTTTGTCAATAATATTAATACAGTTAGTTTAATACACATAGTCTTAACATTGAGCCACAGAGTCTAAACTTCGCAACTAAGGATTCCCATGGACGGAATGCACCTTTGAGTCGAATTGACTGTCAAAATCCGATCTGTATAAACCTTTCTTAATAGGCATGCAATCAATAACTCTCATCCTCAAAATGCAGTCCATCTGAAAATCCTATTTGGACCAAAGATAATATATTACTAGTTTGGACGTAATAATATGGTATCATTGTCTTTATAAACTCTATGATCTGAGGTGGACCCCAGGACATAGTGGCTAATACGAACATATTTATAATTAGATGCTGATTAAGATATCAAAATTTAAATAGAAATGAAAATTCAATGTTTTTGTTGTTCGCTAGACAGTCTAGATTCAGAGGTTACCAGACTTTTTTTCACATAGACCACCTTCAAAATTTAGCTGTATCCGGTGGTTCCCCTGCAGCTACATTTCTACTATATTCCCAAATCTCGACAAAAAATGTGAAGATTAGACGCCAACGTAGACCCCCGCGAGTCTCCCGTGGACCCCTGGGACCTGGACCACTTTGGGAACTACTGGTCTAGATGGCGATTGTCCAAACCACATTAACATTCCCAATCATGGGCTTTTCCATATAAAGAGTTATTTAAAATAATTCAAATTGAATTTTTATCTTATTGTGGACAGAACCCCCAAACGTACCCGTTTGGTGACTTATCAATAGACAAGAACTCCTCCTCTCTGTTAACTTTTTATTTACATTTGGGCTCAATTCTCAAGGCCAGAGTTAAAATTCGACATCACTAAAATTGTTGCTATCCCGGTCACACAGTATTATTATGATAAAGACGAAACTAATATCAGTGCTGTCAAATTTCAACGTTGTGGCTACAAATTCAGGCCCATTGTAAAGTCAATTTTAAATTAATTTAAACATAGTGGTTTTTGTTATTGTGTTACAGTGCAAGTATGTGATTTCCCAATATAATACTATTATAGTCTAAACTCTAGCAATGTCTTCAAAAATGAAAAAAAGTAAAAAAAATCGAAACGTACATCCAATGTGATACAGAATCCAACTACAGGTCTTAGTTACATGACCAGATGTTATGCAATTGAAGCAGTTTTATAAATATTTATTATATTTACGGAACTGAATGGCTAACAGACAAGCAGATCACCTGATTGTAAAGTAGCACATGTCGCCTATCAAGACCTGAACCTTTGAATTGCTACATGCCATGTCGTACAGTGGAGTTATAAAACCTGTAACACAGAAAGCGTATGCGTGGCGGAGGCGTGCTCCGGTTTCTGGTACCTATTGTTCGATTTAGTATGGGACACTTCACACAGAGCACCACCTTTTTGTATTTGCACCGATTTTGTATGAAGTGTACCGCTACCGCCACGCCTCCGCCACGCATTCGCTTTCTGTGTTTCGGGCTTCTAATTTCCAGTATTTTCACATATTGTATACTTTAGCTAGCGGACGACTGTACCACAATATACTCGTACACAAAAGGGGCGTTTCACAAGATACAAGCACAGATGAGAGTGAACGCACATATACGTGAAGTCAGCGTGTTCATAAGTCGATGTGGTGCGCCGGCTGGCTGGACGCCTGCGGCGCCGCGGGCAATGCTGCTACACCTGAAATGGTGAAATAGAAATATATATGTCGGCGAAATAATAAAAGAGGAGCTGATTTGGAGGCACAGTGTGTGCTCGGCGCGCCTTTCGGCTTGGTTCGGCGATCGTCGCGAGCACGCGCTGACGGAACGTCGGGTAGGACGGGCGCAGGCGCAGGGTCGAGACAGTGTTAGCTTGATACGCGTGCAGAGCGCAGGCACTTTACGGACGGATCGTCTGCCTTCTAAAATCGTTACTTGATGATTTAGTGTAATTTCATGTAGTGTCAACTTTGTAACGGCGTTAAACTCAATTTGGGAGCCCACACTTTCGGCGGAACCAGGCATCTACGACATATAGATAGATAATAGAAATAAATGCCTAAAATCAATTCCTGAATTGCAAAATATTCAAGAAATAGAATGCCTCAAAATCAAATTCTTTAAGCTGTGAAACGTCTAAAATATAATATAATTGTTTTAGTCAATTTGCTATTGAGACGTTTTGTAAATTAGACATTTTACGTTTTAGGCATTTTGCTAAGTATACAATGGCCTCGATTCTGAAGGCACAACAACTAAAAAACTTGACATCACTAAAACTATCCTTATCACATGTTGCTATCCTTATCACACAGTATTATGAAGATAAAGACGAAACCAATTTTAGCGCTGTCAAATTTTAAATGTGTGCTTTAGAATCGGGCCCAATAGGGCCCGATTTAGAAAGCGCATATTTAAAATTTGACAGCACTAAAATTTGTTTTGTCTTTATCTTCACAATACTATGTGACAGGGATAGCAACAAAATGGGTGTCTTTAGAATCGGGCCTAATATGCGTTTAAGTCAATTTGATTCGTATGATAGTCAATTAGCTTTTCAGACGTTTTGACAATTAGGCATTTTGCTATATAGGCAAAATGCTTTTTAGGCAAAACGTAAGCGATTCTAGACTGATTTACATTACACATTAATGTATTATAAACTAGCTGTGCCCGCGGCTCCGCTCGCGTGGACTACAGAATTCGCTCCCCTTCCCACTCCCATTCCAACTGTAGTACAAACCAATCGCAATATGAATTGGACCGAATAATAACTATACTTCTTTGATATATACATATTTACACCTTGGGTTACATTATAGAAGTTTTAGTAGGGATCCCTAATTTTTTTTTGTAATAAATATAGCCTATGTTACTTACTCAGGTATGCAGCATTCTAATGGTGAAAGAATTTTCGGAGTCGGTCCAGTAGTTTTTGAGTTTATTCGTTACAAACATACAAATCTTTCCTATTTATAATATTAGTGTAGATAATTTCTATAACTTTACTTCAAACACACACATATGCATCCATACAAACAAACCTCTTTATTATTTAGCATAGATGAAAACTTGTCAATGTTACCTATCTCCCCTCTGCTTTCTGAGTTAATGGAGTGCTCAGCGGAGTGAAGCAGCGGCGGCGTCGGGGTGTGCGCGGAGCGCGGGCGGGGCCGGGGGCGCGCCCCCCCCGCGCCCGCGCCCCGCACGGACCGCGGGCGGCGCGCGCGCCGCGGCCGCCGCTCCGCCTCGGACGTCACCGACGGAAGGATCAGGGGCTGCGTGGCATCATCGTTACCACTGACAACAACAAATCATACATGATATCATTCACAAACATAATTTGAACTTGCAACGGTAACCTTGAATATAGTAGTTTTCTTTATTATTAATAATAAAATAAATAATAAATATGACATTCACACCAATTATCCAGTCCCAAACTAGGCAGAGCCTGTGCTATGGTTATTAGATAACGGGTACACATACTTAAATATATAAACATCCAAGACTTGGGTACAAACATTCATATTCATCATACGAACATTTGCCCCTAGGGGGATTCGAACCTCGCAACCTCCGGCGTGACAGTTTATGAGCCAGCGTTCTGAAGTGTGAGTGAGACAAACATATTGATCGCCTGCATTGAGTGTAGTTTTGGCAGCATCCTGGTATGGCCTGATCGAATACGACGGACAAACGAACCTTTCCTGTCAGACCATCGATAAAACCATCATCATCAGCCGACATACGTCCACTGCTGAACATAAGCTTACTCCCCAACAGACTGCCACTTTTGGTGGGCTGTCCGTTGGGAGATTTGCCATAATCACCACGCTTGGAAGGTGGATTCTTATCGCAGTAATAATAAATAAAAAAATAAAATATATATGTTTATTTTCCCTACACAAAGGTTACAGATAAAGAAAAAAGAGCAACCACACAATAATAAAAGGACCTTTGCGAGAGACTCGTGTCTGTACTAGGTAGACACCTGTATGACAAATCACCACGATCTCACTCTCAATAAAGGACGGAATTTAAGCATAACGTAAACAAAAAAAAAATTATAAGTAAAATAAAAACAGCAAATAGGTACAAATAAAACAAAAAACATGCTTGAGAATGTGTATGTGCAGGGTTTGTGTGTGTATGTGTGTGTGTGTGTGTGTGCGTGCGTGGAGGAGATTTTGTGTGTGTGTGTGTGTGCGTGCGTGTGTGTATACATGCATTGAAGTTATAATAAATATAAATAGAAAAATTGTTAGTCTTCTTAGGATATGACAGATAAAAGGTTCTCTGTGCTGTCATAATCAAGCTTTTGGAGCCACTGTGCGACTGTTTTCTTACAGGCATGCTTAGGAAGGGAATATATAGAAAGGGATTTGTTATATGATCTTAATATACACAGAAGCAACGCTGCTGCCCACTCCTAGCGCAATCCCATACATGACACCCACGGGAAGTTTGGGGGTGTCCCTATACTAAGCTGACACGGTTAATGAATCGTCGTGAATGACAGTTATCCCAGGGACGATCGCACATATCTCTTGGTGATAAATTATTATATAGGCAAATATTTCTATTTTTATTCGACGACCTCCGTGGCGGAACGGGTAGCTCTCGGCCTGCCACGCCGGAGGTTGCGGGTTCGAATCCCGCTAGGGGCAAATGTTCGTATGATGAATTTGAATGTTTGTACCCAAGTCTTGGATGTTTATATATTTATTTAAGTATGTCTATCCGTTAACTGGTAACCATACCACAGGCTCTGCCTAGTTTGGGACTGGATAATTGGTGTGAATGTCTCACATATTTATTTATTTACCCGATGTTCCGACGATAGCGTAAATACTCACTTTTCTTCATTTCCATCATTTGTTTGCTCATCTGTCTCAGGCGGCTGCGGCGCTTCCTACAAAATAAAATTAATATTGTACTATAATAATATGCAACACTAGGCTGTTGCCCGCGACTTCGTCCGCGTGGACAACTTAACATCACAAATTATTATGTATTTCCCGTAGTAATTAGATGTTTTTTCGGGATAAAAACTATCCTATGTCTTATTCCAGAACCTAATTTATATGTGTGCCAAGTTCCATCCCTATCCGTCCAGTGGTTGAAGCGTGATTGAGTAACAAACATCCAAACTTTAACATTTATAATATTAGTGGGAAATGGGATAGCTTGGCAACAGTAAAAAAAAAAAACTTGTATACCTTGGTTTGACCTGTGTTCTATGGACAGGGGCGTTATAGCTTTTAGATTACGTTCCGGACACATTTCCACTAAATAAGTTTGCATTTTTGATAGGACAAGTGGACTCTTCTAATGTTGCAGAGTGTGATATTGTAGTAGTATTTTGGTGGAGTGTGTGCGGAACGAATCGATAAGAAGACAAAATTATCAAAATAGATGGTTTAGTGAGGATGCTATTCCCATCATCTGAGGAGGCCGGGATGCTATATAAACTTGCTAGATTTGTATTTGTTACAGTTTGATCGAGTATTTGTAACGATAAGGGTGACATCGACATAATGCTCACGCCCTGATCCCAGAGGGGTAGGCAGAGACGGTGTATTGTCACTGCGCGTTCCAACGTCGCACAGAGACTTTCCTTCATCCGGTTTTCGCCCCGTGATACCACTTGGCGTGATGTGTTGCCTCCATGTTGAGACACAAGGGTGACATGGTCATTAATATATTTATGTACCAATCCCTTTTAACCACTGGAGCGTCTTACTAACATACAGGTCATACCACGAAGCAAAATAATTTTTCGCACCTCATAAGTCACCTCAAAGTTTTTACCTTCATCATCATCAGGTTATTTTTGTCTCCACCGCAGGAGCACAACCCTCTCTCATCTGCCGGAGACAGACGGAGGATTTGGCCTACACTTCCCGCGCTGGCCAGACGGGTTGGGGAGGCCTGATTGATGTTTTATAACATATTCCCTTAGTCGCCTTGTACGACATCCACGGGAAGAGTTGGAGTGGTCCTATTCTACTCTACCGGAAACCACACGGCGGTTTACCTTCATGATTGACACTAATTGGTTATTAAATTAGATAACAGATGACCATTTGATATCTAATTTAATAAGCAATTAGTATCAATAATGAAGGTAAAAACTTTGAGGCGACTTATGAGGTGCTAAAAATTATTTTGCTTCGTGGTATGTCCTGTAGATAGATGTAAAAATCACAAAACGTCAAACCGTTATTTATTATATGTTATAATTTAAATTCTTTTCAGTGAATTTAGTATTGAAATTTTACTTCAGTAGTCGACAAATTTAATAGCGCGCAATCTAGAAACACTTTATTGAACTGAAGTACGCGTAACTGACAAGAATAGCAATTATTGTGCGCGCAGGAGTTGAGTGCGCTGTCAGTGCATTTTGGGTACTGTAGTACCCGGGACGTATGAGTGGTTAAAACATAACATAAAACAACCTTTTAATGAAACAAGGCCAGGTTTTTGTTAGACAATATTTGTGACTGACCTCGCTGCCGGCGGGGGCGGCGGGTGTGGCGGGGGCGCGGGGCGCGCGCAGGCGCGACACGAAGCGCGCCGCGCGCACGAACGGGTTCTCGCTCTGCGCCTCGAACGTGCCGCCCTGTCGACAACAACATTTTTTTTTATTATTAATAATAATAATGTTTTATTAAAGGCATAAAAAACCCATAGAACAGACAATACAAAATAAAACAAACAATTACAATTAAAATAAAACATTACATAAAATACCTACCAAAATGTGTAGGTGGTCAATAAATCAAAATTGATTATTTCCTGTTCACGCTCCGATGAACGTCTAGCCAGTACCTATAGATCGGGCTGTCCATGTCACAGCAGACGGCTTTAAGTATGCTGTTATGAGAGCGACGTAGCCTTTCCCAAAAGGAAGCCACGCGCGCTCTCATAACTGCCGAACATGCTCGACGCGCTGCAGTAGCGCGGCAGGCGCATGCGTCATTGTATTGCACCCTCATGGTACTGTATGATTTCCTAGTGAAATCAGCCCAGAGTTGGCAAGTATAGAGACATTGACAATATGGATTAAATAATGTCAATTTCACCTGGTCACTACACTTGCCAAAACCTGCGTGCACCTAAGTCAGCCAAGTTAAGGCAACTGAACAGCATTTCTTATAATTATTATATACTAGCTGTTGCCCGCGACTTCGTCCGCGTGGACAACTTAACATCACAAATTATTATATATTTCCTACGGGCAATGGGATGTTTTTTCGGGATAAAAACTATCCTATGTCCTATTCCAGGACCTAACTTATGTGTGTGCCAAGTTTCATCCCGATCCGTCGTCCAGTGGTTGAAGCGTGATTGAGTAACAAACATCCAAACTTTAAAAATGATACTAAAAAATAATACAGTGAAGAACTCGAGTTTAAGTGAGTCTATATAGTTTATCTTCACCATACATACTATCGTCTATCGAAATGTACCGCAATAAATACTTAATTTAATTAGGAACTACAGAAACTGTACAATTTGTACAAATTGGTCCCGGTATGCGTGTTATATTTGTTAATTGTCCTATCCTTGTTTAACTTCTATAACACAGGAGAAAATCCTAGTTTGGGATCAGATAGAGTTATATAAAAGAAAAATCCTAGTTCGTCGGATCTCCTTATTACGAATCATACTCGTATCCTGGATTATTCCGTCGCTTACCTAACGAAATTGTTACTTCTATGTACTATATACTTGACATTGGCTAAAACTACCAGTTCCTGCGGCTCCGCTCGCGTGGACTAGATAATTATTGTTTTATTTTTAAATAAAGTTGATTAATTCTAATCCCCTTCACTCTCCCTTTACGCCTACCTTTCCTCCTTCTCGCTCCTGCACCTTTTCCCTTCACCCCAATTTTAACTACCACTAGTCCTAACAAATCGCTTTATTACTTGCTTTGCGAGATTTTTTGAAAACTTAACTTTTGACTGAGTAAGTCGATTGCGATAAAATATAGACTAAATGTTACTAAAGATTAAATTCTATGTTATTTTGAGAACTCCGCCAGAATTAATTCAGTAGTTTTTACGTGCTGCCTGCACAAACAAACATTCCAAAAATGATAATTGATCCTTAATGATCTTGGTCCACAAACCCTTTTTGTACAGACATTTGAAATCTCCATATTATTTAAGATGTTACACTAACGGAGCTTTAGTTTTAGGGTTTAATGTATCACTAACAATTATATGGACATTCATCATCAGCCTGAAAGAGTCCACTGCTGGACATAGGCCTCTCCCAAGGCGCGCCCCTGAACCCGATCTTCGGCTCTTCTCATCCAGTCACTGCCAGCCGCCCCACGCAGATCGTCGCTCCATCTAGCCAGGGGGCGTCCCACACACTGTCTGAAATAAATTATGACTACACTCGTAGATCTAAGTAGAGGGAGACGCACCTGCGTGTCGGTGTTGTCCCTGCTGGCCAGCAGCGGCTCGGTGTCGTCGGAGTCGGAGTCGGAGTCGCGGCGGCGCGCGCGGCGCTCGCCCGCCGCCAGCACGCGCCGCTTGCACACCGGGCACACGCGCCGGTTCTGCGTCAGCCACGGGTCGATGCACTTCGCGTGGTACGCTGCACACGACAATTGACATTACTACAGTATCTAATAAATAAAATCGTAAACTTCGCGTATCTGTACATTGAAGATATTTGAAAAAAAAAAATACCGTTTATGCTGATCACTTACCGTGGGCACAGAGTAACACTATGATAGTGATCACTTACCATTAGAACAGAGTTACACCGTGGTGGTGATCACTTACCGTGGGCACAGAGTAACACTATGATAGTGATCACTTACCATTAGAACAGAGTTACACCGTGGTGGTGATCACTTACCGTGGGCACAGAGTAACACTATGATAGTGATCACTTA
Source organism: Esperia sulphurella (assembly GCA_947086405.1). NCBI lineage: Eukaryota > Metazoa > Arthropoda > Insecta > Lepidoptera > Oecophoridae > Esperia > Esperia sulphurella. The sequence continues at coordinate 3,615,008 of OX352260.1, read as the reverse complement.
CCGTGGGCACAGAGTAGCACTATGATGGTGATCACTTACCATTAGAACAGAGTTACACCGTGGTTGTGATCACTTACCGTGGGCACAGAGTAACACTATGATAGTGATCACTTACCATTAGAACAGAGTTACACCGTGGTGGTGATCACTTACCGTGGGCACAGAGTAACACTATGATAGTGATCACTTACCGTGGGCACAGATTAGCACTATGATAGTGATCATTTACCATTAGAACAGAGTTACACCGTGGTGGTGATCACTTACCGTGGGCACAGAGTAACACTATGATAGTGATCACTTACCGTGGGCGCAGGGTAGCACTCTGAGGCGCTCGCCCTCGGCGTAGTCGTCGAGGCAGATGGCGCAGGTGTCGTAGGGGTCGCCCTTGGCGAACTTGCACGTGGGGATCTTCTTCAGGCACCGGTTGGGCAGCCGGTGGCGGCGCGCGCGCCGGCGGTCTTTGATGCATTTCACTATCTGCAATATAAAATACAATAGTATTTTGTGTAACTGTAACATAAAGAGGGTTTAAACAAAATTAGCCATTACGATACTCGTGCATAAAGCTGAAGGTGTTCAGCGAGAGCGTTCGAAGCTGTATATGGCAAAGATTTTTTGCATAGCCCGAATCAAAAGAAAAGAAAAAATCATTAGTCTCTGATTGGTTATCTAACGGTGTTATAACTAATTTTACCAGTCATATCGCCGAAAAAACGGTTTAACAATGAACACCATCGTTTGGCGGTATGTATTATTGATTATATATAATTAGCATATTATGGTGAAGGAGTATATAAAATACAATACAATACACTTTATTGCACAAACAAATACAGTTACACGTTATAGAAGTTACAAATAGTACAATTTAGGCGGTCTTATCGCTTTAAGCGATTTCTTCCAGACAACCTTTATAATAATATACAGTGAAACCTGTTCAACTGGGCCCTGGATATGTGAGAGACACTTTTGTATTGAAATACCTCTGTTACTGGGAATTTTGAGACGCTTGTTAACTGAGATTAGATTTCATTGATTTTTTCGATGTTTACCTCTGTAACTGGGACTTCATAAGTGAGACAATTTATCAGGTTTAGACAAGTTATGACATGTTTGTTTACAAACAATCTAATTTTCCCCATATACATTTCGACCCCTCATGGAGGGACCTCTCTAACTCAGACAACTGTCACGTTAACCTGCCTATTTGGGAAACTGGGTAAATAAAAAAACCTCTATAAGTGATAAATAATTCTAGGTCCCGTGAGATCCCAGTTAAACAGGTTTCACTGTATATATGATTTTAATTGTTTCGAAACATTTCCTTGTTTGTGAAATTCCACCACATACATACATAATGCTCACGTTCTGGTCCCAGTGGGGTAGGTAAAGATGATGCTTCGCCATTTTGCGCGATTCAACGCAAAGCGACTTTCCTTCGTCCACTTTTCGCTTTTCCACTTGGCGTGATGTGTGGCGAACAACATCGCCGCCTCCGCGTTGAGACACATTGTGGTACCACGGTTAGCTAGTGATACCATGTTAGCTAGACAAATAGTTGTCTATCTCGTTGCCCCACATGACCCGGTAAGGCTAATACTGCCCGGAGCATGCCCGGGACTTCATTTACTCACCAAAAATATAAGGATGACCATCAAGCAGAGCACGACGACGATCGCGAACGGGAGCAGCAGGTGCGTGTTGATGTTAAACGGGAGGTCGCCGTTCACCATTATGTAGAAACTGTAATGTGTCAATAATCTAATAAATAAAAACGCAAACTCGCGAATCAGTATATTGAATATATTAAAAAAGATGGGGGGGAGGGGGAGTGGTGGCGTAGGGGGTGGGAGAGGGGAGGGGGAGTGGTGGCCCTGGGGGTGGGAGGGGGGGGGGGAAGGATAAGTAATAGAACACATTACGATCATTTTCGCATGTTTATCTGTTAGTTTGTGTACGCATCACGTAAAAACTACTTAATTTTTGATGGCATTTTCACAGAAATATGGGGCCTTAACTCGGAGTAACATTTAGCCTTTACTACATCGCAATCGGCTTACTCAATCAAAAATTATTAGTTTTAGTAATTTTTTTAGTTTGTTACAAATAAATTAGTTTTTGAATACTTTAGTAGGTATGCAATATAACAAAGAAGTAAATTTAAAATGTTGGGAGCAATTTAGTTGTGTTGAGTTGACATTGGAGCTGTAGAGGGCGTGAGATTGGGAGTGGGCGTGGGAAACGTAGTCGGACTGAGAGTAGTCCACGCGAGCGAAGCCGCGGGCACAGCTAGTTACAAATAAATGTATTGGGTCTCATAAAATGTAGCATTTTCTTAGATCCTTTCTCACTAGAGGCACAGACATATAATAATAACTAGCTGTGCCCGCGGCTCCGCTCCCGTGGACTACAGGATCCGCTCCCATTCCCACTCTCGCTCCCTATCCCACTTCCACTCAGACTTTAAATCCAGGTCTAGGTCCAGGTCCAGGTCTAGATCCTCAGCTCTCCCCTCAACACTCCCCTCAAACCTCTTTCCCTCGTCTCTCCAAATGTAGTCCTCGTAACTAATCCATCGCAATACAAATTCCGACCAACATTACTTTGTTGCATACGTATACCACAAATTCATCGTAATCGGGTAACTCAGTCAAAAGTTATGCGAATTTTCAAACACTCAAATTATACTGGTACCATACCCGCTCCCGCTACCGCTCACGAATTCAGTCGAACATTTACACCGTACATTCTTCGCAGTGTATCGTCCAGGTCCAGGTCTAGGCCAGGTGACCTCGGCTCGCGTGAACTACAGAATCGCTCCCATTCCCACTCCCGCTCCCGCTTCCGCTCTTGCTCCGGTCCCGCTCCCGCTTCCGCTCCCGCTTCCGCTCCCGCTTCCGCTCCCGCTCCCACACCCACTCCCCTTTTCCCACGCCCACGCCCACGCCCGAGCCCACGCCCACGCCCACTCGCACTCCAATTCCCACCCGCAGCTCCAAATGTAATCCAAACTCATCGCAATCTGAATAGTACGGAAATACTATTATGTGCAATATGTTGCATACTAACCTTACCTACTAATGTATTTAAAACAAAAAATGTCTATAACTTTTGGATCGAGTTAGCCGATTGCGATGAAATAAAGGCTATATGTTACACCAAATTAAGCTCCATGTTTCTGTGAAAAGTCCATCAAAGTCCGATCAGCAGTTTTTAAGTGATGCGTGCACAAACTCACAGACAAACAGATAAACAGACAAACAGACAAAAATTTCAAAAATGATCGAAATGTGTTCTGTTGCTTATCCTTAGACCCCCTCAATTTTTTTTTGCAAATATCTTCAATGTACAGACACGCGAAGTTTACGATTTTATTTATTAGATAATAATAATAATAATATAAGCCTTTATTTACTACAAACATTTTTTTTTATATCTATATTTACATATACATTCCTTTATGCAATAACCTATGTTTCATCTCCCTCTTCTTTGTTTGCAGTTTGTCTTGTGACAAAGGCCTCCTCCAAGGCTTTCCACTCCTTTCTATTCCTAGCTGTATGTGTCCACATTCTTCCTGCTGTCTGTTTGATGTCATCATCCCATCTAGTAATTGGTCTTCTTCTTTTTCTTTTGTCTCCTCTAGGGTACTATTCCGTAATAGAGGCACAGACATATACTCACCCACTATTGTAGAGGTATTCCTCTTCTAGTATGATGCCAGCAAGATCACTGACGAACACGGAGGGGATCGTGATGCCCTCCGGATTCTTGGCTGACATCGTCTCTGCAACAAAAAACATATCGTTATGCTGGATAGTTGAATTTATAGGCTTAGTAAGTTTGGACGTTCGTCTCGAACCTCTGAGATGTAGGTTCAACTCCCTTCGGAGAGAGATACATTTCTTACTTATGGTAAAAACAATTTGTTCCTAGACTAGGTGCTTAAATCTTATAAATAAAATCGTAAACATCGCGTGTCTGTACATTGAATATTTGCAAAAAAAAATTGGGGCGTCTAAGGATAAGCAATAGAACACATTTCGATCATTTTTGAAATTGTTGTCTGTTTGTCTGTGAGTTTGTGCACGCATCAGTTAAAAACTACTGATCGGAATTTGATGGACTTTTCACAGAAACATGGGGCTTAACTTGGTGTAACATATAGGCTTTATTTCATTGCAATCGGTGCAGTCAATCAAAAGTTATGCGAATTTATAGTTTTTGCGAATGTAGGGTGTAAATGTTCGACTGAATTCGTGAGCGGTAGCGGGAGCGGGTATGGTACTAGTGTAATTTGAGTGTATGAAAATTCGCATAACTTTTGACTGAGTTACCCGATTAAGATGAATTTGTGGTATACGTATGCAACAAAGTAATGTTGGTCGGAATTTGGATTGCGATGGATTAGTTACGAGGACTACATTTGGAGAGACGACGGAAATAGGTTTGAGAGGAGGGTTGAGAGGAGATCTGAGGGGAAGGGTTGAGAGGAGTGTTGAGGGGAGAGTTGAGGATCTGGACCTGGACCTGGGCCTGGACTTAAAGTCTGAGTGGAAGTGGGATAGGGAGCGGAAGTGGGAATGGGAGCGGATCCTGTAGGCCACGCGAGCGGAGCCGCGGGCACAGCTAGTTGAAAAATAAATGTAACTTTTATACACTGTTCGCGAGTTGAGGTGAAGGTTACTTTGGAAAGTGAAAAATTAGAGGATGAGATGGAAGTGGGTGTGGGAGCGGAATGGAAAGAAAGGGGAGGCGGAAAAGGGGGGCGGGTGAATTATCACAGTATTTATATATAAAAAAATAAATTTTTTCTGTAGTCCACGCAAGAGGAGCCGCGGGTACAGCTAGTTTGTAATATAATCATTTTAAAAAAACATTGAAGTAGATTTCCTTTATCTAAGCCATGCAATAAGTGATGCTATTTAAGCTTTTTACTAGCTACAAGTGTTGCCTATAGAAAATAATAATAAAAACAATAATGTATCTAATACTATAGATATCATAAAACAGTAAAATGGCGTATCTGTACATTGAGGTTTAAATAAATATTCAGTGCAATATTTCTTAAAACCAGTGGAGTCCATACATATAATTAAAAAGCTTCGTGTCTGTCTGTATGTACCTATGTATGTATGGGCTATTTGTGGAAGCTACTGAACAGACTTTGACGGCGTTTTCACTGTTTAATAGTTTTAGGATCGGGACACAATCTGGTATAAGTTATATCTCAATAAAATTTCAGGGGAGGCTGATCCACAAGATGACCTCTCATTTCATATCATTTGTATGACAGTGCAGTTCAACATTACTAGTATGAGATAACTCTTTAAATCAAAACAAACAATACTGGCATTCGATGCCACCTGTTATCACTTGTTTAAATTGTTACGTTTACAATAATTGCAAAACTTTGACTATCAAGTGTCAATGATGTTTTAAAATATTTAGTAGGTCAATGTCTATAGCAGTTAATGATAGACATAGACTTAAATTTATTGATATGATATGAAAGCATCTCGGTCGAATGTGCGATCCTGGAGTCTACTATTTCTAATAACTTTAGGGCCTGTAGACTCCGGGTTCCCACTAAGCACCAGGGTGTATTCCTCAGTCCCGACTTCTGGCCCGAGGGAGTCGTGTTTAGACGCTACAGGGAGGCGAAAACTCTAAAATCCCTGAAATAGTGTGTATTTAATGTAAGGTTATATAATGTATGTATTTCTAGACCTAAGGTATTTGTCAATGGGCTAAGTTACCTGCAAATAAATGATTTTATTATTATTATATATCGTACAGTTCACGACGGCACACCCCACTTTCTCTAAATTGGCTACATTCCATTGTATGCGTTTTGTTACTGTGTTAGTTCTATCGTTACGCACTAATCATCAATGTGTGTATACTTACACTAGGATATTGAAAAATGAACACGCTAATGACATGACGTAATGCACACGCATGGTCCCAGAGGGGTAGGCAGAGACGATGTATCGCCACTTTACGCAACCCAATATCGCAAAGCAACTTTCCTTCGCCCGCTTTTCGATAAGTACCTGATACCCCTTGACGTGATGTGTTTGCGAACAACATCGCCGCCTCAGAAAAGACTACATATATCTTCGGTTTGAAGGTAAAATACGGTCGCGCCGCCCTAGGGCCGCTCCTGAGTACTTACAGAGTACAAATAATTATTTGCTTCATTGTACACTTCAGTTATCACTGTACTGCTGTCAGCCTAGCAGTTCCCGCCCATTGTCACCGCAATCCGATCGCACGGTCGGGGAATCACTAACCTCGGGTTAAGCTCTACGCCCTTATCATCGAGCAGTGCAGTGCACTTGCGTTTACTAAGTATGTAAAGGTAGGTAAAGAGTTGAAGTCTAGAAGTGGCAAAGGGATGAGACACCAAAAAGGTCAGAGAGGACCAACTGCACCTCGCACCTGACCTTCCTTAGCGAAGTATGCGGCACACGCATACTATTTTAACTATGTTAAAAATGTTAAATTGTTTTGTCTAGTTCTTATAATTTTTATTTTGTTTTTTTCCTTTTTCTTGCTTTGTTGGTTTTTTCTTTGTGTGTGCCAATTGTGGTAGTGAATAAATGTTTTTCTTTCTTTCTTTTTTCTTTTTCTTTTTCAAACAGTGCCAGAATCAGTAAACCATAGAAATCCTATCAAGATAGAATGGTGAAGTAGCCGCGACACACGTGCCAACGATTTGCAATATATTGCAAAACTATCAAACGCTTACTCGTTTCGCGCCGAGTCAAGGTCGAGTAACAATCGACAAAAAAAAACTGCAAAAGTGCCATATTGCGCGATTTCTAACTGCGTAACTGTATCTCCTGACTAGAAACGTGACCGCAAGGCATAAATGGTGCCTGTGGCAATGGCACAGATGGGGCTGCCACGCGCGAGACTGAAGTAAACAAGTTGCTATAACCACTCTATCTTGATAGGATTTCTGTGCAGGAAACCATTTTTTCACAAACTAAATACACTCGCGGAAGGGGAATGTTTAGCAGGTCGGCCGTCACCTTAAATTGGCCGTATTATACAATCACGAGATAAAACACGAATACGAAATTGTGCTTTAGTTTGATTTTGTGCTATGGGAATTAAACAAGGATAGGATCATTTACAAATATAACTTCTAGACCGGGACGAATTTAGACAAAGTTGCCTGTCCCCAGCGGGATTCGAACCCACGACCTATCGTGCTCGAGTCCACATTTTCATAGGAGCACTGTACTTGGGATCTTTAAATGTTTCTATTCTGCTCCATTCGGTAGATCGGATGTGGTGGCATTCATTCGGAAAGCCTATGTCCAGCAGTGGATTTCAATTCTGATGATTCGATGAAGCAAACTTTGATTTATTAAACTCAGGTTACACAAAATAAAATAAATCTTTATTGATCATAGCAGAGTGGTTCTGGCTTGGAGTAGGGCCACCCACGATATTCCCGTTGTTTGAGTTGCTTTTGTGTATATTAAGATCAATAAATAAGTAAAAACGCATATTGCATGGCGATTAGGATCTACAACGATTTGCCAAACAGCTATAAAGGCGCTAATATTAATTTATTTAAAAAGCAGGTTTTTAAGTACTTTTTGGAAAGGAGTTACTATTCAGTGTTAGAATTTTTCAATGATAAACAAGAGTAGACGAATTACATGCATATTATTTTTGACATTAGGTTTTTATTTATTTAGATCATGCATGACTTTATAATATTAAAATTAAATGTTATTTCTATATTAAAAGTTGTTAATAATGTAAAACTAAAATTTGCACGCCATGAATGGCAGAATATGTGTAACTGTTTTCATTGTATCATTACTGCGATCACCAATCCTCCAGTTAAGTAAGGTGATCATGGCAAATCACCCAACGGATAGCCCTCCAACAGTGGCATTCTATTAGGGAGGTTTATGTTCATCAATGGATGTGTATCGGTTGATTATGATCATAGATACGATAAAAACAAATACAGTCTTGGCTCCCAAATTCACGTGTCTCCGTGTAGCGTACCTAAGTCACTGGAGTTGACATTGTGCACGATAGCGCAATCGTAACCGGCTTTCTGTGCGTTGCGCACCTTCACTTCGAAGCTGCAGTTGTATCTGAAATTAAAAATAAACATTTTAGATTGTTGTAGAGTTTAAGGCGAAGCAGGTGTCAATGGGCGGAGGTGACCACTAATAGATGAACCATTTGCCCCCTATATATACAAATACGGAACCCTAAAAAGTTGAATATTACTCCAAAATTGTTGGGATATGTTTTCGAACGCGACTGTTTTTTTTTTAAAGTATGGCTTACTAAACGAACGCAGATCCGTAAAACAGTTTAAAAAAATGGCGTTGTTCTCGTCTAGGATCAAGCATTAAACATGCTTGATCCTTGGTTCTCGCGTTAGCAACCAATGTTTGTGTGTGGATTGAGAAGGATACATAAATAAAAACGACTAAGCTGATCTTCTAAAAGTAGAGAGATTCTTAACCGTTAACGCTCACTATCAACCTTCTAAAAAGATATTCGACTGTGACGACAATTAGGACTGACTCTGTCAATAAAGAGATATGGGCTTTGGTTCGGCCCCCTGAAGACAAGGCTGTATGATCTAAGTTGCCTTTGCCTTCTTCTATATGGAATACAGTAAAACAAGGTCACTAGTGATGACCATATAGGATATCGAGTATCGATGAATCAGGATAAGAAAATTCTTGCATTTGTAATTGTATTCTGGTATTATAAGTTTGAAATTCGAATTGGTTATTCAGTACGGTCACCATAAATATATGCACAAACATTAGCAATAGGAATCGATTCCAAACGTTAAAAACAGTCGTATCATGTTAATTATGTCCCATTCAGATAAATAGGAATGTAATAGTAAGATTCATGTTTTTACAAACTTTGACACTGGGAGAATAAATTGTTAAGTAATAAAATTGGAATTAAGTACCCATTGGGAAATCTATATTTTACAATAGAAATGTATAAGAAAGGAAATATAAAATTAATACCAGTATAAATATTATGAATTTATTAGTGTGTATGACAGTCTACAAGACTGTCAGTTATAATATCTGTTGTTATAAATTAATTTAATGTATAAAAATATCGATATATTCTCTATATTTGAATTATAATAATGTACATCACTATCAGCTCTATCTATCCCGTCATATTATAAGTGTCAATGTCATGCCGTCTCGCTCACGCACGCACCATTAAAGTGTCAAACTAACGTGGAAATACGTCGTAATGTGTGATATTTTTCTATGAAAAATACTATTTTCTTGAACAATAAGTAAAATAACATCAAAAATATCAAAGATAACGTGTTTAGACAACGAAATAAACCAAAAATTGAGGACATAACCCCCAAAATGGTTATCCATGAGGAGAGCGATGGGCCTGCCGAAGTGTCGAATGTTAGGAGCCTTCAATCGGAAGAACAGAAGTATATAATCGTTAAAAACCACGTAAGAGAACTCACTGTTAACGAGGAAAACGCTCTCAGTGCTAATTTCAGCCAAGAAAAGTCAAAGTCTCAGAAACATAAGAAGAAAAAGTGTAAAAAGTCGTCGAAAAACAGAAAGAATCAAGAAGAATCAACCTCGTATTCCGAAAGCGATCATAATACAGATACTAACGACACAGAAATTAGTCAACGTGACCTTAAAGAACTGAAAGCAGTATACAAGAAATGTAAAGATGTTTTGAATAGAATAGAGAGTAAGTACGGCCATTTGTTGAACTTGGATGACGAACCTGGACCCAGTAGAAGGGTAAAGAGCAGAATTACAGAAGATAACAATCTTAAATGCACTTGCATTTCCAATAAAAAGTACATCTTTGACGAAAGCGGCCAACAAATACTGAAAGAATCCGATTTAGACCAACATATATGTCCAAATAAACTAAAAAGAAGGCATAGTACTACATATGCAGATAGCCGAAATGTACAAATAGAGTATGAAGATCCCACAACACTCCCAGACGATCTTCCATCGCTCACAAACATATTACAAGATCCCAGTATTGAGATATCCCATAGAAATAGGGTTATAAACAAAATGAGATCAATAAAATTGGAACACATGAATCAAATTAAATTTGATAAACCATTTTTGATAGCTCAGCTGAAAATGAACTCAGAAGAGGTATTAGATTTTAAGGGGTCGAATTTGTTATCCTTACCGGGGTATCCAGTGTGGAAATAGTGTCTCTTATTATTATAATCTTATGTTTTGTAATTAGAATTATATAGTAAAGTAATTTTGATACAAGATTGATTTTTCTTTTTATATTATCATCATCAGTCTAAATACGACCACTGCTTAACATAAGCCTCCCCAATAGAATGCCACTTTTAGTGGGCTGTTCACTTGGGGGTTTGCCATGCATGGCAGGCGGATTGGTGATCTCAGTAATCTGAATATACACAAGAGAATGCTGCTGCCCATCCTTGGTGAAACGCCTTGTGCTTTGACTCCTTATTGCCTTGACTACACCCATGGGAAGAAGAAATGAAATAAATATTACATACACTTGTCTAATCCCAAAACTAGGATTTTCTCCTGTGCTCCAGACCGGGGCCAACTTGTACAAAGTTGTTTGTCCTTGCTGGGAATCGAACCCACGAGGGCTAGAGTCCAATGACCAAACCACTAGGCCAATGAGGCAGTCGGATTGGCGGTGATCCTATTCTAAGGTATTGGAAGAAAAAAAGCTTAAAGTGATAAGACTGCCTAAATTGTACATTTTTAACCTTAAAAACTTGTAACAGTATTTGTTGGTGCAATAAGTGTATTGTATCCATCCGATTCTATCAAATTATCACAATTTATGAAACAAAATAAATGGAATGGTATGTTTACGTTGTAAGTGAACTAATGTAGTGTTTACCTGGCGAGCAGCACGATCCACTTGCCGGTGAAGTTGTCGCCGGGGGGCGGCTTGGCGGGCACGGAGCACCCATCGGGCGGCAATCCGGCCACCACTAGCCCGCGCAGCCCGTCCGCCGGCAGGTCCCCGCCGAAGCTCGACGGCATGTCCCGGAACTCCTCCGCTATCTATATAAACAAGGACTTAGGTAGGTACATATTATTATGTAAAAGAAAGCTGGCTGCTCTTTGACATACTATTAACCACACCACCGACACTGTATAGCATCGACTACCACATCACTCTTGCTTGATCATGATACCAATGATATATGAACGTATATGCCGAAACGAGTCGCTAGCCACTGAATTTAAACTACCTACAAAATTATGTAGCCCTGCTGTTATTCTTGTTTAACTTTACACATGTTTTAAGATATTTCTTTAAATTACATTTTTTTAATTCTTGACATGCCATAAATGTAACTTTCCAAGGAGTACATAAACAAATACAACAGCTAAATCACCTATCAGTGTATGTTATTTACAATTTTATTGTTTTGTATGCCATAACATTGTTATAAATTTCCAAACAGCGTGTTTGCTGGTGAAATATTACGTTTCTCAGCTCTGTGCGTTGTTGACTGTGTCATGAAATATTTAAATCTGTTTAACAAATACTTTATAAAAACAAAATAAAAATAATGTTGATTAAAAAAAGTCATCTAAAAACCACGTTTTGATGTGCCTTAAAAATAATAAAATAACCCTCTGATGGTCTTGATGACTCAAGAGGACATACACACAAAAACACACACCAACACCACATGCATGCATACACATGAACTAGATAAACGCCTCCTTATATCATTGTCATAATAGTGGCTTTGGGCGTTATGAATATATTTGCATATTAAAATATTTATTTATAGTTTACATTGCTATGCGGGCCCGCGGTGCGTGTCCCATATTTCTCGCATGCACGGGATTAAAGTGTATACATGTAACCCACTGTGGATCCCTACAGCAGTGTAAACGGCCTAAGGATCTGTCATACTTTTGCAGAACCACAAATAAATTAATATTGAAATTATTATTTTTTTAATAATTAATGAATTATTAATAACTATCTTCTATTTATGTATTCGTTGATCTGGTCATCTCGTATCGACTCCAAACTAGATAATTCGTACATTTGCAGTTATGATAAAAAGGTCAAGTACTAGGAAATCATTTAACAGATAAGAGAATAAAGCCTATCACAGACGAGCGAACATAAACAGAACAATGTCCCACAAAAAGTCGAAGCTAAATAGCCTGACTAAAAGGAAACGAATTTTAAGTTTAGAAAAAAGATATGTCATGTGTATTTATTAATCTAAAACTGATTATGTTGAATAATAAATAATATATTTCTCTATTTCCCACTTTTAATTAACGCCGTAATACATGTACATCATGTTCTACGGCGCACAGTACATGGAAGGGAGCCAGCAATGGAAGGTAGGGATAAAGCAAAAGCTATTTTATTTTATAGCATTAACTTTGCAGTCCACTTTAGAACACTATCTATTGTTTGTTTTATTTTCGTATGCTATTTGTGTTTAGATATCACGAGAGCACTCGTGCTATCGCAGACGACAGTTGGAGGCCTAATCTCTGCACTGCACTTGCATGACGTATTTCTCCGACAGAATGACGGCAAGTGTGTGCGTGTAAAATAGTTCGCAGGTGTCAAAGGCCGATTACGACCTACAAAAAGTCTGTAGTCTGCGATAGGCCTTAAATACCATCACGCTGATGCCTAAATTAGGTACATTGTACTGTACTAGTTTACACAATTAAAAGTATTAATGAGGTCATTTTAGATTACGGTTATGTTGCGATGATCGATTAGTTATTATTAATTTCGCTCGGAGATTTGACCGCCTCGTTGGCTGTTGTACGGTCTGCTCAAAGGACCACTATGTACGGTCTGGGCAAGAGAAACTGGTAATTAGTTAAAAAATGTCTGTATTTATAAAAAAAACCGTCGTTTCTCTTTGTCTGTCTTTTTGTTCTTCCAAATTTAAACACGTCTTCGTCAGCCAGTCATGTCATTAGCAAGGAGGCTTGACGCCACGACAGCTGTGTTTAGGGCTTTGCCTCGAACGAGGTCTGTATCCCACTGCCCAGCAGCACATGCCTCCCCTACACATATTAAAATGCAGTGTGAGTACACTTTGTACATTTACACATGTAATTTTTTTAAAGACTATCGCCAGGCCTCCGTTACTTGATCGAACCTACTACAATAAGTACCTACACTTTCCGACAGCCCCGGCGTGGTTCTCGCCCGTAGTACGGAGTAATAACAACGCTAAGTCGAGCGCTTTAGATGCATTTTTGCGTGTATTGTCTGACAGCAGGTTTTTTATTCCTGATGGGTTTACGCTTGACCTCAATCTCATCTGATGATAAGTGACCATGAGGCCTAAGGCCGAGCGCGCTTAAACAGAAGAGGCCTTCCTTTAAAAAGATCAAAATTCTACTTGTACGGAAATACCAAAGATGGCAGGGAGTGATTAATATCGTAGGTGTTTTCGTTTTACTAGCGATTGATGTATCTGTTACGTAATCTGTGCTATTGTAAACTGGTCATAACGCTGTGAAGAAGAAACGGCGCAACCAACTTCCAGCGAAATGTTTCAAAATCATATTTGTATACTAATTTACAATATTCATCATCAGGTTATTTTTGTCTCCACTGCAGGAGCACAACCCTCTCTCATCTGCCGGAGACAGACGGAGGATTTGGCCTACACTCCCCGCGCTGGCCGGACGGGTTGGGGAGGCCTGATTGATGTTTTATAATGTATTCCCTTAGTCGCCTTGTATGACATCTACAGAAAGAGTTGGAGTGGTCCTATCTACTCTACCGGAAACCACACGGCGATTTTTAATATTAAAAAAACTCAATTCAATTACTCTTTATTGCACGATATAACGAAAATACAATAATAAAGCAGCTTATATATGTACATCTAGGCGGCCTTATCGCTAAAAGCGATATCTTCCAGACAACCGATTGTGCGGAGCTGTAGCAGTACCAGGAAATATTTCGTCATTCAAATAATCGTCTATTTTATAATAGAACTTCTTACAAAACTGTTTTTAAAACTTTCTATCCATCATATTTAAGACTTCCTGTGGCAGTTTGTTGTAGAAACGTGTACAATACCCCGTGAATGATTTACCGACTCTAAGTATTAAGGTCCTTTGCACATTATAAGACACGAGAAACCAGACAAGAAAAATGTCTATGCGCGTGTCTGATCCGACATAAGAAAACATTTCTTGTAATGTCTCATACAATAGATGGAGCGTTCCAAACAATCGCTCTGTTTCACGCAAGTAGCCACAACTCTTTCACATTCACAATGAAACTTGTGCAGTTACTACGCTGAACATTTAATTATTACTAAATATTGACGCTACGGTTAAATAATGTCAATATTTAGAAAATAATTAAATGTTCTGAGTAGTAACTGCACAAGTTTCAAAGCGAATGTGAAAGAGTTGTGGCTACTTGCGTGCAACAGAGCGATTGTTTGGAACGCTCCATCTAGTAGTACATAGAGATCGTTGGTCTCATATAACAACCAATGTGACTGGATTTCTTATAAGACATTTCTCATAAGATACAAGAAATGTTCTTATAATGTGCAAAACGCCTAACCGTGGTGACGACACGGGGCAACCACAGGACTAAGAGGCTGAGTAACTTACCGTGTGCGGAGTCGCCTTAGTGTAGACTATAATGCCGCCATCGACACAAGCCAGCAGGCCGGCCGCGACATATGCGACTAGACGCAGCATGTCTAGCTCATCACACTGTCACAGGGTGGACATTCACTGGCACTCACATCTCTTGTGCCCCTACGTAGTTGACTGGAGGTGGATGAGGTGGTGGCATGGTTTTTGTAACCTGTAACAACAAAATGACCGTTGTTTGGTTGTCGAGAGCATACAGAGGCATAGGTGATCGATTCCTATTATTAAATTTGTTTATTCAGATGTCAATGATCCATTATTGTTAGTAACGTAATACAATAATACTTATATGACTAGGTGTTAGTAACATTCAAATATTTAAAACAAGAGCAATTAGGATGTCAAAATATTAAATAAATTCAATTAAATTACATTATACATTAAAATTAAATCAATATATTCTAGCTCTGCCAAGATCATTGGGGCACTGGAGCATGCAATGCCAGCCAGTGTCCCACAAAAATGCCTTCCATTCGGTCCGCGACCACGGACAGGAGCCCGTTGCCGCCGCCCCTCGTCCGCCGCAACATCGAGGCTGCTCTCTGGCGCATCGTGGCGCGGATGCAGTTGACTCGCGCCTCTGCGAACATCCCCGACGCGCTGCAGAAGGGGGGCAGCCGCAACAGTGCTCTGAACGCGTTGTTATATTGAACGCGCGTCGTCGAGTATGGATCATCTTTGGCTACCAAACGAAAATGTTATAGAGATTGAATGCTGAAATTATCGACTTACGAGATCATGACGTATTCAATTATCATGATTCTGTATGGTGTGGACCGCCTCACTGGCTTGATCGTTGGACACGAGCGCTAGAGGAGGTGAGTTCGATTCTTAGTGGTTGAAAAGACAACTTTGTATAAGTTGGTTCTGGTCTGGATGTTATATTTGTGGTTTTTTACGTTCTTGTCCAATTTCCATCGTACTTTGGGAGCAGCTGAGTGTATACTGATGACTGAATGCAAGGGTATGCTAGAGAGAGGAATGCCTGTTTCGTCTATAGCATAAGAAGTGATTGTACCGCAATGGATTACCTAAAATCTGTAATTTTTTAAAAATAGATGTCATAATAGCAAACGTAATTTTAGCTCTGATCAGTGCGTAACTAGGGCGGTGCCAGCAGCGGTGCCCAGGCACAGGGCGCAAAACTTGGAGGGGCACAAAAATGATCAGGGTGGGCATTTATCGAGGGCCAAGTTATAGAAGCTCGCACCGGGCGCATAAAAGACTAGTTACGGCACTGGCTCTGATTTGTATTTGTACTGCAAACTACAATTATGTGTATGTATAATGAAATAGTATGTATTTATAATTATTTAATAAGTACACCACAAGAGTGTTTGTTAACTTTTGCACACACCTATTCACAAACTAGGATTTTCTCCTTTATAATGGGATTTAGACAAAGACAAATTCACAATTATACCATCCAGACTGGGACCAATTTGTCTGTCAACCAAGTTGTCTGTTCTTGGTGGGATCCGAACACACGACCTCTGGCGCTCGTGTCTAACGACCAAGACACTAGGCAAACGAGGCAGTCGACTGTACGCACTGTACGCACCCTTATTGTACTGTATTCCCCCACCCCCACATCATTCTATCAGTTTCCTACTTTATCACTGGCAATGGAAGCATAAACTTGATAAACATCATTACTCACATTATAAATGCGAAAATGTGGTGGATGTTTGTCACTCAATAGTCAATAATACCTTTATGACTGAACTATTGTACTGAATCATGGTACAGAAGAGTTAAAATTATTATTTTTTAATCACTGGTACAATCTAGTTTACACAACTGTGACCACCTTAAATAAATAGGATTACTTTTTAAACACAAGTGTTTCAACATAGAAAAGCTAATAGTAAAGTTCAAACCAAAATAGACTTTAATAGTAACACACAATTAGTAACATCTATAAACTATAATGTTTTGAGTAGATATTTGGGGATTCTATACTGCAAGAATCCTAATATAATCTCTTTGTTTGATGACAGTATAGGTATGCTCTTATCTGTCTGTTATTTTGCAAGATAAAAAATGAGTAAATCTGTTGAGATAATTTATGACTATAATGAAAAGTAGTTCAATAATAGTGAATAACGCAGGCCTAGTTTATAAAGTATTTCCAAGGGAAATTGAGTACCCGTAGGGAATTGGAGCTGACAGCGACTGTTAATTTACGGTCATCATATCATGTATTCTGTTAATTACTAGATAAGAACTTTCCAGTAATAACACTAACACAGTTATTTTACATATTTTGCTTATCACATGCAATACAACCTTTGTTTACTTTACCCAACTGCATACCTATACAAGTGGATATAGCTAACAATTTGGGTCATAAATCTGCCAAGGTCAATATAATATTACTATTTGATTTATGTTACTTAGGCCCGTATTAATAAACCGATCTTAAGATTGTCCTCGCACTTAAGTTCACTCTTGAGATGTTGTATTAATTAATAAACAACTCTCAAGTAGCTCTCAAGTGACAGATTACGAACGACGTATCACGTGAGAGCGCGCTAATTAATAAACACAACTCAGCTCTCAAGAGCGCACTTAAGATGCCGTTTGAGACGATATCAGCTGAGTGCAGTCATTCCGTGACTTGAGATCGACTTGAGTAGCGGTTCGTTTTACGCGCGACAATGGATTTTGAAAATATTTTTGCCGCAGTTGATCATTACGATATTATTGACTATTATGACGATATTTTACGGCCAGTACATTATCGTATCCCAAAAGTGTACATAAGGGACGCCATGAATCCTTTTGAAATCGATCCGGAAAAATTTCAAAAGAGATACCGTTTCTACCAGGACTCGGTCTTCTACCTAGTGTCTTTGATAAAAAATAATTTGGTAAAAGTGGATAAAAGAGGCCTTCCTATTGCTCCTGAAATTGCTGTTTTGATGACCTTAAGATTTTACGCTACTGCATCATTTCAGGTAAGCTTTAAAAAACTTTAAATAAGTACTTATGTATATTCATCATCAGCCTATATACGTCCACTGCTGAACATAAGCCTCCCCAATAGAATGCCTCTTTTGGTGGGCTTTCCATTAGGAGATTTGCCATAATCACCACGCTTGGCAGACGGATTGGTGATCGCAGTAATGATTTTAATATACTCAGGAGAATGCTGCTGCCCATCCCTGGTGCCAAACCTTAGTCGTCTTGACGACACCCACGACGGGACGATTTGGGGTGGCCCTATTCTAAGCCGGGAACCACACAGTACAACATAACAAATTATATTACTATAATTTTATTTAATCTATAAATTGTACATATAAGTTAGTAAGTTTAGTATTTGATTTAATTGTATTTTATTTATTCTTATTTTTTTTTTCTTACAAACCTTGTCATTGTAAAATGGGAGTTAATTCTTAAATTTAAAGAAAGGAAGAAAGAAAATAAAAAAATATTCACTAGAAACACAACATTATATATTACATTAATATTATTATACAAATTATTTCTTAACTTAAAATTAAGACTTAATTAGGGATTATTATATGTTCAGTGGCGCACCTTGGGAGAGGCCTATGTCCAACAGTCTGATGATGAAGGTTTAGTACATTTGGATATCTTTTTTACCTAGGTGTATAATCCTGTTTATATATATTATTTCAGATTGTTTGTGGTGATCTTCTACAATTATCACAACCAACAGCATCAAATATTGTGACAAAAGTTTCAAATCTTTTGTCTCGATTATGTAGACAATATATAAAATTTCCTCAAGGGGCCGAGGCTAGTTCTAATAGAGCACTATTTAAAGAATTAGGCAGACATGGATCTTGGCCTGGACTACCTGGGATTGATGGTGCCATTGACTGCACCCATGTAAAAATTGTCAATACACCTGGGTGTGTACACCATGAAGCCTATCGCAATAGGAAGTCATTTTTTTCCATAAATGTACAAGTATGTATAATAAATAACGTATATTTATACCTTCAATTAACTAAATTATATTCCTTGTAACTATATTTGATTTTATCATTTTTTTTCAGGCTGTTGTTGGCTCCAAAACCGAAATTCTAGATATAGTGGCTAGATGGGCTGGTAGCACACATGATTCCAGGATATTTCAAATGTCGTCTGTGTACATGAAATACAACCAAGGCATTCTGAATGGGAGACTTGTAGGTGACAACGGATATCCTACTTTGCCGTTTATTCTGACACCCGTTAGACCAACCCCTGAGGACCCTCCTTCAATTAGATACAATCGAGCACAAATAAAAACTAGGAATGTAGTGGAAAGGACATTTGGTATTTTGAAACGAAGATTTCCTTGTTTGTCACGAGGTCTTGGTAACAAACTATCAACAGTTACTAATATAATTGTTGCATGTGCAGTACTGCATAATTTATCATTATTTTTAAATGATATTCTATCACTTGATACTGAACAGCCAAATGAAGAACAAGATGCAATTGAGCAAGAAGAATCACAATTGCCTAGCACCAGTTCTGGTTTTATTCTTAGGCAATCAATAATTGATGCTTATTACCAATAATTTAAAAATATTTTATGTAACTAATTTATTACAATTATTTTAATTTTTTCATTTTAATTTTGTTAAATTTTTCTATAAGCTAAAATGGCCTTTAACCTGAACACCTAAAACATATTTTATTAAATAAAACTAGTAAGTTTAATAAAATATGTTATAATTAGTTTTATCTCCAAAATGACAAAGAATTATAATTTTATTTTTATAAGACAAGTGTTAATATTAATGTGAATATAATTGATGATGGATGATATACCTAATATTATTTAAGTTTAGTAATTGTTTTTATATTATTTTTTAATTATTTTTTCATATTGTTTAAAAACTTTGTAATGTCTCTTTTTTTGTAATGTTTTTCTATGGGCCACACTGGCGTGAAATAAATACAATTTAATTTAATTATTTTACATTTTACTAATAGTTACAAGAAATGTAATATGTATAATGTATTTACATAAAGGAAAATAAAATTTAACTCGAGCCAGGACCTGAAACAAAGTTTTGTAATTAGGACCAATTACTTTCATACATAACCAAATCTGTGATCGGCATAGGTTGCCAATTATTGCACTACCTATGCCTATTATTATACATTTGAAGTATAACAAATTTATTTTCATAGAATTAAATCAGTAATCAGTTGAGAAGTTGGAGTAGAGCATGCATAGTAAAGCTGTCTCTTAAAATAATAAGTTTAATCCTGGATAATGTTTCTTTACAATGAACTTTACAAACATACTGTCAATGTACTATAAAATAAATTACCTGACAGATTCTGTTGTTGCGTCATGAGCAGCTCGGCCAGATCAGCCTTAGCTTTCGCCTCCCTAATTTTTTCCTGTAGTAAGACCTTTTCCATTTCATGTATTTCATTGGCCCGTACCTGTCTATCTCTGTACTCCCTTTCCAAAATGCTATTTTTGCACTGCTGAGTGCTTTGTTGCTTGGATGAGGATGGAATTCGTCGAGTGGGTCGGGTAGGTAGAATTGATGGGGGAGGTGGAGTTGAAATTGATGGGGGAGGTGGAGTTATAGTTGGTGGGGGAGGTGGACAGGCCAAAGTATAGACAGGCAGAGACTCAATAATAACTTTTTCTGCAGTACCGGGCTCAACATCGATTGCCATTTCTGAAAAATAAATTAAACAGTTTAATTTGTTTACTATGCATATGTTGTATGGTAGTGTTTATGAGCCTGAGAAGAGAATTCAGTCCGGGTCCAAAACTTGCATCAGCTAAAATAAAAACCAATTCTAGACAAACTGTGTAAGGTATGGATAGCCGGACTGGGGCCGCATGGTGAAATCTGGCCAGCTCACCCTTATTGTGACAATAGGCCTACTCGACAGTGTAACATACTTATGGAGACTTGATGATGATCCATTATGAGAGTATAGAATACCTGAAACACTATCCGAGTCAAATGCGCCACCCACGCTAACAAGTAGTGCTGGTGCTACTTGCGACACGTCTGGGTCTATGACGGCGTCACTGGTCGAAGGCCCTCCTCCGGTGGCTAATCGATGTTGCCGTTCTTTAGTTAGAGCCTCTCTTTGCCTCTGCTTGAGATTCATCCATAATCTCCTCAGTTGTTTACTGGTTGCCTGTAAGGTTAACTGAGTAAAGTAAAATGTAAAAGGGTTATATTTTTCTTTATCACGATAGGTACATATTTATTTACCTGAGCAGTGGCATATGGACTGGCGTTAAATTCTTGAGTTACTTGAGACCAGGCTTCTTTTTTCGCCTGTAAAGACGAGCCATCGGTGTTCTTGTTTTCTATTACACCGGTGTATTTTTTTAAAATGTCTAGGAAGACTTTCTTCTGCAGTGGCGTAAAAACATGCTTCTTCGCGCTTGCCATTTTATTTAATTGATTTTCACAACACGAAACAATACACAACACGGAATAATAACAATAGTAAGGTTGGCTTGGCGTCCTTTTTTTTTATGTTTGACAACTTGAGCGTTTTGTTTCGTAAGCAATCTGAATGTTTGTTTGAAATATCACAATTAATTTCAACAATATACAAACGAGTTAAAGATTAATATTCTGTGTTTATTAAGTTTCTTCCACTAACACATTATTTTTTATTGAAAACTTGTTGAAAAATAAACAATTAGACATATTCAAGACAAATTAAACAGAGGAAATACGAAACGCGTACTCATTCGGTCAATCATTCATTCAAAATAAGACTCTCACTTGAGTTGCTGCACTTGAGAGCGTATCAAATGATACGCTCTTGATTTGTATCTATTAATTAGTGACGATCTTGGGATGATGATTAGAACTTGAGAGCATCTCAAATGATACGCACTCAAGTTCGACTTTGATATCGGTTTATTAATACGGGCCTTAGTTGTAATGATAAGTGTAAGTTAACTTAGCAGTAAATTTCTGAAGATATTAATAATTTACTATTTAGAAAAGAAGACATTAATGGTTACTTCTTTACACAATAAACAAATTATATCATACATTTACTTCTCTGTTAACCAAGTAATCATTCACAGGCAAATGTGGTAGTCTGCTAACTGCATTAGCAGACTTCCACATCTGCCTAGACAATTATTTATATTCTATTTCAAATGAATAGTCAGAAAAGAAATGCTTTTGGCATCTCAGAAACAAAATATACATGTACACTCACAAAAAGGGAATGTGTAACAGTTTGAGACACAAGATAATGATGAGATAATGAAATATTGATCTACAAACTTCCACTATCAAATCAAAAATAAGATATGTTGTGTCATAGGCTCAAAGGTGTGCAATTATGACCTTTGTTATCAAATCATTAAACACAATTTTCCAATTTATTTGTTACACAGCTCTTATTTTTATCTGATTGTAATCTCGGGGGTTTCAATGAACTATACTTATTGATGTCAATTATAGCATATGAATTCGAATTTAGATAGTTGAGCTGCCAGTAAGTAACTGAACAATAATTTGAATATGTAACTTCATGGACAAATTTTAACCCCAAACAGAGTTTTTTTTATCTATGTCTAGACAATAAGCAGCTTCTACCGAGTTACAAAATTCAGATCCTGTTTGGTAGTATTCCAAACTTTGAAATGGTCTGCATTTTTAGATCAACGCAGGACTTTTCAGTTCTAAGTGTAGAAACTTAGTTGTTGGTTTTCTGGGTTAGACCAACCTCCTTTGGGTTAGGGTGTAAAAAAGGGCGCTGAGGAAGGAATCAGACAAATTAATTTTCCATAGTGCCCTCTTTTGTATACTCTGACTCCACTTAGGGAATGGCAACCTGTTATATGAAAAGCATACAATGGCTTAGGTTTAAAATAAAGACACAGATATTGTATAGATGTTTTGCAAGTGATAGCAATATGATTTCGTAATCAACTGCGTATGTTATTAAGTTATATACAATGAAATGTTACCTTTGTCATAGTACAGTAGTTAGTTTGAATTACGGACGGGATATACCCAATAATTTAATTAATTGCTGAGATACACGAACTCACACGGCCTTGATCACATGTCGGACGACCATAACACACAATACAATAACATAATTTTAGCAATGTCCCCAAATACACGAAAAACAAATCGTATGTTAATCCGTCAAAAATATGTCTGCAGAGATGTTACTTACATTCAAATAAATACGGAAGTTCCTTGTTTATTTGTAAGGAAACAATACTGTTGTCAATAACACGCTATATCATGAGAATTTATAGTAGAAATAAAGCACAATTGAAATAATTACGACTGAATCATTCTTCGCGAAAATTATGACAGTCAATTGTCAAACTGCAACCCACATATGTCAATGTCAAATGTCTGGCAGTTATGTCAACGTCAAGGGAACAACGACGATGACGGTCGTTGGAGCTATTCATATTCTATCCCCGATCCGATTGAAGTCCTGTGAATCTGCGTTCACAATGAATTACGCACATTGCCAAGTCACATTGTAAATATGCTATGTTTTGAATGTTTTCAAAGTTTTTTGGGCTTCTTGTTGTCTTGGTCTCGACGCAATTCGGAGTTTTGCTATACTTATGACGTCAGGTAATATTACGCCTCGTAAGCTTATGATGTAATCCTTATTTCAATATTTTATAGTGTTAAGACAAAGGAATTTGTAGTTATACAGCCCAGTTCATTGTCACCTGAAATTCAACGCTATTTACCTTACGAGCTAGGAAGCAAGAACGGAGCGCTAAGAATCGCAATAAAAGCAACCTTATAAATAGTCCAAATCTGCTTAAAATCTTTATTTAAATTCGTTCATATGCTCATTGTTATTAATACATAGATATAAAAATAAATCAAAAATACAGATAAATACTTACAGATAAAAAATGGGGTCCTGTCCGCTGCACCGCGGTAGGGCGCCCAGAACGCTGGCTGCGTTTCCCCTTTGAATGGCCAGGCTAATGCGCTGGCTGAGGTACGTACATACCAGCCCGACAAATCGACTAGGCGCTTTCACATAACACTCTTAGGAGAAGAAGAAGCGGTTAGTAAAAGTTATTAACGATATACTTAGATTTAACTAAGAGCAGACTGCTTGTATAAGCATGTCTCTCGATTAACAAAGGCACTATCTTCCTATATACCTACCAAGATACCTAATCTACCTAAAATAGATCTTAGTAAAGCTTCGATATCCTATAAAATTAGAAACTTAATGGAACTAAATCAACATTCTAAAGATTCTGTGCCAAGGAGCTTGCATTGTTGAGAAATAGCAAGGTTCTCAAATAAGACTTCCCAATAGAATATCAGTAAATAGCAACCTTAAATTTTCATCCTTACATTAGGTAGATATAAAACTTAGTCATTTCTTAGATATTTCTATATACGCTTGAATAAAGAAATGTATTATTATTATTATTAATCATTACATAATTTACCATTATATGAAGACAATTATAATACGGAACAATTTTTGTAAAACTTAAAACTAATAAATAAAATGTAAACTATTGTCCCCAGCTGGGTTGTACATTGGGCCCATCGTGCCAAGGACACTGGCTGCATTGCCTCGTTGGATGGCCAGGCTGATCCTCTGAGCAAGGTATTCCTTGCACAGAGGTTCGCCCGTGGCCTCCCTCAGCTTTGCAGCCAAGTCTTGTACAAAAGACTTTGCGGCCTGGCACCAGGGGCCCAACGTCTCAACTGCGAATGGTAGAAAATGGTAGGTGCGGCAAATCTCCGTGTATTTGCGGGATTTCGCGTTTGCGGCGGCTTCGGCTGCAGAACCTGCTCTAATTGTGGTCCCCGCAGTCCTGGAGGAGCAAAGGGTGTCGGTACAGGTAGCGTCCCAGACAAGTGAACGTCCTTGTTTGTAAGGGACGAGTGACATGCCGTCAGGTCTTCGGCCATCAGAGCGAAGGATTCCCAGGGGCTCGAGGACTGATGGGATACGGGCTGTACACAGTGCGCTCTTAATAATAAAATTAATATTATGATGCCGGGAAAAGCGACCTGCGCTTTTAACGCATGACAACCCATGTAAACCTTGGGAATCCGTTACAACACCACATACGCAAGAGTGCGGCCTATAAACCTGTAAACCAAGCCTGAGAGAAACTGCGATTCGTAGACAGTGCGGATCCAGGTGCGTGCCCGTATTGGAAGAGGGTAAAGCACGTAACCAAGAACCTGACTCGCTTTCGCAAGATGCTAGGAGGCGAGCATTGTCGGTAATTGAATGTCTGGGGAGTTTGTCAAAAATGCATTTAGCTATGGGGCGATCCCAATCGCGCTGGAAAACAGATTGGGGCGGGTCGGCGCCTACGGACAATAGCTTCCAGAATTTGAAGGCTTCATCTTCTCTGTGGAAGTCGTAATTTGAGATTTTGGAGAGAATTCTCCCGCAGAGTTCTTTTGCGCAGTGCAAGGAACTGAGGTAGGCAGGTATAGCGAGGTCAGTGGCCTTTCTTACGCCCAGACCAGATAATGAAATAGGTAGTGAAGCTTGTTGGAACTGCGAGTTATTCATGTGTTCTTAGATACTGCGAGTTCTTAGATATTTAGAATAGGCATTGATTTCGTCTGCATATCAGAAGATAATTATGACATAATTTGATTTATCTTATCGAGCCTCTATGAGTCCGACTAATCTTGTGTTATTACTTACGTCGAACGCCGAATTATCAATTAATATCTTAATTATAGCCTATTCATGACAATTGTATTGCGAGATTGATTTAGTCGCATACTGAGCGTGTTTAGTGATTAACTAATAAAATATCCCCCCCCGCGACTAAAAAAACGGGAAGTTTATATGCTTGACGTGTGTGTGTGTCTGTTTGTCTCGTAGTCTGATCCGATTTTGATGTGGTTTTCTAGTTAAAAAGTTTTTAACTTTCAGGGAAGGTTTTTAGTCACGTTTGGTAAAAGTTAGCCTTTTCAAGGTCTGTCTAAAATGGAATTAGAAAGAAAGATAGAAAATAATGATCAGGTACGTTTAAGGACCGTGTTTTTAAAAGTAATCTGTGACTAGGTATAATTATTTGCTTACTTTATTAGATGCCGATTTTTGTATTTTAACACGTGTTTACTACGCCAATTACCAATTGAGAGTCTGGTTGACTGTGGTTTCTGTGGTTGCGTCCTACCCGTAATGACCTACGGAGTCGAAACGATAGGAGTGGGACTAGTCCGAAAATTCAAGGTCGCTCAGCGGACTATGGAAAGAGCTATGCTTGGAGTTTCTCTAGGGGACACGATCCGAAATTAGGTGATCTGCCAGAGAACTAAAGTCTTCGACAGCTCACCAAGTTAGTACGTTGAAGTGACAGTGCTAGTCACATCGGTTGGAGAACCGATTACCGTTGGGGTAAACGAGTTCTCATGTCGAAATCGCGACCGATCAGACGTAGTGCAAGGACACCTCTTGGCCAGATGGAGCGTCCGACAGTGGCGGGATGAGAAGAACCGAGAATCGAGTTCAGTGGCGCGCCTTAGGAGAAACCTATGTCCAGCAGAGGACTCTATCAGGCTCATGATGATGATCTCTTATCTCGAGCACCAGAGATCGTGGGTTCGATGTACAAAATTAATAATATAGTATAATATAATAAATAACTGCAATACTGGATCATTTTCTCTAGGAAACTACAACCGAGAAGCCAACAGACATAGGCTCTGCTCTAGAGAGCGTCATCAGCCACATCGGGGAGATGGGTCTCTACCAGCGACTGCTGTTCATTGGGATGCTGCCGTTCGGGGTGTCGTGGTCCTTCGTTTACTTGGGGCAGATGTTCATCACGGCCACTCCACAGCATTGGTGCAGAGTGCCTGAATTAGAAGGACTTACGGCCGAACTCAGGTAAAGCAAACCACGACTTTTTGCGCCTCTGAAGCAAAATAAACAATAGTTGGTTTGCAAGTGGTACTACAAACTTGTTGCTGCTAGTACTGTCCTTTTCAGTCAGGAGCAGCCTTAGCAAGGTTTTCGGTGGTGCGAGATCTTATTGTGGCGCAAATATGGCATTGCTTATTCGTGATTAAGCTGTACGTAGGTACATAGATACTTATGATATATACTTAAATAATAATCAGTCCAGTAAGATTTTTGATTTCGTAAAAAATATATATCTGCTACTGTTATTTTGGTGGGTAGGGTTAAGTGGTATAAGTATTATTAGTATTCTTTGCTTAAAGAAAGCAGGCAGGGGCCGGTGGTTCGGTGTCCATTTAGCCAAAGCTTTAGCTTCTTTAGAGTTGATCAAGTTTTTTTCCTAACAGACGCCACCTCTCGATTCCGGGAGTAGGTCTAGGCGAGTACGAGCAGTGCTCGATGTTCGATGCCAACTGGACGCAGGTGCTGGAGACCCTGACTCCTCCCCACCCTGGGACTCCGGTCATACCCTGCCAGTACGGCTGGGAGTTTCTCTTCGAAGATATACCTTACGCTACTGTTGTTAGTGAGGTGAGTTTTTGTTAGCTATATAGTTCGTGTCAGCTGTATTAAAGTACAGTGGCGGTATGATCTTAAAGTGTATTTTTGCCTGCAAGAATATTGTTAACATTTGAACAAATAATACGTTTTGTTTACTGTTTTAATGACTCACAAAACAGTAGTCACACAAAAGTGTCACTGACATTAATTTAATACGCAGAGCGTTTCATTCGTAAGTTATACGACATCTTAATTTGTACAAATGGGGTCAATGTACTTTTATGCAGATATAACTGGCACATATTATTATAGTAGATGTGAGTACCTAGTAATATATTATCTTTGATGTGAGTCTACTGTTGGTCATATGCCTTCTTTCAAACGTGAGTTTTGTCCATTATTGGACACGCTGACATGATGCTGGGCAGGTGGCCGCCGTCGTACCTAGTACTAGGCTGGATTTGTCGATATGATGGCCGTCGTAGTACTAGGACGGATCTGTGGCGTAATTCCCTGCCTGTCGCATGTCTGTGGTATTTATGACCTAGCTTTGTTACGTCGCCAGATTTTAGATCTGTTAGAGAGCTGAACCTATTACGTCAAGGTTGGCATTTGGCGTACTTGGTGTGCTTGTTCTTTCTATTGGTTGTATATAGAACCTTTACAGATAATGATTCCCTCGACCTACGTAGTAATCTTGCTATTAAAATTATAATAGGCGCTTTCGGTCTCCTGTCGATTGATTTTGGACAAATCTTTATTTAAGATCTGCTGTGGATTGTCTGATTTGTTACTGCGTCACTAAGACCCCACCTGTTCCAATTCCAATCTAGATAGACAACCTAGACCCAGTAGAACCTGCACTAGTTCTATCACTAGTAAAATAGTAACATACATACATACATACATACATAATGCTCACGCCTTGGTCCCAGAGGGGTAGGCAGAGACGGTGGATCGCCACTTTGCGCGATCCTGACACGTCAGGGGACTTGGTCCTGGTAGTCGCCTGTCCGGTGCTATCCAGACGAGTCACGGGTATGCGGTCCCGGCTTCCCGAGTTATCGCTAGTACAATCCCATTATCCTTCCGTAATAGCGGTATCCCATACCTCACCTATACTACCATCCCTTTCCTAACCTATACTCCTTACCCATACCCCATACCCCCATCTCCTGTCTCCCTCGCCCCGATCCCTATCCCGTCCGCCAATCCAAGGTCTGCCTTGCCGATGGATGCGTGGCCAGAGGCTATCCTGGTCGGAAGCGTGCCGCCGTCTCGGAGCCA
The DNA here is from genome assembly GCA_947086405.1 of Esperia sulphurella. NCBI lineage: Eukaryota > Metazoa > Arthropoda > Insecta > Lepidoptera > Oecophoridae > Esperia > Esperia sulphurella. The sequence goes on along the minus strand of OX352260.1, from coordinate 3,586,578 downwards.
GGCGAACTCCGGGCACTATTTAGCCTTACCGAGTCATGCGGGGCTCTGATGAGGTGGACAATTATTTCCCTAGCTAATCGTGGGACTACACATCACGCCAAGGGGTACAGGGCGAAAAGCGGGTGAAGGAAAGCCGCTAAAATAGTAACTAATCAATTTATTTACAGCGTGAATGGGTGTGCGGCAGAGCTAGCAACGTGCCGTTCTCCCAAGCCATCAACTTCCTGGGTTCCATTGTGGGGGGCATTCTCTGTGGGACACTCGCCGATGCTTTCGGCCGGCTACCTGTGCTTATTCGTAAGTAAGAATATAGATACATATAATAAATTTAAGAATATACGAATACATATCGTTGTTGTTACTGCAAAGGGTCGAATATCAAACAAATCTATGTTTTCAAGCAGTAATGCTAAATGAAACACGATTATACGAGTAGTAGGAAAGTTTTAACAAAATCGCGTCGGGGTATGGGTACTTCCCCTTAGCAACGAACGAGGTGGTCAACGGTTTTATTTAATCATCAGTTTTCAAACCATCCTGTTGATTAGTGGCCAATCTGTTGGGGTGCGTGGGCGGCGTGGCGACCATGTTCACCAGCGGATTCTGGGACTTCTCCGTGTGCAGGTTCATTGTGGGCATGTCTTGCGACAGCCTGTTCATCCTCATGTATATTCTGGGTAAGTTGCTGGATTACAGAGGTTTGTTTCCTGAGTATTCCTTTAATTTTAGTAGGTTGATTACGTAGGTACTAAGTGCTTTACTACCATGTTAAGCGGTCCGAGTTTATCCGATAGACTGCTAACGCTCCTACAAACAAACAATTCTAAGTTCTGTGGTGTGCACGCTGATTGGCCCAGGTAATGTTGCGCAATGTGATGATTGGTCAGACGGTGTCATGACGGCGTATTGTTACAGTGTGATGCGAAGTGTTCGCCTTGCGGTTTTTATGGTCATAGCTTACACGGCTGTAAATTTCCTATAAAACTAAATCCTGCTTCTATTGGTGCCTTGGACCTATATTGGTGCCTATAAGTTGCAGTTGCTGCTAGTTAGTTTATTATGTAGGTACCTATTGTTCGAAAGGAACAAATTCGCCCGTTGAAGCAACATCTGTTTAGGGCTTCCTACATGCTTGTGTAGTTCTGTACTAACGAATGAGAGTAGGACTAAGTGTTATATTCCTGCTCTGCTGTAAGTTACCTCTCCCTCCCGAGGTCGTTGTAAGATGCTGACTAAACAAAAATCTGGCTACGGCTACATTAATGACACATGAATCATCATCAGCTGAAATACGTCCACTGCTGAACATAACCCCAATCCGTGTAATCGTGATCGCAGTAATGATCAGGAGAATACTGTTACCCGTCCCTGGTGCAATCCCTTTGTCGCCTTGAGCCTTGTTTTCACTTGCCACCCAGGGGAAGATTGCCAGAAACCACACGGGTATGACACATGAGTGTATTTGGTATATTCCCATGGGTAACTTAATCCCCAGTGCTGGAGTACGTGGGCACGCGTCACCGCACGTGGGTGGCTAACATGTCGATAGCCGCGTACTTCGGTTCCGGATGCCTGATGCTGCCCTGGCTGGCGCTTTGGATCGGGGACTGGCGGTACTTCCTGCTGGCCACCTCGCTGCCTATGAGTCTAGTGCTTCTCACCCCGTTTCTTGTCCCTGAAAGCACCAGGTAGGTACTAGACTGCATCTCTCTGTTTAAGGGATATTCCTGAGAAAAACTTCGATGGGGAAGCGGATAGAAGAATCCGTTAGTATGGGCTGCATTTCGAAAGCTGCCTCAGTCTTCATGTCAGTTATTCCTCAGTGTTTAAAGACAAAAGTCTTTAATCAGTGCATCTTGCCTGTCATGACCTACGGCCCAGAAACGTGGACGATGACCTTTTGGCCTGATCCACATGCTGCTCAGCGAGCTATGCATAGGGTTATCGGGGTTTCTTTGAAGGATATGATCCGCAATGAGGAGACCTGACGATCTAAGGTTAACCTGAAGAATTAGCAAGAGAAATGGCAGTGGGTGGGAGGCGAATCGGTACTTCCAGAGATTTAGAGTGGGTCGCCTAGTCACCGCCGGCCGCCAAATACAAGGCCTATGTCCAGCAGTGGACGTCGATAAGCTAATATGATGATAATCACTGCAGAGAGCATGGCTATCTTCAATTTGTGATGGCTCGTTACCACAGTGGATTGAAAATTTGGATTGAACCTTGCGACCTGGTCATTCCGGGATTTATTATTTTCGACGGTCTTTATACAAAGCATGTTATAAGAAAATAATCCGATTGAGGATTTTAATAAAGATCAGTCACGTTTTTTGATATTTAGCGTTAAAAACCCCAGTAAATACTATCCAAAAATTATTTAAATCTGATAAAAAATTACGAAGATTTAGCTTTTTTTTAAAAATTACGAAGCTAATCTTTGGATATAGCAATTTCAGTGCAATATTCCAAAAACGGAAGTGACCGGTAGTGACATCATTGGTCGCGTCGCGGGTAGAAGTGTGCGCAGCACACAAACGCAGTGTGCCGTAAACAAAACACGCGCGACACCGTTCTGGCGAATGAAATCCGAGCGAGAGGGCGAAAACATGACGCGCGGGTGGTAACAAGTTACGTCCGCATACAAAGCGCGCGCGTTATGAAAAGTTGCGTTAAATAAACATTAATAACTTCGTTATTTCTTGATGGATTTTAATAATTTAAAAAATAAAAGGTTCTGCTATTCATAGCGCATACGCCATATTAATTAAAAATCAAAAATCTTATTTTGTCAATGATCCTCATTCTAGACCTGACGTTTTTACCCCTTAGCATTATCATTATCAGCATTGCTACACCCCTGTGGGTAAAATTGCACTGATCAATTACCAAATATTGTATATTTTAATAACATCTACACCTACATGTAATTTATGGCAATAAATGAATTATGAATTATGAAAAAAAAATCATGTATTTATTTTATTTTATTATATGTATTGTTTTCTTTCAGATGGTTAGTGTCTAAAGGTCGTATCGATAAGGCTGTAAAGGTGTTACAAAGATTCGAGAGGATTAACGGAACCAAAATACCACAGGATGTACTAGATGACTTTGTCGTGAGTACTCATGCACTATTACAAATATTTTCTTGATGAAAATGTTTCACAGCCTGTGATTGCAGTACCTACTACATCAAAAAACTCTTAGTGGCTGCCTATGTCATGTGCTAAACCTCTATGCAAATTTCTAGTTTCCAGACCATGAACGAATTCCAAATGCGTTGATAAATCAGTCACAATATCGTTTTAAGAAAGAATATTTATAGCTGTGTTACGTGTACTAACACCCCCATATGGGTAGATATATGGACCTATTTTATATTTTGTGGGGTATATGTTTAGTGGGGTTGAGATGCAATGTTTCGCCTGTACGCGGTCTAAACTGCTTACAGTGCTCTATAACTACTCTAACTACCCTACTTTGGCTCACTTGCAACGAGTTTCTGTTCTATGTAGAGGTCATCCTTTTAAGCAAAGCTAATATTTTTATAGTATAGTAACCGTGGTAGTATAGTTGGTTGTGCATTCGCCTCATGTTTATGAGATCGTGAGCTCAAATCACGCCCGTACCAATGAGTTCATCGAAACTTAACTACGGTTTGTTTATAATACCACAGGCTTTTCGGTGAAGGAAAACATCGTCAGGAATCCTGCATATGCCATAATTTCTATGTCGTATGCGAAGTTCACCAAATTGGCTTGGGGCACCGTTGGTGCACAGGGATTTGGCACAAAAGATCCCAAAGGGTCGAAGTATCGCCAGGTCTTCCTGGCTCTCCATGAAGTTAAGATTCTTTTAAGTACAGCCACCGGACTTATATAAAATTTACTTTAGTTCATAGCAAAGACCACGAAGGAGCCTGAAGAGAGTGCACTTGTCCTCTTCAAAACCCCTTCCCTCCGAATCATGCTGATCTGCCTGATCATCACCTTCATGTCAGTCGCCGTGGTCTTCGACGGCCTGATCCGTCTGTCGGAGACCTTGGGCCTGGACTTCTTCGTCACCTTCACCATCACTTCTGCCACGGAGATACCTTCGATCCTTATACTGGTGGTGCTGTTGGATAGGTCAGTTGATTAGAAAATATTTGTTGGAATTCTACTGAACCCCAAAAAAATCTATTACGTTTACAATTTTTAGGTTTCCATCAAACTCAAGACCGACCATTATAGCGGTTATTTTTGTCCGTTTGCTGGTCCGGCGGAGAACTCGAAAACTACTGGACCTATTGCGGTGAATTTTAGAACATAAATATCATCATCATATCAGCCTTTAGACTACTGCTGGAGGCCTTCAAATGTTTGGATGTTTGTTACTCAATCACGCTTCAACCACTGGACGAATCGTGATGAAACTTGCCACACATATAGGTTAGGTCCTGGAATAGGGCATTGGATAGTTTTTATCCCGAAAAAATATTTCATTCCTACGGTAAATATGCATTAATTTATGATGTTAAGTTATCCACGCGAACGAGTCGCGAGGAACAGCTAGTTTATAATATTAGTGGGATGGGATGGGATTATATGTATACTTACTGCTTCTACTATAATGATTTTTATTTCAAATACACTGTCTGCATACGTGCTTCGTTGTGACAAGGCTCTGGCAGAATTACCAAAGTCGCTAGCACTGGCTAGTTTCTACTGGCACAACACAGGGTTCCAGCACTGCGCTCTAACGGAATCCCAACGTCTTCTAGACAACACAACAGTAGAAGACTCGTATTGTAACCGCTCGGCCACGACTTTTGGCTTAGCGGTACGCGGCGCGGTGAGCGGCGCGGTGAGCGGCGCGGTTTCGGCAGGCGGAGGGTTGGCCGCTGATTGCGGCGCCTCGTGGCGTGCTGCTAACATTTTTGTACATTTGTTCTCGCCGCTCGCCGCCCCGCTCCTAGCTGTCGCTGGCAGCGGCAAGGTCGTGGCCGAGCGGTAACTCGTTTAAGCGTTACCTCAAGAATTTTATGTTGTTGTATGTGAATTGGCGTTGTGTCAGAGAGTCTATCTATTTCTATATATCTAAGGTACAACATAAATGCTATATTATTTGTTACTGTGTAGATTCGGCCGGCGAAAGTTGGTCTGCGCACCAATAGTAATCGCTGGACTGCTGTCTCTCATTGCAGCTTTTGTACCGCGTGGTGAGTAATAATAAAATAATAAAATAAATGTGTCATACATTCACACCAATTATCCAGTCCCAAACTAGGCTGAGCCTGAGATATGGTTACTGGATAACGGATAGACATCTATACATATAATAAAAGAGTAGAAAAAACAAAAGAAAAGCGAATATGTACATTGAAGTTAAAAAAAAAAATTCACTGCCCGGACGTTACTGAAGACCAGTAGAGTCCAAAAATATAATTAAAAAAATTCTTATCTGTCTGTATGTATGTATGTATGTATGTACGGGCTAATCTTGGAAACTGCTGAACAGAATTTGACGGCGTTTTCACTGTTTAATAGCTTTGAGTTCGGGCCTCATACTGGTATAAGTCATATCTCAATAAAATGTCAGGATGCTGATATACAAGTTGACCTCTCATTTCATATCATTTGTATGAAAGTGTAGTTCAACATTACTGGTCGTTGCAAGAACTTGACAGAAAGTGACAGAGATGTTTTAAAGCTCCTTTATAGATTTATTTTAGCTTATGTATTTTAGATATTTCCACAAGTCTCGATACGAAAAGTTCGCTATTCGATAATTAGTGGCCCTGTATTAGACCGGTGATCGTCGACAATGTCAAGATCGAAGCTGTTCAGCAGTACGTCTGCCTAGGACAGACAATATAGTTGGGTAGGATCAATTTCAAAAGCTGACAGAAGAATCCATTTAGGGTGGGCAGTATTCGGAAAACTGCGTCAAGTCTTTACGTCACCTATTCCACAATGTTTAAAGATAAAAATCTTTAATCAGTGCGTCCTGCCTGTCATGATTACAGCGCGGAGACGTGGACACTGATGGTGGGCCTGATCCACAAGATTCAAGTGGCTCTGCGAGCTATAGAGAGGGCAATGCTCGGGGTCTCTATGAGGGATATGATTCGTAATGAGGAGATCCTATGAATAACGAAGGTGACCGACATAGCCGAAAGAATTAGTAAGCTGAAATGGCGGGTCACATCTGTCGTAGTACCGAACGGCCGTTGGGGCAGACGGGTTCTAGAGTGGGACGCGACGTCTCACGCGCAGGGTGGGACGCCCTGCCGCCAGGTGTATGGACGAACTGAAGATGGTGGCCGGAAGCGGCTGGATCTGTAGGGCGTTGTGGCATTCATTGGGGAAGGCATGTCCAGCAGTTTGACAGACATTTTGTCTACTAATTTACATTTTATACACATTTTACCACTTTGGAAGTGTCTCTCGCGCAAACTATTCAGTTTAGAAAAAAATTATATTAGAAACCTCAATATCATTTTTGAAGACCTATCCACACGTATGGGTTAGATTAAAAAAAAATTGAGTTTCAGTTCTAAGCATGGGGAACCCCCAAAATTTAATGTTTTTTTCTTCTATTTTTGTGTGAAAATCTTAACGCGGTTCACAGAATACATCCACTTACCAAGTTTCAATAGTAAGTTCTTATAGTTTCGTAATAAAGTGGCTGTGACATACGGACGGACAGACAGACAGACAGACATGACGAATCCATAAGGGTTCCGTTTTTTGCCATTTGGCTATGGAACCTAAAAAACTGTGGTCCAACGGGCGAAACCGCCGCCGGAACGCTAATTTTTACCCGACTTCAAAAAAGGAGGTTCTCAATTGGATAGTATGTTTTTTTATGTATATTAATATTTTTAATGCATAATCAGATTAATAGATTTCTTTTAGGATTTAGTAATACGTAATACATAAGAATGCGTAATGTTAAGTTGTCCACGCGGACGAAGTCGCGGGCAACAGCTAGTACTTAAATAAATATATAAACATCCAAGACTTGGGTACAAACATTCATATTCATCATACGAACATTTGCCCCTAGCGGGATTCGAACCCGCAATCTCCGGCGTGGCAGTCCTAGAGCTACCTGTTCCGCCACGGAGGTCGTAATGTCTGTTCCAACAATATGGTATACGAAAACAACGAAGTTGTAATTTATAAAGTTGTTTTTACTGCTAGCGTACTTAACATACGCAACTACCTTTCATTTGTATAGCAATTAGTTTCATTTGAAATGGAATATACATGACATTAAAATTAAGTTAATGGGTCTGATGCCGTGTGGTTTCCGGTAGAGTAGAATAGGACCACACCAACTTTTCCCGTGGATGTCGTTCAAGGCGACTGAGGGAATACATTATAAAACATCAATCAGGCCTCCCCAACCCGTCTGGCCAGGGCGGGGAGTGTAGGCCAAATCCTACGTCTCTCTCCGGTAGATGAGAGAGGGTTGTGCTCCTGCAGTGGAGACAAAATTAACCTGATGATGGGTCTGATTCAGGAAATTCTATTTCTAGCAAAGGAAATTATAAGGATAAGGACAAACGCAAGCTAATTGTACCACGTTGGATGCCAGTACGGCATGATGCCATAGGGGTGTTAGAGGAGGAGGCTGGCGAGAAAGTCTTTAAACACGTTCGTGGACAGTGCGTCAATAGACGTCATATCGGTGGCTCCTACCGCGACAGTATGTCTATGAACGTCGTTTTTTTATTGATTCGTTGTCTAAGCTGCATCATAATCTCACGTCACGTGGGCTGTGTTTTAGAACAATTGCAGCTTGTCATCAGAAATTCCTTTAAATTAAAAAAATTGGCATAAAAAGTAAAACGCAAAGTACTAAATGAAAGAGACAAGGAAATAAAAGATTATATCGACCCGCTATAGCGCCTTGCAGCTCCTTCGGAATCTGGTTCACTACTCATTGGGGTGAAATAACTTATTTAATAAATAGAGATTTTTGTTCAACAAGTGAGCAAAGTTATAGACTACTGAGCCACAGTAAGTAACATACAACTTTTCACCTCTATTAGCGAGAAAAAAGTTTATATTTTATTTAAATGTTTCGTTCTGAAACTGTACTGCTTGACATTAAGCAAGTGATATTTATATTTAATAGTACTTAAATACTAGATAATTTATAAATATTTTAAATATTCCGTCTTTAAAAAGGCTATTTATAAACTTAAATAAAAAAAAATAACATAATATTTTTTAGCCTATGTGTTAAATCGTTAGGCCAAAATTAGTTTCTGAACGAACCATCGCCCAGTTTATCGCCAAAAGGTGGTGTTAGAAATTCGAATCACTTTTACTCACTCTTGCAGCAAAAAGCGATTTTGCTGCGACTTTTACGCACCAAAAGCGCCCTTATTGATATGGAGAGGTGAAAACATATATAAACAACCAAGTGCAGGTTTATTCGTAGTTTATGTATAGTGCCGCGTCTACATAAAAATATAAATTGAATAAAATAAATAGATTAGATTAGATTTCTTTAGTTCACATTACAAATTTTAATATATAGATTAACTTACGTAAAAGGTCAGAGTTAATGTGATCGTCAAAAAATAATAAAAAATAGTATAAGTACAAAATGTCAAAAGATAATACAAATATAGTATACAAAATGTCTTATAATGTATCTTAGTCGCCTTGTACGACATCCACGGGAAGACTTGGAGTGGTCCTATTCTACTCTACCGGAAACCACACGGCAACATTATGAAACATGAATCAGGCCTCCCAAACCCATCTGGCCGGCGCGAGGAGTGTAGGCCAAATCCTCCGTCTGTCTCCGGTAGATGAGAGAGGGTTGTGCTCCTGCAGTGGAGACAAAAATAACCTGATGATGATACAAAATGTCAGTTCCACATAACTCGTGTATGAGATATATAACAATGTCATAACTTAATGTATGTACATAATTAATTAAGACTTTGTTTGTTAAGGTTATATAGGGCTTGATTCTGAAGACACAAAACCTGTTGCTATCCTTGTCACAGCGCTGTCAAATTTTAAATGTGTGCCTTCAGAATCAGGCCCATAATGTATGTATTTCTAGGCTAAGGTATTTATCTATGGACCAAGTTGCCTGAAAATAAAGGATTTATTATTATTATTATTATAATAACAATATATATTACGTTTGTCGTCTGTCAGGTGTCGCCTCAGTATCGCTGGCGGTAGCCGCCCGCTTCTTCACCAACATGTCATACGGCGCCGTGATACAGTGGACTCCGGAGCTGATGCCGACCGGAGTGAGGGCGTCGGGCGCCAGTTTCGTGCACATCAGCTCATTTGCTGCAATTATATTATCGCCATTTATCGTGTTCTCTGTACGTAGCTTCATCATCACCAGCCTATATACGTCCACTGCTGAACATAATTCTCCCCAATAAGATCAAAGATCTCTATGTACTACTAGATGGCGCGTTCCAAACAATCGTTCTGTTCCACGTAGGTAGCTAAGGTAGCCACAACTCTTTCACATTCACTTTGAAACTTGTGCAGTTACTACTCAGAACATTTAATTATTTACTAAATATTGACATTATTTACCTGTAGCGTCAATATTTAGTAATAATTAAATGTTCTGCGTAGTAACTGCACAAGTTTCATTGTGAATGTGAAAGAGTTGTGGCTACTTGCGTGGAACAGAGCGATTGTTTGAAACGCTCCATCTAGTAGTACATAGAGATCGTTGAATAATATGCCTTTTTTGACCGGTTGTCCATTGGAGGATTTGCCATAATCACCACGCTTGGCAGACTGATTGAAGATCGCAGTAATGATCTTAATATACACAGGAGAACGCTGCTGCCCGTCCCTGGTGCAGTTTCTAAGTCGCCTTGACGACGCCAATGGGAAGTTTGAGGCAGGCAGGCTTAGTTCAAGGCAGGGCAGTGACAGAATGATCGACAGATATTTGAGGAATGAATTAACTTTCCAGGAGCGAGCATGGGAGGGTCTCCCGCTCATCATCATGGCGGTGATAGGCTTCATCGGCGGGGGAGTGGCGCTGCTGCTCCCGGAGACAGCCGGGAAGCCGATGCCGCAGACGATGGACGATGGAATCAAATTGGCCCTGACCAGACCTTACCGACTGTAAGATTAAAATACACTCTATATTATAAACTAGGCAAAACCGGGTGGTTTTCGATATTTACACATATTAACTGCTTTTAACGATTAATTTGGTTTCTCGTAGGAATGAGATATTTTTTCGGGATAAAAACTATCCTATGCCCTATTCCAGGACCTAACCTATGTGTGTGCCAAGTTTCAGCCCGATCCGTCCAGTGGTTGAAGCGTGATTGAGTAACAAACATCCGAACATCCGCATTTATAATATTAGTGGGATGGGGTGTAAGCGTAGTGTGGCCCTCTGGCTAGATGGAGCGACGATCTGCGTAAGGCGGCTGGCAGTGACTGGATGAGAAGAACGGAAGATCGGGTTCAGTGGCGCACCTTGGGAGAGGCCTATGTCCAACAGTGGCCTCTTTCGGGCTGATGATGATGATGGGGTGTATGGGATAATTAACTTTTAAGTGAACTCTCATAATCAGCCAATAATTTATTTCGCTCTGTAATCAAAAATAGTAATTTACGGCCATTAGCCGAAATAGGTACGTCATCTCCTGAACATAAGACACCCCAATAGAATGCCACGTTTGGTGGGCTGTCCTTTAGGGGATTTGGCAGAACCACCACGCTTGGCTGGCGGATTGGTGATCGCAGTAATGATCTGTATATACACAGGAAGGAAAACGCTGCCCCTCCCTGTTGCAATCCCTTAGTAGCTTTGACGACATTCACGCGAAGATTGAAGATTGATTCCCGATCTCACAACTCGTAAATAATGCTACCTGTTATCTATTTTTCCCAAACGTGGTTGTGATTCAGATCATAGAAAGAGGAGGTTCAAAGAGTTTAAAATATATAAAACTTACAAATGTAGGTAAGTAGAAATCGCTATATTTATTGGTAAATTTAACACAAATCAAATTGGTCTTTGCAGGAAACGCAGGAAGGACGCGGCGCCGACGAGAGCAGAAATAGTTGAAGGGAATTCCTAGCATCTATAAAAATAAAAACAAAATTAATGATATATATTTTATTTACTTATCTGATAAAAGCGTCATATTTATACTCATCCGCAGCATGGCATAGGCCACTCTTGGACTTAGGCAAATCGCTACCATCCCCTGCGATGGTTTAGTTAAATTTCTAGCCAGTTAAGTTTTATATTAGGTGGGGTTTTGATTATATTTTTAGGACTTTAACGAACCTAGTAATATATATATTGCGAATTGCAATTTAGCCGTGGACCGCTGTGGTACCATTTTTTTATTGACAGTGAAATGCATCGCATACCCACTCGCCTCGAGGAGACGAGTGAATTATGACGGGCTCTAATACCGACTAAAACCCCGCGTTGGCCATCTTCGGCACAGTTCCAGGCACTCCGGGACCACCAAAGGCATACGCTCCCGGTGCCCCTCTCACTCGTCACGCGACACGCTCTCGGCGGCCCATCTCGGGGGAGACGAGGCTCTCCCTTAGCTCCATGCACACGCGCCCCCGATGACCCCTCTTAGTCGCCTTTTACGACAGGCGGGGGATACCGTGGCTGCATTCTTCGCCCCAGCACACGGCATAACCGCTGTAGGAACCTACCCGGAGTCTTTAACGATCAAGGCAAGTACCAAAGACGTCGATGACGCATAGCTCAGCGGTTAACTGACTTGTTCTGGAATCGAGGGATGATTAAATTCTGCCACACTTCTTTCTCATTGCAAGTGGAAGTTATCGGAAAGATTTTGTAGTCGTAGATAGATTGTATTACCTGGCTGATAGATACAGAGAGTTACGGGAATAGACGGCATTTCGAAACAAAACTCAGATATGTACAACTTCTTTGGATCAAGCTTTCATACTGGCCATAGAGTAATTTTTATTTGGTACTGTGTCATATTGATTTCATGTTTTGAATTACAGAGTTGCTCAGCTCTCATGTCAGGTTATGGGTGATAGGTAAATTATTTGTGATTTTAAAGTTTGTTTGTGAATTGTGCATTGGATATTTGAGATTCGACCGAGATAACGGGATACTGGACTGCTTTCTTGACACGTCACTCTCTCCTATTTACCCTTGTCATTGACCTGTCTTTCTCTGGTAAGTTGTAATAGTCGTAAAAAGTTTTACTTTTACGTTTCGTAAACGCGGCATGCCAGTTGAGCTTTTCAGCCTTTGTTTATTTATTCCTAGTTAAAAAGTGCTGAGTTCCTAGATTTCTAATTTACTTGTGTTGTTTGGAAACCTCATTCATCATATAAGTTCAATTTGTAACTGATGAATTTACATGATTTTTATTAAAGTGCACTTCCATTATGTATTTTAAAAGTTTGCTTTGACCAACACCAACTTCATTAAGGTACTGTATTGACAGTAAACTCTTACAGGTGTTAGGGAGAGAGTGACGTTATCCTATTCCGTGATCTTAATCTCGAATCTTGAATATCCAATCTTCATAACCTTAAATTCAGAAAAGAAGGAAACGACGAAAAGGTACCAGAGGGTACAACTGAAAATAAAGATGTGTCAAATGAGAATGAAGACAAGGGAGAAGAGACAAGGGAGTATGAAAAGGATAATGTATCTAATAGAGAAGATAGCGATACAAAATTGCAGGCGCCTGATGCAGAACCTTCCACGTCCTCTCCAAAGGAAGATAAAGAGCCTGAGAAAAAGGTGGAAGAGCAGGAAGAAGATAACGATGATGCGTATGAAGATGTAGTTATGGGCGAAGACCTACCTGAAGAAGAAGCACAAGTAAATTATTATGTATTCTTTTTTCTAAATTTAATAACTGATTTAACTAATAAAAGTTGTCGATCCGAATCGTACATAAGCGTTGTCAAAAATGTTTGTATTTGAATCAATATTCTTATTCAGTAGAATGGTCTCTTGTGGTATCCGAAACTCTCAGTCCTGCTGTTAATGTCGTATGAAGCGACTAAAGGATAAATCTAGATATTGGGAAGCATCATCTCATACTACCTACATCGGGCTCGAGAGACCGCCAGACATGAATCAAGATGGAGGAGACATATGTTCAGGGATAGACATCAAAAGGCTCGAAAGATGATGATGTTGGCTACCTAGTTTTACATTTAAATGTTGAAAAATTTAGTACAATCGGTTCAGGTTATCAGGCGAACCTACAAACAGATGCCCAAAAAGTTTCGCTATTAATTCCGTTTTGTCAGAACCCTAAAAACCATGAAAAGAGGTTATTAACCAACTTGTGTTTCTGAATATGTGCAGGAAAGAAACCCACATGAGCACGGTGAAGACCATACCGACGCTCTTCAGGAAGTGCTCCAATTTGTGGGCGAATTCGGCCGCTACCAGAAGTTTTTGTTTTTGTGTATGTGCCCATTTGCGGCGTCCTTCGCTTTAGTGTACTTGGTGCAAATGTTCGTCGTTGCAGTGCCAAATAAGTTTTGGTGCAATGTACCGGAATTAGATCATATTATGGACCTGGATTTGAAGTAAGTTAAAGACATAAAGACTCACGTTTTTAGGTTACTTTTTGGGCTGAAAAGATAGAATATGAAGTGCTCCAAATATCAACCTCACCTGAACACAATGCATTATACTTATAACGAACCAGGATCTGTCGACAATGCATATAACTCTAAGAGGCAAGTGCGGAGTCGCAGTGCTAAACGCTAGCGATAAGAGGTCCAGTCTTGCCATGCTATGATCATCACTCAACACGTCTGTCTGTCTGGCCATTGGGGACATTACTTAACCAAAGGCTGACAGACTGATGCAATGATGAGGCTGCTAAACGTACTTGCTGCAATAGAGGCAGAAAATCGGTAGGAACACAAGATTAAATGTCATTGCCGTTGTTTGTAGGTTACATCATGCTGGTAGTTGAATAATGAGGTTCTTTCTTCAGCACAGCTTCAGATACCTGATGAAGAATAAATCTTATTCTCCAGTTGACCCTTACAGACGAAGAATCGTGTCGCCACAGAAAAGTAACGGCGAGTTTGACCCCTGCCTCATGTACAACGTCGACTACACGAAGCTTGTGCAAAGTGCTCTTGATGTGCCAGATAAGAATTCACCTCTCATACCGTGCAACCAGGGCTATGAGTTCGATTTTTCAGAGATACCGTACACTACTGTTAGTACAGAGGTAAGTGATATATCTAGTAAATAAAAGTAGCCGATCTTAGCTCGATCACCGTAAACGAAACAGGTAGTTAGGAATGTCTCTGGATGAAGAACAGGTTCACACAAACTCTCGGTAACACTGCGTTTAATCTGTTTTACATGCTAATTATTTGAAGGATGCTTCTTTTGTTTACTGTGGTAGGTCCATTGACAATCGTGATATCTAATGTTCCCCTTTGATCAGAGGTCTTCCCTCATATCAAGAGAAGAGAGTTCGTACAACCAACCTGGTCCATTGCGGGTTGGTAGACTCCACATAGTACCCGTTAAAATCTCTTGTTAGGCGCATGCAGGTTTTCCTTCAACGAAAATCTTGTGGTATGATAAATATACTGTATAGGCGAGGTAGTTGACAAAACGGTAAAGAAAACTTACGATTTTCAAGTCTTCTTTATTCTGTTACAAGATTGATAAATCTAGCATAGTGTGTTCACCAAGATAATACATACTCATTCTAGATTTAAGGTCAGTGTCAGACTATGTTTTAAACATGCTGCGACTCTTGTTATGTTTCAGCGAGAATGGGTGTGCAAAAGATCGGGTTTCCGACCGATCGCCCAGACGTTGTTCTTTATTGGCTCGATCGTTGGCGGAGTTCTCTTCGGATGGATGGCTGACCGTTACGGCAGGGTGCCCGCATTAGTTGGTAAGGGGTATAAGCTTCCTGCTCATAATTTTCTTACTTGTTATATAAGCGTCTGGAATGAAGGATAATGGCGCGCAGTCTGCGTGTTGGTGCCGTATAATTTGCAAATTAAGTAGGTACTTATAAATGGGTTCAGTTAGGTTTTATAGAGTGTTGATCTGTTTATTGACGACCTTTGTACGTAAAAGAAGATGTAGTAACGAAGGTAGAGAAGGGTATGTTTCGTTGGTTTGGACCTTTAGAGAGTATGATGACTGAAAGAAGAGTGACAAAAGTAATATACAGTGCGAATGTGGAAGGAACTACAGCTAGTGGTCGTCCTAGGAGGACATTCAAGGATCAAATTAGTAACGTCCTCAAAAAGGCCGGGGCCCGCAGTGAGAAGAATAAAAGGAGGTGCATGAAAAGGTTGATGAATATGAGTGAGGCTAGTGAGGTGTGTCAGGATCGCGCAAAGTGGCGATCCATCGTCTCTGCCTACCCCTCTGGGACCAAGGCGTGAGCATTATGTATGTATGTATTTGTACGTAATGTCATCTGAACTTTAGAATTAGGAACAATATAGGATTTGTCGACACCTACTGACGGAATTCAGGAGTAACTTCTCTGTCCGTACCTATACTAAAAGCTCGTCTGAAGGGTTGGACTATCCAATCTAGAATTTTGAGTATAAGTGACTCTGTGGTGGAGAATAGGCTCTGACTGTTGCGGAAGCACTGCAACCCTGGGTATTCTGCTAACATCAGTGTTGCGAATTGCTTGCGAGCCTTGATAATTTTTACTGCAGATTATACGGTACATGTCTAATATGCGATCATCGGTCAGGCTACTTCAGATAGGTATTTGTAGCCTTCTCAGTTCAGCGACGGTGTGGTAAAAGTTTTCCTTTAAATAAATTAAGTTAATATTTTATAGGATCGAATATATCCGGTTTGATTGGCGCAGTTGGCAGCACTTTCACTACAGGGCTGTGGGATTTCGTCTTCTGCAGGTTCATAGCTGGGATGTCATTTGACAACTGCTTCATGATGATATACATTTTAGGTAACATTGAGTGTGGAATTCCTTTACAAATCACGCATTATTTATTGCAGCCAGGGTTGGATAAAAAACAGTTATTTTTTTATATAAAATATGTTTTAAATCATGTTTTAAACAATTTAAACAGTTTTAAACAATAAAAAAAATGAAACAAACGCAATTTTTATTATATTTTTTTCCTTTTTCTTGCTTTGTTGGTTTTTTCTTTGTGTGTGCCAATTGTGGTAGTGAATAAATGTTTTTCTTTCTTTCTTTAGATGTTTTTAACGCTTCGTTTAAAACATGCCAACCCTGATTGCAGCCATCCATTTCATAAAGTCGGATAAAATATATGCAATGAACTCTTCTACGGAGCCAGCAATCCAGATTATCGCAGTACTTGCTGGTTTTTATTAGGCAGTATCCATTTATTTACCACCAGGATCTGCCCGTTATCCGCATTATTGGGGATACTTGTCGATACCTGATTTACCTGACAATTTCTGATGTCTTACCTTCTATATTCATCATCGGAGCGTTGGACACGACTAACTGCTGAAAAACTTACCTGGAGGAGTCTGGGGGAGGCCCTTGCCCAAACATGGGATTATCTGTAGTGACGAAGGACTTACCTGAAAAACATTAACAAACAAACATTAAATAATACAAAAAAATTAAAAATGACATAGAATGAACTAACTAAAATTAACTATGTACAGTCTTATATAAGTGAAGTGATGAATTCTATGAATGATTAATTACACCTACAGAAGGGCTAAAACAAATAAATAAAAATATTCGCTGAAGATAAGTCTCCCCAATAGAATGCCACTTTTAGTGGGCTGTCTATTGAGGGTTTTGTTATAATCACCATGCTAGGCAGGTGGATTGGTGATCGCAGTAATGATCTTAATATACATGAAGAACTCTGCGGACATTCCCCTGGTGCAGTCCCTTAGTCGCCTTGACTATACCCAGGGAAGATTGGGGGTGGTGGATTCTATGCCAGGAATCACTTCCATATTATTCTATGTGATTTCGAATGATAGTTTTTATCCCCCAGTACTGGAGTACGTCGGACCCCGCCACCGCACTATGTTGGCTAATATGTCAGTAGCTATCTACTTTGGAGGAACTTGCGTGGCGTTGCCTTGGCTCGCCTACTACATCGCAGACTGGAAGACTCTCATATACGTGACGTCGATTCCAAACTTGGCTGCTTTTGCTGCACCTTGGTTGGTGCCCGAGAGTGCTCGGTAAGACAAGTACTTCTTGGCCTCAATTTTAAAGACACACATACAGTTCTCACAATATTCCTTAATAATAGAACCTTATCCTTTTGAGAGTTAGTTTCTTTCGCTCGTGATTTCGTTAGCTAGAAATAGGTACTCAGCTCTCTGACATCGGGTTGTGATGAAACTTATCTTAAATTCTTTGTAGGATACAAAGTGAAAATCTAATCAAAATCCGCCTTTGTTGCTACGTAAATCCCATCCTATCAGACACCCAAAAATTTCATGAAAGAGGCTCTACTCCAAGCCCTCAACTTCAAGAACAAGGTGTCCTTCAGCATTTAGTGTTGTCACTGACAAATGAAGAATTTATGAAAGGCTTATTTGCAGGTGGTTGGCGAATAGCGGCCGCATAAGAAAAGCTGTGAGCATTTTAAGAAAATTTGAAAGGATAAACAACACGAAGATTCCGAAGTCGGCAATGGACCGATTTGTCGTAAGTATAGTATCTTTCACTAATTTAATTTGTGATGATTGTAAAGTTGCGTCCTTTAGGTCATACCTTTTGCTCTAACATGGTTTACGTACTCGTCATTTGCGCCATTCCTTCTAGAGTGTGTCTCCCATTGGCTAGTAAGTAAATAGATGCCTCAATTTGACCTTGCAATTGTTTCTGGCCACATGTCAGACTTACGAGTACACATATGTCTTATACAAGGCGCTGCGCATCACTTATCGCGCATAAACGCATCTTAGTTATTGTCAATCATGAAGTGCTAACGGGACCATTTTTATTTAAAACCGAAAATCTATCTATTTAATTACGGCTACAGTGAAATGACAGTGGTACTCTTGGCGACGCTATTTTCAATGACTTTGTTCACACTTTAATTCAGGATCTATTTACTGTTTTTTTGAAACAATAAGTCTTTCATTTTCTTTAAATAAGTGCTTGTCGAGGCGCACTTATTCTCTTGTACACTAAATTCTTGAACACACTCCCACCCACTCCCACCTGAGTTTTTATTGCGTAGTTTTCTCAAAATGGGTCAATTCTGCCCGAAGCGCCGAAGTCCCGAAGCTCTCCTCGGGGACACCACCGGGACGAAGTACCAAAAAAGTGACTGTCCTGTTCAAAACGGGACGTGTGGTCACGTTATTTACGCTGTGACCTTGACCGGGTCAATCAGAGCGTGCAGTTCTCTCGGCACGCTGACATAATTGTTTGTAGAGTTATGAGCATTAGAAGTCTATAGGGGTTTTTAGTCGATGGTGTATCGTGTTATGAAATACAGACATATCTGTCATCCATTCAGGACATTTTGATACTGATAATAATAATCAATTGTTAGGAGGCTGTTCCAGCTTTTTTTGGAGAACAGTTTGTTGTGTATTTGATTTTTCCATAATAATGTATACTTCGGGCTTTGGTGTTTGGTAGAGATAGTATATTATACAACAAATGTCTGTGCGTGTGTACACTATGAAGGAAACATAAATAAACGTGACTAAGCTGATTTTCTTAAAGCAGTGAACTTCCTAACCTCAAACCTTACTAAAGTTTACTATCAAAGTTAGTAAGGGAGTTCTGTGATTATATCAAGACCAGTGTCGTCTGTGGTTCAATCAAATTGAAAATGGCCTTATAAGCTGTAAAAAACTAAGAAATTCTACTAAAAATGACCTGGCTGTATAGTCTAGCGACTTTTGCCTGTCCGAAGGACGAATTAACAAAAAAAAATAATCAATTGTTACAGGCGTCATCCCGCCAAGCTCACAAGCACGAGACGATGATCACTATATTCAGGTCCCGCCCGTTGCGGATGATGATGGTGTTCATGCTGGTGGTGTATATGACCGGGGCGATAGTGTACGACGCTCTGGTGCGGATGTCGCAGAGTCTGGGCATGGACTTTTTCCTCACGTTCACCTTGGTAGCGGCCACGGAGATACCATCTAATGCGGCCATTGCTTTATTTTTGGACAAGTACTGAATTGTTTATGACTTTACCCGCATTCTGTAAACATTCTAGAGCACTGTCGACGTGAAGTGAGTTCTTTGTTCACATCACATCGATAGTGCTTTGGAATGTTTACGGAATAACTAATGGATTAGGTTTCAAAGTGAGTGAAGTCACTCGAGTGAGACTTGCCGTGAGTTTGTATTTTAGAGAATAGCATTACTGATTTTAAAGTATTCCATGGATGTTTCGAAAAGCATTTATCCAATATTAATAGTAGTAGGTACTTATAAAATTCGAAACGGCTATTTTGAGTTACGTATGAGATCTAAGTGCAAGAATCGTACTTTGTAATTTAAGAATTGGACTACCTACTATTATATAAATTACGATCTTCCTAGGAATGCAGCAATGAGGATCATCCACATAAAAAGTTTTTTGACTTTTTAATTAGTATGTCTTATGCACTATACTTATACATCGCAGATGTTTTTTTTATTTTTCAAAAACGCGCGCGCTTTATATGTCGACGTAACTTGTTACAATGTTCTCTCCCTCTCGCTCAGATTTGATTCGCGGCTCTGTGTTGCATGTGATTTGTTAACGGCAGACTGCGCTAGCATGCTGAGCAACACTTTTGGTGACGTCACTTCCGGTCACTTCCGTTTTTGGACCTAACGTACTGAAATTGCTGTATCTTTGTTATTTTTGTTCCGATTTAAATATTTTTTTCATAGAATGTTTTGTTTTTTTAAGGGTTCTTTTTTCTAAATATCTGTATACTTACTAAAAATGTGAATGATCCTCATTAGGAACAATCTAATTTATTCGAAAATATAGTGTACACTAACAAAAGTTCGTTATTTAGATTTGGTCGCAGAAACTTCACAGTCGGACCTATGTGTATGTCTGGAGTTCTGTGTTTCATCGCACTATTTGTACCGAGGGGTAAGTAAATATACCTGCCTTGTTCTTAGCATTTCAAGTATCTGCCTATTTTCCGCAAAAATAACGAATCGGTACTTTGAAATCGGTACTTTGTGGTTGACTTAAACTGCAGATGGTCATAGAGGGAAAGAGGTTTCCCTTAACATATAAACTTTTATAGTTCATTAGTTTATGTGTATTGTATTATATGTTTACTACTGTCTACACGTGACTACTGTCTCCCCATATTCCCTTGTCTTCACAGGTTAGCAGGAAGAAATTTCTTCAGAAATAAGCCTAACCTTTTGTATAATTTTCTTTTCTTTGTGTTGTTCTTTGTATGTTTGTGTGTACAACAACTACACAGTATTTGCAATAGGCTGTTTTAAGTTTACTATTTCTGAGTCAAAGATGTCCCTTAATCCTTCAGGAGTCCCACTTGTGTCGCTGGCCATCACGGCCCGGTTCACAGTGATACTGGGCTACAACGCAGCTACGCAGTGGGCAACAGAGCTGTTGCCCACAGGAGTGAGGGCTTCGGGCTCGTCATTAGTGCACGTCAGTGGATACGTCGCCAAGTTTCTAGCGCCTAATATTGTTTACGCGGTAAGCAGTTGTAAATGACTTAAGAAGGTTGCTCTCAAGAACTACACCAGAACGTCATTTAACTGAACAGCTTCTGTTAAATAAATAAATAGTACGTATATACATACACTTGTCTGATCCCAAACTAGGATTTTTTCCTGTGCTATGGAAATTAAACAAGGATAGGACATTCACAAATATAACATCCAGACTGGCACCAATTTGCACAAATTGTACAAAGTTGTCTGTCCCCGGCGGGTATCGAACCCAAAACGAAACAAAACATCTGAAAAACCTGAAAATCAAACTGTATCGCAAGAAAAAAAAATGTTGATGAGTAGAATTTGTGGTTTCAATCTTTAAAAGTGGTACACAGCTACACTAGTTAGACTACGAGAGTTACAATCGGTCCTGCCATGAAGAATACTATACGACTGCCGGAAGCACATCCTAAGCCTCAAACTACTTAGCTCATTTAGTAGATGCCACTTCTTGCCCTCGGTTATACAGGTGGAAGTGGAGTAGTTTTAGGCAGAATTTGACGTCAAAAAGAGAATAATGTATTCCAATTTTGAAAATAAATATTTTGATTTTGATTTGATTTTGATAGATACACAGAAACGCTTATTGCATCCCAATAAGGCTCGTTCCAACCCTCTGTGTAATCTACATTTTTTGAATCAGTGGTGCTATTCTCTAAAATACAAACTCACGTGCGAGTCTCGCTCAAAATAACACTACAGTAAAACTTACAAATCTCCTTATTCGTAGTAGGTACACAGTCTTGAACATTGAGACAGTCAACGAGGCCATGATATCTTTCGACTATACGGCCATGAGAAGTGGAACGTGATCTGATGTGTAATCCTGATTTTGGTTCTAATTTTAATTGTATTACTTTTATGTAGTAGGTACTAGCTATGCCCGCGGCTCTGCTCGCGTCGGCTAGGTACATAATAAATTCTTTCCGGTTCCGTTCCCGCTTCCGCTCCCGCTCCCTCTTACCCTCGTCCCAAATATAATCCTAACTCATCGCAATCTGAATTCCGCCGAGCATTACATTTCATTTGTTGTATAGACTTTTTAAAAACTATAAATTATATAACTTTTGATTGAGTAAGCCGATTGCGATGAAATAAAGACTTGTTTTCTGTTGATGTGATGCGATACCCGATAGCAGAGAACTAAATTTTACATTTTCAGGAGAAGATTTGGATATATATTCCACTTGTTGTGCTAACTATATCAGCTGTCTTAGGAGGGGTTGTAGCAATGTTTCTACCGGAAACCAATAAAAAGCAAATGCCACAAACGATAGCTGACGGCGAGGAACTTATGACAGAAGGATCGTTATGCTGGTAAAATTTTAACTTCTACAGTCACAGTCTGATCAAAGTTATTTGCGTCTCAGTAACATGTTAATGTAAGGGTCACAGGCAGCAAAAACAGGTTTGTATTACCATGTAAACTTTGCGGTTCACTTAGGAACACCATCTATTATTGAATTTGTTTGCGAGACGCAAAGGCGTTTGTTCCATATGACTATTGATTTGGAATAAAAAATATAGTTATCAACTCATCCCATTAAGCTAGAGAGTTGGTTTGATGGAACCATTAACCGATAGGGCTGACGAGCACTTTCTGACCACTGGGCAGAAATAGTGACGGTATCTATCTTCTGCCTAGTTATAATTAATGCAGAGGACCAAAGGATTCATTGGGAGCGACCTCAATCCATCGTCCAGCAATAGACTAACCTAAAACGGAGAAGTTTAAACATTAGTGTCTGCTGGAGGTAATAATATTTCTAGGGAATTACACATAACGGTGAGGGATTTGTCTTCCCATTTCAGACCTCTGTAGTGCTATTCTCTAAAATACAAACTCACATGCGAGTCTCACTTAAGTAACTTTACTCAGTTCGATACCTAATCCATTGGTAATTCTGTAAACATCCCAGGGCACTATCGAAGTGAAGTGAACAAAGTACTCACTTTACGTCGACAGTGCTCTGGAATGTTTACAGAATGATGGATTAGGTTTCGAAGTGAGTAAAGTCACTTGAGTGAGACTCGCACGTGAGTTTGTATTTTAGAGAATATCACTACTGATTACCTCAGATTTCCTCACGATGGTTCAACAATTGCAGAGGCTGCAGAAATTGCAGTCGGTTGATTAATTCTTTCAATTAAAAAATTAAATTTTTGACTTTATTCATATTGATTGTTGTTAGTAGAATCTTTTAAACTATGTTGTAGTTATTTCTAAAATTTAAATAGTAACTTTGACACTTTATTTTCACTATCTCATTCCATTAATACTATAAATGCAAATGTTTGGATGTTTGATACTTAATCACGCTTCAACCACTGGACAGATCGGGATGGAACTTGGCACACATATATGTTAGGCCCTGGAATAGGACATACGATAATTTTTATCCCGAAAAAACATATCATTCCTACGGGAAACCAAATTAATCGTTAAAACAGTGAAGATGTGGAAATATCGAAACCTACGCGGACCAAGTCGCGGGCGAAAGCTAGTTTATTATAATAGTTTAAATTTTCTTCTGCAGGAAACGCGCAAGGATCAAAAAGGACAAAAATCTTTCCCTCGTTTCATACGATCCAGAGGCGCCACCATCTCCAGGGGTGTCCCCGAAGCGACGATCGGGACAGAAGCTGGACGAAGCAGAAGTGCCACGGGAAAATCCTTAAAGTACTATTTATAAGTTTCATTGGCTGATAGATTTAGGATAGATATTGGTGTAAGATTAATCTTCTGAAGTTTGTCTTATCTTATTAATTGGACTACAGAATTAAATAAAGTTGAAAATTACTTAGTGTTAATTTCGCTCCCGTTTCCACTCCCGCATCTACTCCCCTCCACCCTTCCCTCGACCCTTCCCTCAAAACTCTTTCTCTCTTACCCTCGTCGCTTCGAATGTAGTCTTCTGAACTCATACATCGCAATCCAAATTTCGCCGAGCATTACTTTGTCGCATACGAATGTAAGTATGTGAGTTTTTGAACACTATAATTTTGCATAACTTTTGATTGAGTTAGCCGATTGCGATGAAATAAAGCCTGTATTTCAAATTAAGACCTATGTTTTTCTGAAAACTCCATCAGAATTGGTTCAGTAGTTTTTACGTGATGCGTGTACAAACAAACAGATAAACTGACCAACAGAAAAACAGACAAAAATTCCAAAAATGATCTAAATGTGTTCTATTAATTATCCTTGGACTACAAATTTATTATTGCAAATTTTCTACAATGTACAGACACACGAATTTTACGTTTTTATTTCTTAGAAGAAAAAACAACGCTAGGAGATCAATTTGACGCCAATGTTAAACTTTTAGTAAAATGTGAACTAGGGATCTAATTCACTGATGTGAAGGAAATAATGAGTAATAAATAGTAATAATGCATTTTTATTTACCTATATAGGTATATTTTGATTGACATGTACATTTTTACTCTGGAAATGAATTTTATGGAAGTGTTATTCAATCAATAAGTAATAAAAAAAATAATGTTTAGATTGTGTGTTTCACTATTTGATATTACTTTGCCTACCTAAAAGTACGTTACTTCTTCAAAAATCCGAAGAAAAAATTACGAATGCCATTGATCAGATATATGTAGGTACTCTTAGTGACCTGATCCAAATGATCAAACACAGCAAAGAAAAAAAGCCTAGTACTAGTACATAGCCAAGTGGACAGAGGGACCTACTCTTACCTTACCCACAATCATCGCAAGCGACTTAGTGGGAATATCAGTAACATTAAAGTGTTTGCCGTGTGGTTTCCGGTAGAGTAGAATAGGACCACTCCAACTCTTCCCGTGGATGTCGTACAAGGCGACTAAGGGAATACATTATAAAACATCAGTCAGGCCTCCCCAACCCGTCTGGCCAGCGCGGGGAGTTTAGGCCAAATCCTCCGTCTGTCTCCGGCAGATGAGAGAGGGCTTTGCTCCTGCAGTGGAGAAAAAATTAACCTGATGATGATGATGATACAGGTGGTAGGGAGAAGGTATGACCTGACCCTAACGCTGACAGAAAAACGTTACATGCTAGTAAAAAGTTTGATGTTTGAGATCAGGATCACAGACGTAGCCCTTGGAGTATGTGATCCAAATGTGTGCGTCACTCTACCTTAGATAAAGTCGAATTTCAGTAATTTGACCCAGGCTGGATTTAGTACTCATAACGTACAAAATCTGAAATTTGAGTACAAAATAGTTCTCTAAATCCTGCCAGGGTCCGATTACTGAAATTCGACTTTGTCTGAGCTGGAGTGACGCGCACGATCGGAATCCCAAATGACTGTGTCCAATTAATAAGCAGAAAATAAGCATACATTCAATATACGTGAGAAACAGTAAGATGATATCTGGATTCGCCATCAGCCGGTACGAGTGATGTTATAGCGACCCAGAACACTCGACCAAATTGACGTTATCTGTTTCTTGTCATCGCTATATCAGTGACAGAGTTAGGTAAATACATAGGTTCAGATTGTGGTTTTGGATAGGCCACTTACTGAAATACACACTACACTGAGACACTTGCTAAGATACATATACTAAGATATGGGACTTATTTAGTTACCGTTCTAAGCTCGGGATCATAACCCATATGTTATTCAGAACCATCGGCGATGCAGTATTTGGGGGTTAAAAGTTTTTACATGGATCACTGTTTGCTGCTGGGATTCTCACACTGATTGACGTATTTGTTCTTAAAGGTAAATAAAATGTAATAAATAATAATGTCACTGATCGACAGAACCTACAATCAACTCCAGTTGCTGCTATTGGATCGGTGTACCTAATTATCCCTTTTGGATTTCAAACTTTACTTGCAACCTTTATCCTGTAACGGTAACTTTGACCAAAGCTTGATAGCTCGGTTTGATCATCGATGCGTCAACGTAGTGCGCTACAAAGTTTTTGCCTACAAGAGTGAGAGCCTGTACAAGCTCAACACTGAGTAATATAACTGGTTGCATCGCTCTTATTATCTCATCTTTGATGGCTCATTCTGTTAGTTTATTTCGATGAATTCCTAGCACACTGACGAAATATGCATCTATTTTATAGCTTAACTAGTTGCGCCCGCGGCTCCGCTCGCGTGGACTCCAGAATCCGCTCCCCTTCCCACTCCCGCATGCGATGAAAGACATTTTATGACTATTTTATTTACATCTTGGGTTACACTATGGAAGTTTTAATAGGGATCCCTAAATTTTTATAGTAATAAATATAGCCTATGTTACTCAGGGATAATGTAGCTTTCTAATGGTGAAAGAATTTTTGAAATCTGTACAGTAGTTTTTGAGTTTATTCGTTACAAACATACAAATCTTTCCTCAATATTAGTATGGATAGGTAGATAGCTATAGTGGGGTATATTGGTGTTAGGTGCATCGATATACCCCCACTATGAACCTATTTTATAGCTTATGGCAGCATATTTCGCCAGCGTGCTACATAAGCATAAACATTGGCGTTCTTAATTATTCATGTGTTGTTTCATTTGGCTCTAAAATGTCCTTACTCAGGAACGTTATTCGGCTTTTTTACCACTTCTCATCTTAGCGTTGAGAAGTCTAGCGATACTTCTGCTGGATACCAAGGGCCTTCCGATGCCGCAGAAATGTTGAGGCAAGCGACTTTTCAAATTGTGTTATAGGCTTTACTTCCTATTAAAAATAAAGGAATTTGCTACCTTTAATATTTTTAAGTTACGTTCCCACCAGCTTTCTATTTATAAAATTATGTAACAATATATCCGGTCTCTATGGTTATTTCTATAAAGCTTTCAGTCATTGTTTTTAGATTCATAAAAAATATAATAATTGCCTACTAGTCTTGTCATGTTGTGATGGATTACACAATACTATTTAGTATTATGTCTAGTGATGGATCAAAAGTAATGATACATTTATCTTTTATAAATACTTAAAGGGACACCGCAATAGCTATTTCAGCGATTACAGATTCTCGCTTTTATAGGCAATACGCTGTCACGCCTTGCACGTTTATTCTATGAAGCTACTCTGCAACTCTTCGCCTCGAAAATTCCATTCTTTAAACACCTTTTGTTCCACCAATCTTTTGAAAACTTGAAAAGGTAGAGTTAATTGGAACTCTTTGTATTTCATATAGAGGACAGAGTGGCTTCGTGAAACGAGTCTGTGTAGTACAACGGTACTGTGGTCGCAATTTAGTGTTTGTGTTTTGCACGGTCTACTTTCTGTGCTTATACTTATGCTTCGATTTGGACCCTTATTTTATGGAGATAAGAGTTAGTTCAAAGGTACAAGAGCTTAGTGCGCTCGTAAGGAGTTAAGATGGCTGTATACGGCTAACAAGATCTTGTTTAAATCAACTTTGGTTTGGATAACCGTTCAAAACTTATTTTTCGGATGTTGAATCAATTTACGTGAACACAACTGTATATGTTTGATGATTTAGTTTCAATGACCTCTCGTAGAATACCACAATGATATAACTTATCCAGCCCAGAAAGAGTAAAGAGACCGTCGTTATAAATCACCAAGAAAAATATATAACATTTCAATAAGATTTAATTCATTCACAGAAAAAACGTGGAAACGGGGGATGGTAACAAAGACGTTGAAACTGCTGCTTCCAACGCAAATATGGAGCAATCAAAAGAAGCTGATAAAAACGATAAGTCAAATATAAATAAGGATATGGTAAGTCTTTGTATTTCCTGCGACAGCGAAAATCCCTGATGCACTGCAGAAGTGGGGCGACCAACAGCACTCTTAAAGCATTGTTATATTGCACCCGGAAGGCATTACAAGATTTTTAATATAGCCAGCTGTGGGCTGTACAAAATGTACTAAACAGTGTTATTTTAACATTCTATGAGCAACGTGCAAACCTCCAAGCTTACAGTAATTAAGTTAATTGATTTAAAACTCAATATTGAATGAAATGGAACTCAAATGACTTGAAGTCACTTTATATCACGACAGAGCATTGCGTTCCAAATTCCACCACCGTATCACATCACATTTACAAAATTCACGTATTGCAGTAAAAAATATACTACTACAAAAAAACATTCAATATAAACGTTAATATATTGAACTAGACAGTATATCACATATTCAATGGTCTCGTCATTTATTGCCCAAATTCTTCTCTTTAGTGTATTTGCAATGCAAAGTTCTTTTTTGCGCATATAAAATGTACACATAGTAATATATTATCTTTGCTATTGCATAAGTATAATACAAATAAAGTGTCTGTAAATGAATATGAATAAATAACAATTTGAATTTGTAACATGTGCCTAGTAAACGAGTTTACTGACTTGGTGTTGTCTTCTATGGAAAAGGGATTTCAAGTTGACACTATTTATACTGATTATTCAAAAGCTTTTGATAAAATCTCACATACCCTACTTATAAATAAACTCAAATCACTTGGTATTCACGGCGACCTCTTACGCTGGTTAATCTCTTACCTAGAAAACCGATGCCAAGCGGTCTCAGTCAAGGGATATGTCTCGTCCTTTGTTCCAATTACTTCTGGGGTACCTCAGGGTTCTCATATGGGGCCGCTCCTCTTTAATATTTTCATTAACGACGTTGTTGACATTTTCTCTACTTCAAATGTTCTACTATATGCAGATGACAAAAAAATCTTCTCTCTCGTAAAGAAGCGATCTGACTGTGAGACATTACAAAGAGAACTAGATCGATTCTATCAATACTGTTTAGACAATAAACTCCACTTAAACATTGGTAAATGTAACACAATTACTTACACCCGAAAACGGCGCCCTATCATCTATGATTATAAATTAAATAACCAGTCTGTTGAGCGTGTAACCCAAGTTAGAGACTTAGGCGTTATCCTCGACCAAAAATTACTTTTTGATGCACATGTCGACTACGTCGTTGCTAAATCGTTTAGAATGCTCGGTTTCATAATGCGCAATTGCAAAGTCTTTAATAAACCAGCAACTTTTAAAGTTCTATACTATGCATACGTCCGAAGTGTATTGGAATATGCCACCTGTGTCTGGAACCCCCAGTACTCAACTTACATCAACAGACTCGAGCGTGTGCAAAATAAATTCATCAAATATGTCTCGTACCGCACTAGACATATCTCGTTGGACCAGCCTTTATTTTTTCAAAGCTTAGAATCCCGACGTGAGTCTAGAGACATTGTATTCCTTTATAAAATATTAAACGGTCAAACTAATTCGCCCAACATTCTGTCGAAAATATTATTTCGTTGTAATACTCGATTTACTCGTTGTAACGATTTATTCTCCGTGCCCTTTTCACGTACAAATTATGCCAAAAACTCATTTCTTAGACGTACCTGCGACTCTTACAACAAAACACACTCCGCCATCGATATCTTTAATATCAGTTTGCCCCAGCTCAAGCGCTTGCTTTATATATACAAATAACCTATACACATATATAAATAACTATACACTATATATGTTCAAGCTCACCTGCTCATCATTTTTAGTATATTGTATTATCATCATACATATTACCATCATATTGACATTTCTAAACTCATCCCTAGTATTAATTTTAATTATTTTTTGCCCTCTCTCAATCTGAATCTAAACCTTTTTTTAAACCTTTTCTTCTTCCTTATTAATTTTAACTTTGTTCTGCTCATTCTTGCTGTGTGTCTTATATTATAAGTGTTCTAAAAATCTGTGGAAACTGTTTCTGTCAATGTTTTGTTATTTGTCAATTACTATATAGACTTTGTATAGACTGTAAGTTTCCTGAAAATAAATAAATTAAATTAAATTAAATTAAAGATGGTATACAAAAGGTTGGGGCTTGTATTTAATGCAAGCCACAGAGGCCAAATCATTCCGATCATTGTCAGTTTAATGTTCAACGCTTTTGTTTATCTAAAAATCCATATATGCTTAAGCAGGGCAAAGAAGGGAAGACTCCTGAACATCAGGAGGACAGCGATGCCCTGGAGATTGTTCTTAAGCACGTGGGCGAATTTGGGCGCTACCAGAAGTTTTTATTTCTGGCCATGTTCCCATTTGGAGCAGCTTTCGCGTTCGTCTATCTGGTGCAAATGTTCATCGTGGCAACGCCGAAGAATTTTTGGTGCAAAGTGCCAGAGCTAATGGAGCACGTCAGTGACCCGAAAGTAAGGCAAGTAATCGCGTTACTTTATCATCCGCTATTAAGCTCTTGAGATGACGAAGATACTGAGGAGGTGTTCAATCATTTTTTCATACACCAGCAGTTGAAGTAATGTGCTTTCTTTTGCTTTGGTACCGATGCTATACGGTCGCAGGTAATGATTGTTCAGCCACTAGCTACTGCTCGTAATTCGGCAACGACGTTATCGGCTCCAAATACGAAATTATACGACTCTAACCGATTTGGCCCGATTTGTACAAGACGACTAAATTACGGTAGGTGGCTAGATCAACAATCATTACTCGCGACCGTACATTGTAATAATTAACTACCTGGGAACTATTTTAACTTATAGATGTCGGTACTAGTAAATGGTGTTAATTAATACAGTGGATTATTTTTAATTTCGACCTGACTTAGCACTACTGTGCAGTGTTGTAGTCGGTATGGAACGAATTGGCGGAACCTGTTGAATCTTTCACTTCAATAAATCTTATAAATAAAATCGTAAACTTCGCGTGTCTGTACATTGAAGATATTTGCAAAAAAAAAAATTGGGGGGTCTAAGGATAAGCAACAGAACACATTTCGATCATTTTTGAAATTTTTGTCTGTTTGTCTGTTTATCTGTTTGTCTGTTTGTCGGCTTGTCTGTTTGTCTGTGAGTTTGTGCACGCATCACTTAAAAACGACTGAACGGACTTTGATGGACTTTTCACAGAAATATGGGGCTTAATTTGGTGTAACATATAGGCTTTATTTCATTGCAATCGGTGCAGTCAATCAAAAGTTATGGGAATTTATAGTTTCCGAAAACTCGCATTCACTGCGAAGAATGTAGTAGGGTGTAAATGTTCGACTGAATTCGTGAGCGGTAGCGGGAGCGGGTATGGTACCAGTGTAATTTGAGTGTTTGAACTTTTGACTGAGTTACCCGATTACGATGAATTTGTGGTATACGTATGCAACAAAGTAATGTTGGTCGGAATTTGTATTGCGATGGATTAGTTACGAGGACTACATTTGGAGAGACGAGGGAAAGAGGGTTGAGGGGAGAGCTGAGGGGAGGTTTGAGAGGAGGGACCTGGACCTGCACCTGCACCTGCACCTGCACCTGCACCTGCACCTGCACCTGCACCTGCACCTGCACCTGCACCTGCACCTGCACCTGCACCTGCACCTGGACCTGGACCTGGACCTGGACCTGGACCTGGACCTGGACCTGGACCTGGACCTGGACCTGGACCTGGACCTGGACCTGGACCTGGACCTGGACCTGGACCTGGACCTGGACCTGGACCTGGACCTGGACCTGGACCTGGACCTGGACCTGGACCTGGACCTGGACCTGGACCTGGACCTGGACCTGGACCTGGACCTGGACCTGGACCTGGACCTGGACCTGGACCTGGACCTGGACCTGGACCTGGACCTGGACCTGGACCTGGACGTCTGAGTGGAAGTAGGATAGGGAACGAAAGTGGGAATGGGAGCGGATCCTGTAGTCCATGCGAGCGGAGCCGCGGGCACAGCTAGTAGTTTAATAACAGAGTAGTCCCATTTTTAGAAGAAACTTAGCAAGTCGTGTGCTGAGTGGAAGCATCAGCTGTAAATCTGTCTTGCTTTTAAGATACATATTCCTCCCATTCTTTTAAATGATAGGATTCTGTGATAACAGCAGTCCACCGTTGGTTGCTAACAATAATGGCGATACCGATGGAAGATTAGAAATGCTTAGTGACTTGTAAATAGCTGGTCAGTATATAATTACAGACGTTCACTCACGGCTCCGAATCTTGGCAATGATGAGTGGGAGCAGTGCGCTATGTTCGATGTCAATTACAAACATATAGTAGCATCTCTCACGCCGCCAGCTAAGGGCACGCCCACCGTGCCATGCAAGTATGGGTGGGAGTTTGAGCTATCGGACATTCCGTACGAAACTGTTGTTAGTGAGGTAAGTTAAGATCAGTAGTGCTATTCTGTAAAATACAAACTCACGTGCGAGTCTCACTCAAGTGATTTTACTCATTTCAGTAGTGCGATTCTGTAAAAAGTTACTTTGCAACTCGACTTCGAAATTGCTTAGTAATTCAAATTCGTATCCCGTAAAGTTTACGGTCGTTCGATTTCTATACCAGCGCCACACTTTCGGGCGCGACGGCGGGTTGTAACTACTGTTAAATGGACATGTTGACGTTTGTTTGTATGAGATGACGTTTAGAATCGTATCCTGTAGCAACATTACGCACGTCGTTCAATTCGAAACTCGTGCCTGCATTCGACAAAGTTTTAGTACTTTGTGCGTGAAAATTTGCACGAATATTGTGGAATTGCTGTAGAGAAATTCTGTAAAGCTTAACTTAGCAACCATAATCTAAATCCGCCGTGAGATTTCACATTTTCATTAATTAGAGTTCACAGTCGTTCGATTTCTATGCTAGCGCTACACTTTCGAGTGCGACGTCGTGTTGTAACTACTGTTAGTGGACAAGTCGACTTTTGTTTGTATGAGATAAGTTTAGAATGGTATTTTATAGCAACATTACGAACGCTATTTCTATCCACGACTCGTACTTGTATTCGACTCGCAAAAAGTTACTATTTTGTGCGTGAAAACTTGATCGAATGTTGTGGAACTGGAAAATAAAAGTTATTCTATCGCAGAATAGTGGTTACTTGTGTTTAGTGACGTATTTTAAAGATGGCTCGTTCATTTCAATTCATAAGTTCAGTAGAAGAAGCTCACTATTATGATATCCAGCATCAATCTAATATTATACGTAAAATCAGCGAAAACGACTATGTGGAGGTTTATAGATTGTCGGAAGAATTAATTAATCAATTTGGACCTAATAAGAACAAAGGTACGTTTTTATAGCTTTCTTAGTTATTATGCGACTTACCGTGTATTTTAAATGATATCACAAACAAATCATAACACTTATCTACTTGCAGATACTATGTCCACTATCATTCCTGGCTAATGATAGCTACCAAAAATGGTGAAAATAGTGCCTACATATTTGTCCCAATCTTTAACTTCACCTGTATAAACGAAGTAGTGAAAGCCTTAACCATCCTATTACAGTGAAAAAATATACCTTTTCAGTTTCCACAAAATCGACAAGGCAGATGTTAAATTAGAGCAAGCAGTAAAAGATATACTTTGTCGGAGCTGGAGCGTCAGTCAGCACACGGCAAATCCCTAATGTGTAATTTTATTGAGGCTTACCTATATTTAGCAGTGAACATATTTCGGCTGATGGTGATATACAAGGTGAGCCATTGCGGTGGGTAAGTATGAAGAAAAATCACCAGTGATACACTACTTGTATTAACAAGAAAAAAATCTAAGTTAGAAAAAATGTTTGACATGCAATGTTTTGACAAAGATTTCCTAAAATTCTCATACACAACTGGGAATCGAACCCCGTCATTTTCCTTAAACTAATCGCAAATTGTTTTCTTATTCACCTACCTATTATTATATTACTTTATTAGCTAAAAACTAATATAATAATTTTCATCTTTTGTGGGTATTTCATTTGTATGCAACTTTATTATTTTTCTTTTTAGGTAAATGCCTGTTTATTTTCAGGTGATTATGGATATGCATAGCGTGTCTTCACCATGATTCCTTTGGCTAATGTAGAAGAAGGTAGTCCAGAGGCTTTTATAATCAACAGCAGAAGACAGCCCGTAATTCAGTAGGACGAGCAATTGGTTTTACCACCTTGGTTGTTGTTGACAAAGAAAATATATTACTATTTGACGAGGACCATATAAATTGTTTTTTTTTTCATCTGCCAATGGTTTTAAGCCCTCCTAAGCCACCTGTAATATGGTGGATATCAGGCAGCTAATATATATCACATAAATAGATAAATGCATACTTACGAGTACACACTCATGTAACATCCAGACACAAGGCAAAGACAAGCACTCATCATACAAAATATTTGCCCTGGGCAGGATTCGAACCCGCGATCCCGTGCTTCTATATCACAATATTGCGGAGCATATTAGGTATTATGTTATAGTATGTAGCTACAATTTTGTCAGTTTTTATTTTTGTTACAGTACAATGTATGTTTGTGGAAGTAAAAAAAGTCAATTTATAATTATTTATTTAATCTGAATCAAACTCGCTTTCATCTAAATATTCCACGCCAGAAAAATCTTCATCCATGGCTTGGCTAAGCTGGAGCTTTATCCAATAGTCTGGCTGTCTTCAGGCGTGTCACTAATGCTGCTGTCATCTTGAGGGGTGTATGACTGACTATTCTGACGAAGTCGCCATACAAAGTTTGTCAGTCCTCTTTCATAACATTGCTTTTCTATTTTCATTACATGTTGGCATAATTTTCTCCAATCATCAACTGAAACCTCCAGAAACGATTGTTAGCTGCTGCCTAAAAAAAAAATACACAATATAAACATTTGCAAATTAATTTAATATCATCTTATCTTTATGTACAGCTAACACAAATGCTCTTCACACAAATGTTAGCTATATCCTGGGCGGGATTCCAACTCGCGACCACGAACTTGGCAGGCAGGTGTACTACAGACTAGGCTACGGAACATAATAATAATAACTTTACCGTCTTGTATCTATACTCAATAATTTGATACAATAAAGTCATAGCACCTTAGAACACATAACTAAATATAATTCATTGATAGAGGGCGGTTATACTAACACTGCATTAGGGCAATACTTAGCTTATCATCATCAGGTTATTTTTGTCTCCACTGCAGGAGCACAACCCTCTCTCATCTGCCGGAGACAGGCGGAGGATTTGGCCTACACTCCCCGCGCTGGCCAGACGGGTTGGGGAGGCCTGATTGATGTTTTATAATGTATTATTCCCTCAGTCGCCTTGTACATCCACGAGAAGAGTTGGAGTGGTCCTATTCTACTCTACCGGAAATCACACGGCAAATATAATTAATTAAATAAAACCATAACATACCGGTCATTTCAGCAGCTCTTCTAAAAACATCGTTAGGAGATCGGACAACAAATTTCCGGCTTCGAGTTCTGGCAAACATCGTGTATACACTTTATAATAATATAGGACCTCTTTAGCGGAACTGCGGATTACAGGTTTGTTCATTTTTAACACGATTAATCACCACGAACGACCACAAATACAATATAAAAATAAATTACGTGAGCAGAATTGACACAACACGTACTGATTGATTTTTTTGGTTGTTTCGTCCTTCGGACAGGCAAAGGTCGCTAGACTATACAGCCAGGTCATTTTTAGTAGGATTTCTTAGTTTTTTGCAGCTTAAAATGCCGAAGCAAATTCTTATTTTTCCCGACACTGTCGTCTTGACATAATCACAGAAAGGGCAGAACCCCCTTACTAACGTTGATAGTAAACTTTAGTAAGGTTTGAGGTTAGGAAGTTTTGAGTTTGAGTTAAGAAAATCAGCTTAGTCACGTTTATATATGTTTCCTTCATAATGTACACACGCAGAGACACTTCTTGTATAATATACTATCCCTACTAAACACCAAAGCCCGATGTATACATTATTTTGGAAAAAACAAATACTCCAAAAAACGCGGGAACAAGCTCTGCGTACTGATTTGACGTGATTGACCATTGCGCAGCAGGGCTGTCAGATGAAAAAAATTAAAAATAGTATACTACCTTTGAAATAATGGTACGTTTAAATTATCCTCAAATTTTATTTAATTACATAAAAACAAGTCTTAAATGTATGTATTTTCAAGTACTATTTTCATCACCTTATAAACCGTGTCTCAAAATTAACAATAATACAAAGTATAATACCAATATTAATAGCCCATCTCTGTTTATTTACTTCAGCAGACATTGACCTAATGGTAGATGTAAATATGATTATTTTTTAAACCCCCAATCTTTATCACTGCAATCAGACCATAATTAGACATAAAAAGTAGTTTGTCTCCAGTTGGTTTCCACTAAATCTATCTACCTCAACCGAGAGGGTCGGTATGCATCAGCAAAACAAGAGAGAAGAGAAGGGTAATAAGATGACACTCTATGCGTATGCGATGCAGTTTACCGCATTTACACATGCGGAGGCTACTGCGGTCATATAATTATCCCTGGCGCGAGTGATTCGCAAATGGTATCGCTACACGAAAAAGTATCGAGTATGTGACGAAGTATCGATACCTCATATTCATCTTGAGGATCTTGCCGATCTTGAGGAGTAACAACTCCAAATAACAATAATCTCTTCTTCCTTTAAGTTTTGTTTAAAACAAACTATAGTATGCTACGCATTAGACATCTAGTGTACAATTGAATGAACCATCAGTAGATTGAAACCATGTTGGCCAAGAATGAGTATGAAATTCTTTTTTTTTTAAAGCAATGACAATATTTGAATGCATTATGTATTTTTTAGTATGTAACTTTATGCTGTATGCAAAAAAATCTAGACTTAGAAACTGTAGTTAAAGGACAGCACTTAAACAATTTTTTATTAGTAAATTTCTTTAAATAAGTTAAACGAAAAAAAAACTCGATTATATTGACTAGGATATTTTTCAGAGCGTCAAGCACTAGTCCAATGAATGCGAGCAACGAAGCTCACACAACTTCGAAAGTGGCTTGTTCTTGTTTACAAAATACCTATTCAGAGTCGTTCGTGATCTAATTCGCAGTAAGCGTCGGTATTCGTTTCGATTTTCGCGTTATTGTTTCAATTTTACAGAATCGACACCCTGTACCTAATCCATTGGCATTCTGTAAACATCGTAGAGCACAGTCGACGTGAAGTAAGTTCTTGGTTCACTTCACGTCGAGAGTGCTTTAGAATGTTTACAGAATCACCAGTGAATCAGGTTTCAAAGTGAGTAAAGTCACTCGAGTGAGACTCGCACGTGATATTGCATTTTACAGAATAGCACTACAGCAGTGTCACCTAGCAAATGCTCATACTTCAAAAGAATACGAACCAGCCAATATTTTTCGGTTGGACAATCAGTGACGTTTCAAAGCCTTGCCTACTCAAGTCCGATGACATCATGCTGTTAGTGCAGGAGTAAGACAACATGGTGCCCTAAGCAGTTAGAACATGAATGTTGTCTGTGATTTCCAAACACATAAATCCCATTTACTTCCCTTACAACTGTAGTGCTATTCTCTAAAATATAAACTCACGAGTCTCACTCAAGTGACTCACTCACTTCGAACTACATCTCCTCGCAAGTGTCATTTTATCATGTCACGTGCCGAAGTAATCTGCCTGACCAGAAAGAATGCTGCTGTGGTAAAAGGACCACTCTTCTACTTTCAGCGCGGTTGGGTGTGCAATAGAGCAAGTTATGGTACAATCGCGCAGACTGTATTCTTCTTTGGCGCCGCCCTGGGAGGGTTTCTCTCCGGATATATGGCGGACCAGTACGGACGTGTGCCCGCATTAATTGGTACGAGATATCCCGATTCGTTTTCTATGGATAATAATCATAATTTAGCTTGGTTAGCTACATTGCTAGGATTTCCCTAATTCGCGCCACTACACTGATACGAGTACCAGCGGGCCTACACCGACCGTAAGCATTTCAAGTAACATCTTTAAGCATCGAACTGAAGCCATTTATTTTTTTGGGATTTTCTGAATTTATTAGGTAACTGAATTTAATTATTTATTTAAAATATGTGAATTAGTGAAAGTCATTTAAAATGTTTTTCAGGGTCGAACCTGATCGGTTTAGTCGGCAGTGTGGGCACCATCTTCACCAGAGGACTAGTGGACTTTGCTCTCTGCAGGTTTATAGCGGGGATGGCATTTGACAACTGTTTCATCATGATGTACATTTTGGGTAAGATCAGCTATAATATTTTATTCTGTCATTAATTCATAATTAATTTCTACCTCTGTTGCTGGTGCTACAGAGGTGGTTGGAATGTCATTAGTCTGTCTCTGTGTAATCATCTGTGTGGTTTCCGGAACACAACAGTACCATTCCAGTTTCGTGGATATTGTAAGGGGCGACTAAAGGAAATCCAATGTAACATCGTTCGTGTATTAAATTTCACTGTGATTAGAGTATAATAATACCCTCCCAGAGGCTTGGTTCAGTATTGACTCATGAGCTGTTGCTTGCTGTTATATGTATGGCATCTGGACCCTTGCTCCAATTAGGGTTGCCAGACGTCCGGATAAAGCCGGACAGGGTCAGGCTTTTTGCATGTTTGTCCGGCCAAATTCGCCAGTGTCCGGTCCGTCCTGTTTTTGTTAGGTTTTTACATCTTGGGCCATCTCGCGGCTCGTGCACGAGCTCGAGTTAATCGAGTCGCTATCTCACGGCTCATGCACGAGTCAATCCAGTCGGATGGAGTTCTAAAATCGTTGGCTTTTAGAGTGTCCGGCCTTGATATCGAAAAGTCCGGGTAAACTGCCTGCCCAGTCCGGCTTCGCTGTATTAAGACCTGGCAACCCTAGCTCCAATGGATGTATTAACTGGTACCTATTCAGGAACATTCTTCAATCTTCAGGGGAGAGGTTGTAAAGAATCTTGACATTAAACGCATATTGCTATTTTAATGATCTAATCGTGTTTGTTTCTCTAGTGCTGGAATACGTCGGCCCTAGCCATCGCACAATGGTAGCGAACATGTCAGTAGCTATATACTTCGGCGGAAGTTGCGTGGCCTTGCCTTGGATCGCGTACGTCATCAGAAACTGGAGGGCGTTACTGTGGGTCACATCTGTACCGTTTCTGGCTGCTTTTGCTGCCCCGTTTGTGGTACCTGAGAGTGCTCGGTAAGATAATTTCTTTGACGGCCGGTGGCCCAAAATAAACCTTGACCTCTAACACTACATGATTCACTATTGGTCGCTCCCAACCCCTTCCTTCTTCACTTCGTACGTAAAAGTATCGTTGAGTTATTTTTGAGTTTTGCAAGGAGTTGGTTGGTCCATCGGGAAACTAACGTACAGTACGTGACGTACAGTCACACTAGACATTAAATGCCCAAGTTTATTGCAATTTACACTCTATCACTATTAGGAAACATACCCAAACTACGTGACCCGTTCAGGGGGGGAGGGGGTCTTCAAAATACCACGCTTGGTCACAGGGGCGGGAGGGGGGCTTAGGTTTTCGTCACGTAGTAAATATTCTCTAGGAAAATCTCGCGATTTTCGAGCTATATTCAAATATGGCGCGCAGCGTTTAGCGCTTTTTAAACTCATAGATGGCAACGATGACGCACATGTCGTCAGCTGATTGAAAACGGACAATTTTTTCTTCTTGATTATATTTTGTTTACTTGTAATTATAGGTATGCACGCACTCTTGGCGTCATGCGGCTAGCGCCGTATTAATAAAGACAAATATGAGCCATATTATAATTTTTTTCAACATTCTCTTTGCAAAGAATGGTTTATAACTACATTTATGAATTACTACGTGAAAACTAGAGGGGGAGGGGGTCTTGGCATATATACTACGGGTGGTCACCAAGGGGGGGGGGGGTTAAAATATTTTAAAAATGAATCACGTAGTTTGGGTAGGTTCCCTTAAGTAAGGTATGCAGGTTATCTTTATCTCTTTGTGTTGCCTTACAACTAGTTTAATTATGGGAACCGACTACTATCCACGGTTATTTTATTCAACCAAGTATAAGTGTAAAGCTCAAACTCGAAGACCAGAGCAGGAGCCCCATCTGTCATACGAGCCACGTGGTTTATTTAGTTCTCTCAGGAAAGTATACTCGAGTATTGGGTACTCCGTTACGGATTAGATCGACCAGCTTGGAGTGAAAATTCTGAAACCACTTAATAATAAATAAT
The DNA here is from genome assembly GCA_947086405.1 of Esperia sulphurella. Classification (NCBI taxonomy): domain Eukaryota; kingdom Metazoa; phylum Arthropoda; class Insecta; order Lepidoptera; family Oecophoridae; genus Esperia; species Esperia sulphurella. The sequence continues at coordinate 3,546,933 of OX352260.1, read as the reverse complement.
AAAAAAGCTTTTATTTAAAAAAATAATACAGATTACAGAAAACCCCCACAAAACTGAATTCTCAGTTTGACTGAGGGGAGCACACAAACAAACACACAAACATTTGTAATGTTATCAACTGAAAGTAAATTTTATTAATTAGATATGTTTCACTAACGTAGTTTTACTTTTTTTTGTAGCTTTCGAACATTTAATTATTTACTAAATATTGACATTATTTAACCGTAGCATCAATATTTAGTAATAATTAAATGTTCTGCGTATGAATGTGAGTGAATGTGAAAGAGTTGTGGCTACTTGCGTGGAACAGAGCGATTGTTTGGAACGCTCCATCTAGTAGTACATAGAGATCGTTGCTTATACCAGTCTAATATTATGTATGCGGTGGTTCTTATATTTTCAGATGGTTGGCAAGTCGCGGGCGTATTGAGGAGGCCGTTAATATTTTAAGGAAATTCGAAAGGGTGAACGGGACAAAGATTCCGAAAGAGGCCATGGACGCATTCATCGTTAGTAAAACATATGGTATCTGACGATAACAACGCTATTTGCATAAGTATGAAACAAAATATCAGTACGTTTGGAAGTTGAGTTGAAGCAGATGATTGTTGAGTTACCCATCATACGTAATTTGGCCGTGTTTGCAATATCATATACGACATTATACGGCTTTAATCGATATGCCCGATTTATTCGTACAACACGACTAAATATGATATGTGGCCAGTGTCTCAACAATCATAAACATCCGATGTTACATAAAAGGGACATTAACAGCAAAAACAAAATACAGTTTGTTAACTTTCGCAGTCGGCTTCGAAACATAATCTATTGTTTATTTGGTTTCCGAGACGCAAATGTGTTTGTTTTCATATGCCATTTAAAATACGTTGGTTTCAAAATTCATAGCTGTCTATTCTCTAGCAATGTAATAGAGGTGTTTTTACCCTGGATCGTCTTTGACATATCGTCGGATAAATGTGTTAACCGCCTAAGGGCGTTTTCGCACTTATCCGTATCCGATTCTTATTCGATTCGTGTTCGTTTCTGATCCGGTTTGGCCATCTTAGTAATTGTATAGACGTTTGTGCACTCATACATAAACAGTACGTATTCGATACGTAAATTCTCAGTTGGGATCGTTTACGGATCAAAACCGAGCCGAAGTGGCCGCCATATAAATTGTACATATGCTTGCCCACTACACTCGATTAAAAACGGATCAGTGCGCAGACGCTATACGTGAATTTTCCCGGCCGTATTTTTACATATCGAATAAGAATCGGATACGGATAAGTGCAAAAACGCCCTAAGTCGAATTTATACAGTTTTGACTTATAAATACAAATCGAAAGTACAAATCATCTATTTGTAACTGCATTTCATCAGTCGTAGAATCACGCGCAGGGTGGGACACCCCGCCGCCAGATGGACCGACGACCTAAAGAAGGTGGCCGGAAGCGGCTGGATGCGGAGGGCGGAGGACCGGGTGCGGTGACGTTCATTGGGGAAGGCCTATGTCCAGCAGTGGACGTCTAAAGACTGACATGATGATGATTAGTCGTAGAATACTATAAAACCAGTTTGACCCCTTTTTTGTCAATTTCCAAAAGGTTTCCAAAACATTTTACGGTCTTCTTACCTATAGCAGGGCAGAATTAGACGTTTATGTTTATCAGAATATGCCACATGATATACAAATGGCTTTGTAGTTCGACGGATATCAGCCGAAGAGCTTGCGGAGTAGGTTCGCAGATTTCTTCACGATGTTTTCTTTTACCGAAAAGTTTGTTGTATTATAAATAAGTTCCGGAAAACTCGTTGATATCGCATGGGCTCGGGTTTTAATCCTCGACTTCATGAACCTCTACCGCTTGGTTACAATTTAATTTCGCCTTGTAATCCTAGTTCTATTTCATTTCTTCTAGGAATCGTCTAAGGAAATCCGACATGATGAGACACTGATTAGTCTATTTAAGTCTCCTCTCTTGCGGTTGATGCTGATCTTCATGATCCTCGTTTACGGGACTGGTGCCGTCGTGTACGATGGTCTTGTTCGCTTGTCAGAAAACTTGGGCCTGGATTTCTTTATCACGTTCACACTAACGGCAGCCACGGAGATTCCGGCGAACGCTGCGATCGCGTTCTTTTTGGATAGGTATTTTGAAGTGTTTGTACTAAAAGCTTGTGACAAGAGGGGGTTCAAGGGGACAATTACATACATACATAATGCTCACGCCTTGGTCCCAGAGGGGTAGGCAGAGACTATGTATCGTCACTTTGCGCAATCTAATGTGGCAAAGTGGCTTTGCTTCGCCCGCTTTTGGCCCCGTGATACCCCTTGACGTGATGGGTTGCGAACAACATAGCCGTCTTGTTGAGGTACCACAATTAGCTAGGGAAATAATCATTGTCCACCTCATCAGAGCCCCGCATGATTTGATAAGGCTAATAGTGCCCAGAGTTCACTCAGCTCCGGGATGTCGGCACGCTTACGACCAGGCTAGCCCCTGGACCCTTACAATAAAAAATAAAATAAAATATGTCACACATTCACACCAATTATCCAGTCCCAAACTAGGCAGAGCCTGTGCTGTGGTTACTAGATAACGGATACACATACTTAAATAAATACAAACATCCAAGACTTGGGTACAAACATTCATATTCATCATACGAACATTTGCCCCTAGCGGGATTCTAACCCGCAACCTCCGGCGTGGCAGTCCGAGAGCTACCCGTTCCGCCACGGAGGTTGTCAATAAGGGGACAATTACAATAGGTATTTAGTGCAGTGCCCCAGGAGGTACTTTGGCATGTCGATTGTTAGACGACACTCCGGTTATTACTGCTGATATGCTGCTGTTACCGGTCCTGCAATACTTTTGTTTCCTTTTTACGAATATACATGACTAGCTGTTGCCCGCGACTTCGTCCGCGTGGACAACTTAACATCACAAATTATTAGGTATTTCTCGTAGGAATGGGATGTTTTTCGGGATAAAAACTATCCTATGTCCTATTCCAGGACCTAACCCATATGTGTGCCAAGTTTTATCCCGATCCGTCCAGTGGTTGAAGCGTGATTGAGTAACAAACATCCAAACATCAAAATATCCTTCTGTGTCCTTACATTTAAGATATACGGGCTTTTTTGTAGGACTATTTATGAAAAACGTTTCCATCATACATGACTCTAGCGGTTTTGGCAGCGCACGCCAGAATACTCGTAGCTCGCAGATGGTAGATTTTTTCCTACTTACTTGATATTTTGGACAATTCACACATTTTCTTTATAAATTGTAGCCTATGTGTTATTCTGATGTATAAGCTATATTATTGTAAAGTTTCATTAAAATCCATTTAGTAGTTTTTACGTGAAAGAGCAACAAACATCCATCCATACTTACAAACTTTCGCGTTTATAATATTAGTAGGAGGATTTTGCCCGACACTCCTAGTCTCTGTAATCTACTGTTTTTGTATTCCTCCCGTATATCGCCATCTAGTTTAGTAGTCAAGGTGTTCTCACTGATATAGAAAGAATTTGTGTCTTCTAGATTTGGCCGAAGATTATTTACATATGGACCGATGTTTGTGGCTGGATTTCTGTCACTGATTGGTGCATTCGTTCCAAGAGGTAAATATTTTAGAGCTAGTAGTCACAAGTTCTATGATTAGATAGCAACGTTTAAACTCATTAAAAATTATTCCTGAAATTACCGAACAAGTCGATAATCATCCAAGTGGTAAATCATCCATCGGGTGCGTAACCAAGAAGTCCAAGTGCTGTCGTGCATGGTGTACTACAGTTACCTCTCTGGGACGGCTAAATGGCTCCCAGTTGGCAGGTCTCAGCTGACAGCCTTGGACGGGGTCGAGCGTTGCGCCCGAAGTCTCATCGGCAACGAAGGTCAGATGAATATCAGATCCTAGTCACTGTTGCAGCGTGATTGCCTGCTCTGAGAAAAAAATAAGTAGCCCTCCTACCTACGTAAGGATAAAAATATATCACTATTACATAAGTAGCCGCCCCCATTATAAATGGTGTGCCGGCCACATTATTAAGTAGTTTGGTTACTTATTAATGTGGCCGGCTACTGAATCAGTTGTAGGTGACACCATTTATAATGGGGACGGCTACTTATGTAATAGTGGTATATTTTTATCCTTACGTAAGTAGGAGGGCTACTTATTTTTTTCTCAGTGTGTGTTTGTTTCCTGGAGAGTGTGAGCACCACCGGACTACCCAATATGGGAATGCATCCTGCGGACTACTTAAGCCAGTTTCTGTTTTTTCCAATACATTTGGACCCTATAAAGGGAATGTTAATAGGCACCTACCAGGTAAGCGCATTTTATTTCATTTTCAATCAGGATTCAAGATTAAAGGCAAGCTTGACCCTATCTAATAGAAATAAGAACTACTTTTTCCCAGCGAAAGCTTTTTCGCGGATATTATTCTCGGCCTGCATTTAAATGAAGATTCATGTCCAGCAGTGACTGATGATGATGAATGATTGGTTTATCTGCCGTGAATGCTTAGGAAACTCTACATAACCATAGTTGATCAATGGCTTTCAGCTCATTTCAGCTCGTCGTTTTATGCTTCAGGAATTCCAGTGGTGGCACTGGCTATAATAGCCAGGTTTACCGTAATACTGGGGTTCAATGCGGCCACGCAGTGGACAACGGAGCTCCTGCCCACAGGAGTGAGGGCATCCGGCTCGTCGCTGGTGCACATCAGTGGATATGTCGCCACTGTCGTGTCACCTTCCATCGTTTACTCGGTAATGAATCTAATAAATAAAATCGTAAACTTCGCGTGTCTGTACATTGAAGATATTTGCAAAAAAAAAATTGGGGGGTTTAAGGATAAGTAATAGAACACATTTCTATCATTTGTGAAATTTTTGTCTGTTTGTCTGTTAGTTTGTGCACGCATCGTGCACGTGGGGTGGGAGTGGGTGTGGGATTTCGGTGTGAGTGTTAGTGGGGTCGGGGTGGGAGTGTGAGTGGGATTGGGATTGGGAACGGGAGCGGAGTGGGAAAGAGAGCGGAAGTGGGAACGGGGGCGGATCCTGTAATCCACGCGAGCGGAGCCGCGGGCACAACTAGTAGATAATATATTCATATTCGAAATGGCGTGTGTGGGTGGATTCCACGCCCCATCCTGCGCAACAGAGCTGCCTCCCTGATGGGCAGCGCTAACAGCTTCCTGACCATTTTTTTTATTTTTAAATTAACATATTCTTAAGTTTAATTGTTCCTACATTTTATGGACTATTGTCTGAATGAAATATATGATTTGATTAAACGGTCAGTGCAAGCAACTATCACAATTGCTGGTTGTCCTTTTAGACATCAAGCTGCCCATAAAACTTGAGCATGCTTGGGGGAAAATACGAGAGCTGGATTTATTATGAAAAAAAATATATATTATGGGCATTTTGTGGCAGCAGATAAGTGCTAAGAAATGCCTAAATTCAAGATGAAAACAGACACTACAGATCATTCAGCTCGACACATGGCGAAAACGCTTATCCCGATTGGAAAGATCATAAAATAAAAAAGAAAGAGTGGAACAAAATATACATCTGATTATGCCCATGTTTCTGAACGATCATCGCTCAAGGTATAATGAACTGTGCACTTCGTATTCAGGAAAGAATTTGGTCTGCTTTACCGCTGCTCTGTCTGGCTATCATAAGCATAGCAGGAGGTGCTATATCAATCTTTCTGCCGGAGACCAAGGGCCTGGCGATGCCGCAGACGATAATTGAGGGAGAGAAACTCTCCAAGGATCATTCACTGTGCGGGTGAGATGTTTAATTTGATTTTGTGATCGTATCTCGACAGCATTGTTGGCTTAGTGTTTTTTTATAAGGTCAATGCGGGGAAGACCGTGTATGGGGCCAGTCCGCACACCCGATTTCTTTCGCTATTTTAATGGCTACACCTCAGACTAAAAAGGAGCGGGAGTGGGAGTGAGATCGGGATTGAGTCTGAGTGGGTTTGGGATAGGGAGCGAGAGTAGGAACGGGAACGAAAGTGGAGTCTGTAGTCCACGCGAGCGGAGCCGCGGGCACAGCTAGTGAAACATAATAATACAGGGGATTTCTTTTGAATTTGAGTAGAATTTGAGTTGTAAAATCTATGGACTACACCGTCGACAGCTCAGTCGGTTAAGCAGTAATCCTTGTATAGTTCCGATTGAAAAACGAAGATTGCGCTATTTGTCGTAGCTCGAGATGCCACTGGTGCCACCAAGAAAAGATTCGATCACTGGGATTTCGAACTATTTCTGTTTTAATAATAATAACTTTATAAAATACTGGCTGTTGCCCACGACTTCGTCCGCGTGGACAACTTAACATCACAAATTATTATGTATTTCTCGTAGGAATGAGATGTTTTTTCGGGATAAAAACTATCATATGTCCTATTACAGGTTCTAACCTATATGTGTGCCAAGTTTCATCCCGATCCGTCCAGTGGTTGAAGCGTGATCGAGTAACAAACATCCAAATATCCAAACTTTTGCATTTATAATATTAGTGGGATGGGATTTTAATGTGCATTTGCTTTCACTTTACTTTAGAGTCAATACCACGAAAATTACAGCCAACCAATTTTAACTTCCAATGCAGTCTTCCCCGCATTGACCTTTTATGACTAAATTCACATTATGTACGATTTGCTGACTTTTTTATTACCTCTGGAGATATTTCTCAACATTTATTGCTCTTGTGAAATCCCTTTAAAGTTTTTATTTTTTACAGTAAGCGTGCTAGAGCCAAGGAAAAAAAAGATTTGGCTGAAAGACAAGGCGCATCACCGACGATAGTCTAGTCCTTAGTAAATAGTTGTAAGATTGATTATTGTAAATATTACACAGACATGAGTACAATTTGTACAAATATTTCTTCCAGTAGAGAAGGTAGAGCGTATGGGTGAAATAAGAGTGCCAAAAGAGATTTACAGCGCGAACGTGGAAGGAACTACAGCTAGACGACGTCCTAGGATGACGTTCAAGGATCAAATTGGTGACGTCCTTGAAAAGGCTGAGGTCCGCAGTGAAATGAATAAACGGAGGTGCATGAAAAGGTTGCTGGATGTGAGTGAGGCTAGTGAGGTGTGTCAGGATCGCGTAAAGTGTCTCTACCCCTCTGGTACTAGGGCGTGAGCATTATGTATGTATGTTTCTTCAAATGTTTGCGGAAATGTTGTGTCAAAGCACCATCCCACATATAATATGTTTGGCAAATATTGTGTAGGTATACCTCTACATATGTTTGGAAACGACTTTTGCGAGTGATGAGTCTGATGAGATACCGAGACAGTGATAGAAATACAAAATGTTTGTACAAAGACGACAAACTTATTTGCGCAAGAGGCGACCCCACATTAATTATGTGGCCTTGGCGTGGTCTAGGCTCTATACAAAACCGTACCGCGCAGGCCGCGCCATGGCTGCGTCAGTGTGGGCTCGTCCCAGTGTCCCCATAAACAAATTTTAAGATACCTTGTTACCTGGATAAAAATACCTTGTTTTAATACCATACATACCGTGTATACTACCTACCTTTTATAAATAAAAGCTATTAAATAAATGAAGTTTTTATTCCAACTATTTTTTTAAATTGGGTAGGCAGGTACTAATGTTTCTAATTTTTCGATATTTTACATGCATTGATTGGTTTTCCCTCCCCCATTGTTGCCATTACCAGATTACGATTCATAGAGAATCCATATATTACAACAGTTGGCCGCAACATCTTCTACTTGGCCAGTGGTATAGTAAACTGCGTCCGTAGAAGCGGCACCACCTTTCTACTTTCGTGGTAAGATGAATTTGGCTCTGTAATTTATAAAACTTCATTAATATTTAATAACTTAGGTATATTTAGAACCAAATTAGTTTCGTCCGGTTAGCGTCTTTGTTCGTATTCGACATGGTTAGCCGTTTTGCTCGACAATAGTCTACCTTTTATAAATAAAAGCTATTATATCTCGCTTCTCTCTCCTTCTCTCAAAAACAAGATAGAATGGCAAAATAAAACATACCTTTGATATTTATATTTTATGGACGTAACAATAGTCTGCTGTGTATACACAGTTTGGTCGCCGTCCACAATCAAAACGTTGTTAATTTATTTATATTACTTAATAAGACTGTAATCTGTTTTGTATACCTAATGTTATAAATAAAATCGTAAACTTCGCGTGTCTGTACATTGAAGATATTTATAGGGGGGGGGGGGGGGTCTAAGGATGAGCAACAGAACACATTTCGATCATTTTTGAAATTTTTGTCTGTTTGTCTGTTTATCTGTTTGTCTGTGAGTTTGTGCACGCATCACTTAAAAGTGACTGATCGGACTTTGATGGACTTTTCACAGAAACATGGGGCTTAATTTGGTGTAACATATAGGCTTTATTTCATTGCAATCGGTGCAGTCAATAAAAAGTTATGCGAATTTATAGTTTCCGAAAACTCGCATACACTGCGAAGAATGTAGGGTGTAAATGTTCGATTGAATTCGTGAGCGGTAGCGGGAGCGGGTATGGTACCAGTGTAATTTGAGTGAGTTACCCGATTACGATGAATTTGTGGTATACGTATGCAACAAATTAATATTGGTCGGAATTTGGATTGCGATGGATTAGTTACGAGGACTACATTTGGAGAGACGAGGGTAAGAGGTTTGAGGGGAGAGCTGGACCTGGACCTGGGATAGGGAGCGGAAGTGGGTATGGGAGCAGATCCTATAGTCCACGCGAGCGGAGCCGCGGGCACAGCTAGTAAATAAAATAAAAAAATATATATACATATTGCAAAAACTGTCCAACGCTAACTATGACTAGATGTAGTATTTGTGAACTGTCCGTGCCTTATTCCCATAGCACTGGGGACAATATAGTTTAGGATTAGACTTTTACGTGTGTTATACACCAGTCGGTAGGTCCGACTTGCCACGTTCTCACCAATCTCCCTCCGGCACTCCTCTCAGGGAGAATCAACAGGAGAAATAACACATATAACTCCGTCAAAGTAGGCAGTCGTAATGTCACCTTATTACCATTTCCATATTACCATTCACATTATTACCTTAAAAAAAAAAAAAAATAGAATAAAAAACACAGTACAAATGCAACACAGTATAAATCAATAACAGGGTAAAACGCCACAAAATAAATAGCGGCGATAAAGTAAAGCTAACCCCAAAAAAAAAAAAATGTCACCTTATGCCTTGTCTAGTAAGGGCGAATTCGCCGCAAAATCTTACGCGTTTATACGCACGAATGTTGCGTCCAAAAAGGCGAATTCGCCGCGAATCGGCTCGCGCTTGTTCAGATACTAGGAATGTAATAGCACCTAGTATCTTGCCAACGCGCGTATGAATTCGCTCGAGCCGATACGCGGCGAATTCGCCCTCTTCTAGACGACTCATGATCGTTGACATTAGTCAGGTTTAAACATTCGATTAGTCCGCCATATCTGTCGGTCTTAGTAATGTAAATATGCCATTGCGGTGTTACTATATAAGGAATTGTTGGCCGTGCGTGAGAAGAACAGTGATCCTATCAAAATAGAACGGTTATAGCCATTTGTTCAGTTTCGCGCGTGCCGCTTTTCGAGCGCGCCCCTCCCGCGCAAACTTTATGTCTCGCGGTCATGTTTCTAGCGAGGAGATACAGTTGTGCAGTTAAAAACCGCTCAATATGGCATTTTTGCAGATCTTTCGTCGATATTTACCCGACCTTGACTCAGCGCGAAACGTTGTACAAAGTGAGAATTTAACTAACGACCAAGCCGGAACCAAAACGAGGCGGAAAATAAGTAACGTTAATGTATTTGATGTCAAACAAAACCCAAAAACTAATTTCTAATGGGGTTGCTATAAATAACTTCAAGGTTGGTCCGCCTGGCAACCGTTATGTAGGTACTTAAAAAAATATAACCTAAAAAAACTTGCCAAAAATTTCCCTGCGCATCTGCCCTTGAAGTGAAAGGAAATCATTCTCCGATTGGTCAATAAAGTTACAAGCTGACTCCTCATTGGTCAGTATTCGCTGAGTTTTGCCGCACTGCGCACAGTTTGTACAAAAGATCGGACCAAGCACGTTGTTTCGCATAGAAATTTGTTTCCATTGAAAATTGACTTTATACTGTGAGCGGTAAGGCTGGTATTAGTTTGCGTAAAGACAAAGAAAGTACTGCAGTAATTTGCGTATTGGCAAAATCTATTTCAGTTCAGTGCTCATTCCTGTGATGTTTTGTTCTGTCTAACCCACGACTTGACTACAAGCAAAGATAATATATACTAGAGTCTACAAGCGACCTCCAATCCTGTCCTATCTACGGACGCAAACCCTACGGCATCATGGCCTAATACCAGTCCACACCTACCTACTAGCAGCAGCCTGAACTTTAATGGATGTTCGAACGGAATTGAAAGCAACGATGATTTTTTTAGATATGTACAGTCTTTGCCCAATAAATGTCCAAGTACGTTCGATTTTTAACTTTATTATCATTCGATAAGGCGCTATAATGATTACTTAATTCAAAATGTCAATTTGGGGCGCCACTTCAATTAGAGTAAAAAGTGCAAGAGAGCAATTCATACACAATATCTCTTATTAAAATCACTGCTTTTAGAAGAAAAAATTTACGATGTCAGACAATGCTGGGATAAGATGACACACATAATCCCTAACTGCATTCCTAACTTCCTCCTGGCGCCTGTTGTATGAATCAGCTGTTCTCATGTAGATTTTGCCATTACGCCGACCATGTGTTGTTGAATGTCTAACATCTGGCAGTACATAGAGGTACCGGCGAATGCTCGGTCGTGCCAAGCGTAACAACTGTTTAATTAATAATTCCCATATAACCTCAGCACATACCCATGATCTATGACATAACTCGTACAGTGTTTTAATTAAACCTGACAAGTCAATGTGGTTCTTAACGTGAAGTACATTTGTGTTATTTTTAGTTGGTGAATCTGTTGAATCTATAAATACGTCTATACAGTGAATGAAATGGTAAGTTCTTTGGCAGTATTGAATGAACTGAATTAGTTTTGCCGATTTATTAAAACTTTATTAAAATCTATATATATTCAACCGTATTCGTGAGGATTTTGAATCTATTTTTGCACAATCACAGCTTTCTATAGGTAATTATGTAATCAACCTCTGGGATTATATGACTTTCTAAAAGCATTGTTAACTTTTAAAATGCGTCTTGTAAGTTCCGTCAAAACCGATGGGTATCCGTTTTGTTCGGAAAAGGGTTTTTATATAAATGAAGAAAGTTTTCATGGTAAGAACTGGCCAAGTTATTTTGCCTATCCGTTTGTCTGTCCGCCGTAAGTATCACTCAAAAACCTCTAAAGTGATTAACCTACAATTGTTTGTGTATACATGTTAAATTGCTAATGGTAGGAAAACTATGGAAATAAATATGGACATCCTATATAGGATTTTTTTTTTAATTTATATCAGTTTTTTTCCATAACTTTACCATTTTCCATATCATTTTGCTGACTGTTATTTATAACAAGCATTGAGATCGGAGGCTTGTTGCTTGTATCTTTATTGTGATTCTCTTTTATAAGATGATACAAAGTAAGATGCTTTGGGGCAATTGCAACTATGGGGCAATTTAAACCTGAGACCAATTGCAACTAGGGATCAATTGCAACCAGGGCCGAATTACAACTAGGGACCAATTGCAACTAGGGACCAATTGCAACCAGGGCCCAATTACAACAAGGGACCAATTGCAACTAGGGACCAATTGCAACTAGGGACCAATTGCAACTAGGGACCAATTGCAACTAGGGACCAATTGCAACCAGGGCCCAATTACAACAAGGGACCAATTGCAACTAGGGACCAATTACAACCAGGGACCAATTGCAACTAGGGACCAATTGCAACTAGGGACCAATTGCAACCAGGGCCCAATTACAACAAGGGACCAATTGCAACTAGGGCCCAATTACAACAAGGGACCAATTGCAACTAGGGACCAATTGCAACCAGGGCCCAATTACAACCAGGGACCAATTGCAACTAGGGACCAATTGCAACTAGGGACCAATTGCAACCAGGGCCCAATTACAACAAGGGACCAATTGCAACTAGGGACCAATTACAACCAGGGACCAATTGCAACTAGGGACCAATTGCAACTAGGGACCAATTGCAACCAGGGCCCAATTACAACAAGGGACCAATTGCAACTAGGGACCAATTACAACCAGGGACCAATTGCAACTAGGGACCAATTACAACTAGGGACCAATTGCAACTAGGGACCAATTGCAACCAAGGACCAATTGCAACTAGGGACCAAATACAACTAGGGACCAATTGCAACCAGGGACCAATTGCAACTAGGGACCAATTGCAACCAAGGACCAATTGCAACTAGGGACCAATTGCAACCAAGGACCAATTGCAACTAGGGACCAATTGCAACCATGGATCAACTGCAACCAAGGACCAATTGCAACCAAGGACCAACTACAACTAGGGACCAATTGCAACCATGGATCAACTGCAACCAAGGACGAATTGCAACCAAGGACCAATTGCAACCAAGGACCAATTGCAACTAGGGACCAATTGCAACCAAGGACCAATTGCAACTAGGGACCAATTGCAACCAAGGACCAATTGCAACTAGGGACCAATTGCAACCAAGGACCAATTGCAACCATGGATCAACTGCAACCAAGGACCAATTGCAACTAGGGACCAATTGCAACCAAGGACCAATTGCAACTAGGGACCAATTGCAACTAGGGACCAATTGCTACCAAGGACCAATTGCAATTAGGGACCAATTGCAACCAAGGACCACTTGCAACTAGGGACCAATTGCAACCATGGATCAACTGCAACCAAGGACCAATTGCAACCAAGGACCAATTGCAACTAGGGACCAATTGCAACCATGGATCAACTGCAACCAAGGACCAATTGCAACCAAGGACCAATTGCAACCAAGGACCAATTGCAACTAGGGACCAATTGCAACCAAGGACCAATTGCAACTAGGGACCAATTGCAACCAAGGACCAATTGCAACCATGGATCAACTGCAACCAAGGACCAATTGCAACCAGGGACCCATTGCATCTACGGACCTATTGCTACTAGGGGCCAATTTCAACAAGGTCGGGTCTGACTGTGTTTTCTATGTTTGCGTTTATTTTTTAAGAAATCAAGTGACAAACAGGCAGACATCTCATATTATGGTACATTGGCAACAATTATGTATGGTACATTACAAATTAAGTGGCCAGCCCTAGCACCTTAACCAATGATGATAAAGCTTATATTAGTATGAACTTGGTCATTAATCATAGCGCACTGTCTTTAGACTGTCCCACATTCTTAACCTCTCGTACTCTTTACATATTTCTGATATTACCTGTGGTCTTTTACCTCTGGCGGAGGGGAACACCTGAGTATGCCGAATCCTGTCTATGTCACTTTATACCTATAAGTGTATATGTATATCTACATTAATCTGACATCGATCTCTGCAAAATCTGGGTACTTATCATAAAAAAAAGTAACCACATCGCTAGAAAAACTTCGGTGGAGTAATTAATTTTAAATCAATTAGTTTTTGCAGACATCGGAATTTAGGTAAGATGTATGGTAGTCCCCACGCTTAAGTACACCGTCTGTCCAATTTGCACAATCTATTATGGACCTTGACACGTTACATTAAGGTTAATTTTAGACAAATGATTATCCCGAGGGCGACTGTACATGACATGTTTCATACCACAATGACACGCAGGAAATTAATATAGGCTATCTCATTTTTTTTGTGACCCATCATCACAGCCCGAAAGAGTCCACTGTTGGACATAGGCCTCTCAGGTGCGCCACTGAACGCGATCTTCGGTTCTTCTCATCCAGTCACTGCCAGCAGCCAGGGGGCGTCCCTGGGCCTACACTACGCTTGCCCAGTCGCGGTCTCCACTCGAGAACTCGATTACCCCTGCGGTAATCGGTTCTCCGAAAGATGTGACCAGCCCACTGCCTCTTTTTTGTGACTTATTAAATTAATTAAATCTAATAAATAAAATCATAAACTTCGCGTGTCTGTACATTGAAGATATTTGCGAAAAAAAAATTGAGGGGTCTAAGGATAAGTAATAGAACACATTTCGATCAATTTTGGAATTTTTGTCTGTTTATCTGTTTGTCTGTGAGTTTGTGCACGCATCACTTAAAAACTACTGAACGGATTTTGATGGACTTTTCACAGAAACATGGGGCTTAATTTGGTGTAACATATAGGCTTTATTTCAATCGCAATCGGCTAACTCAATCAAAAGTTATAGACATTTTTAGTTTTCAAATAGTAGGTAAGGTTAGTATGCAATATTGTACATAATAGTATTTCCGTACTATTGAGATTACGATGAGTTTGGATTACATTTGGAGCTGCGAGTGGGAATTGGAGTGGGAGTGGGAGTAGGAGTAGGAGTAGGAGTAGGAGTAGGAGTGGGAGTGGGAGTGGGAGTGAGAGTGGGCGTGGGCGTATGCGTAGGCGTGGGCGTGGGCGTGGGCGTGGGCGTGGGCGTGGGCGTGGGCGTGGAATAATGGGACTGGGTGTGGGAGCGGAGCGGTGGCGGGAGCGGAAGTAGGAGCGTGAGCGGGACCGGGAACGGACCGGAGCGGAAGCGGGAGCGGGAGTGGGAATGGGAGCGATTCTGTAGTTCACGCGAGCGGAGCTTAGTTATAAATATATTAAAGAACAGGACTAAATAGTAGAAATATAATCTGGTATCTATATATTTAATGTATTTCTGGTCATGTGTAATTGACTTAGCTGTGTCATAATTCATTTATTTGCACAATAAAGAGTTACAATAGCCCTATACGAACAAACTGCTTGACACAAGCACGTACGCGACTGTCTTGCAACTACGTCAACATTATCAGCCGAACTTCGTCCACTGCTGAACATAAGCCTCCCCAATAGATTGCCACTTTTGGTGGGCTGTCCATTGAGGGAATTTGCCATAATCACCACGTTTGACAGGCGAATTGGTGATCACAGTAATTATTTTAATGTACACAGGAGAACGCTACTGCTTGTCCTTGGTGCATTTCATTTGTGGCCTTGATGATAAGAATGGGGTTGTTCATATTTTAAGCCGGGGACCACACGGCAATATACTTTACTCCTATATTTTTCTTCGAATTTCCAAAGAATAATTCCAATATTATAAAACATCAATCAGGCTTCCCCAACCCGTCTGGCCAGCGCGGGGAGTGTAGGCCAAATCCTCCGTCTGTCTCCGGCAGATGAGAGAGGGTTGTGCTCCTGCAGTGTAGACAAAAATAATATGATGATGATAATGAGTTCCAATATATACAGGGTCACAAAATTGTGAATACTGCTGACAAACTACACTTTATACGACTGGTATTACGTGGAGTTTGTTAGCAGTCTTTACATGTATTTTGTTACTCTGTATAATAAGTACATTGACCTTTCCTTCCTCTCTAGTGCTAAGGATTCTCGCGCAAATAAAGTAAGGATCAACATCCACATGTATAAATATGGTAATTACTTAAAAAAACAAAGAAGTGAAATAATTCGCTCTGCCTCTCGTTGCATTGCAAAATAAATTAATTCCATGTAAATAAATGTTATTTACTTGCATAAGTCTGTCGTGTTTTTTACAAAGTTGTTGTTTAATGTGACTCTTAAACTTTCTGTCCGTCATACTTGCGATTTCCTCTGATAGTTTGTTGTAGAAGCATATACATGATGGAACATAAAATTCCTTCACTAATAAAGATATCCAGATGCAGATATTTAACGGTAGAAACCCAATAAATATTATCAATAAAAATATTTGAATCGGATCAAAAATGACGAAGATTCATAAATTTCAGTGCAATAGTTCCAAAAACAGAAGTGACGTCATCCGTCGCGTCGCGGGAAGAAGTATGCGCAGCACACTAGCGCAGTCTGCCGTAAACAAAACTCGCGCGACAGAGTGGCGAATGAAACCCGAGCGAGAACGCGAGAACAGTGACGTCGACATAAAAAGCGTGTCTTGAAAAGTTGCGTTAAATAAACTTTAACAAATTCGTCATTTCTTGATGGATTTTAAATTTTGAAAAAAAAAAAATCTTTGCCATGTATAGCGCGTATAGTATACGCCATAATACAACCAATTCTGCCATGGATGTACGATGTCATAAATGGACGAATAGATCCCCGTTGAATAATTGTAGAGTGTAGATAGTTATCATCAGAGATATGGCTTGTTTATGTCACCGCAGCCGTTATGTACTCCTATGCATTGATTGACAGCCGGTGCGATGGGACCGTGATCACAATTCAATTGGCTGCCAATACAATAGGCGACAGATCTTTGGAATGGCTAAACAACAAGAGATGTGTGTTTTTAGTTATATAAATATATCTGTCTATATTATATTGTACTCGTATTTACATTAGTACTGCTCCTGTGCCAAAGAAGCCCCCGAGTGTTTTGGTTTGTTTTGGTTTTGGTAATGTTACCGTCAAAAATTCAAAATTGTAATGCTCTAAGCTGAAAAATAAAAAAAACTTTAAACAGATGTGAAATAATTTACTAACGAAAAAGAGTAGAAGAATATACCCGGACTTATACTACCCTGGACAAGACAAACAGACTGAATGAAAAAAAAGAAGGAATTATGCATGCATGATTAGGGAAAAATAAGAATTGGCTTCGGCCTTATAAGCTGCAAAAAACTAAGGAATCCTACTAAAAATGACCTGGCTGTATAGTCTAGCGACTTGACAATTAACCAAAAAAAAAATTACTTATATCCGGCCTACTTGTACTGTTTGTCGTGCTAGGCCTATTGATTAACGAATTTGGTGTTTCTATTTTTGTATTTTTTTTATGTCTATGCTTCAGAATATGATTTTTTCGAAAGTCATGATTATAATCCATTATTCGGACAACTCGCTGCTTTGCAAAATGAATTTATGTAAAATAATTTTATTTCCTCGCTTTATGTCGTGAAAAACACTGTGTCTGCCTAGACAGTAAGTGCATTCTTGAACGTGATGAATATATAGGCTAATATTTCCCTCGGTTAATACCTACAGTGGCGGACCCACCGAGGGGTTTCTACTGTAAAGTCGACTAGTCGTAGTCGTAAATAGTTTAGTCGTAAGTGGTCAAGCTTCGGGGCGAGAAACCATAATAGTATGACGTATTTTATTTTATTTTATAAATTCACAAGAACATAAACGGTAATGTACAAATAGTGTTATCAAATATTGGTATTATAGATAGCTTTATACATTCCAACAACATGTTCCACATGTATGTAACATCAAATAAGTCGGCTACCGCAGAGCTGACAAACATGCTAAGTAACTCATTAGATTGGTTATTCTACATTACAAAAAAAAGAACATATGTATGAGCCATACGTGATATTATAGGGTAGCTGGTACCCAAATTGTATGTAAGTAATCTACATCCAGCAAAGATAGAAGTTAGGAGAAACGATAAAAAGGAAAAAACAAACAAACAAAAAATCTTAATAATATTAAATGCCTGACTATGCCTGGTTCAACAGTGAAATAATTTCTTTTCTAAATTTAGGTAAAGTAATATTAAATAAATCCACGTCGGCAAAACGCTCATTGTACTCATTGCAAATTCTAACAATTGGCGAACGCTTGCCAGCGTTGGTTCGACACCGGTTGAGCGAAAAGAGACGTTTGGCTCTAAAAAGCTAGGTGTAAGGGGGCACAATAAAACTTATGAGTGCTCTAAAAGCTAACCTCATCTTAATTGATCACCATGCATGCCAAGAGAGCTTCTTAAGTTTCTATGCTGTAACAAAGTTGTTCAGTATTCAATTTTGTTAAACTTTGTGAAAAATGGGTAATAAAATACCTTAAAAGTCCCAATAATGGATTAAAATCATGACTTTCAAAAATATATTATGAAGTTTTTAACATAAAAGATTTTAATGACGTTATACCAATGTAAATAAAACATTCTTGAATCAATAGGCCTGTCTATCGCTGATCGATTTTCGTTCGAAGATTTCCTATCAGGTCACATCCATCATCATCAGTCCACTGCTGGACATCGGAATCTTCCAAGGCGCACCGCTGAAACCGATCCTTAGTTTCTCTTATGCAGATCGTGGTTCCATCTAGCCAGACGGCGTCCTATACTAAGCCTGCCCATTCGCGGTCTCCACTCGAGATCTCGTTTACTCTAACGGTAATCCGTTTAGCATACTGACCTTTTGAGCAAGGTCTCATTATCGCGTTCTTATTTGGCTAAAGAAAAATCGTTGAAAAAAGTATACAAATTGTACTAAGTATTCTGTTTGTTCTAGAATCAAGCTGTTTAATGCTTAATCCTTGTGTTTGTTGATAAACACAATGTTTGTAACCTTTTTTTTTTAATTCACTCTAACGCGTTTGGATATGCGCGGAATCGGCAAATTGCGTTCGGGTACACGGAAAGCGACATTGATAGCGTTAAAATAATTATTGTTTTATGATTTTTATTATTATCAAGGTATAATTATCAAGATAATTATAACTTCAAACCTTGACTTATGTCGCTTTTATAAGTATACTCCTATCCTTAGACTAGAGCCTGTCAACAAAGTAAAAAACGTACATTGTAAACGACAGTAAAACTACTATTTACTCAAATGTTTAATAGAGTGGCCATGCCCGTCAATGCACAATTGTGCATTTTAAACTCAAGGACATCGGAAAGGGTCTCCTGCGCGTATTTTTTCGTAACATTACACAAAAAACATTAAACAAAAACATTTATTTATTTTACTTATTATTTATATATTTATTTAATTTCACAGCAGTTACATTATTATATATAATACAAGTTATTATAAAATTCAAAATATGCCAATTACGAAATTAAAATAATTAAAATTCTGTATAATTAAAATATAAAATTTAAACAAGGAGAAAACAAACACATATAAATATACAAAATTATTAGATCACATAAATCAGATATCTTTAATTTCTTGTTTGCTACGTGTTGTTTGTTAATGATGATGATGAGTGAGGTAAGTGATGTGAGTGATGTGTGTATAGGGAGAGGAGTGGTGTGAGGGTGATGTATTAGAGTATACATTTAGTGGTTACAGGTCTATCAACACTTTCTTAATCTCCTTAATGTATTCGGTGCGTTTAAGGAAAAATATATCTGCAGTGTGGAGGTGGTGTTCCTGAAAGTCAATGCTCCGGTTCAGGGGTGTGTTGGTGTCAATTTGTTTTCAATGTATTCATCATCATCGCCACTGGTGATTGTAGGTTCATCATATCGGCCCTCAGACGTCCACTGCTGGACGGGTCTTGGCAAGCGGATTGGTGATCGCAGTAACAGAAGAACTCTGCTGACCGTTCATGTAAAAATTGTTCAAGAATAAATAAACTGAAACTGAATCCCTTAGTCGCCTTGACGACATCGACACCCACGGAAAGATTGGGGGTGGCCATATTCTAAGCCGGGAACCACACTTCCACGTAGTGGTTCGTACGAGAAGGTAAACTTATACAATTAAGTAGGCGTGCGTTTGCAAGTTTACAAAAACTTTTATTTATACTTTGCAACGCAGAGGTAATACCTACGATCAGAGGTCGTATGAAAATGAGCAAGCTGAATAAACGATGAACAATTTGAGTTTCTTTAAAAGATACGATATAACGACGATGACGCGTAGGAAATTGATTAAATGTAGTTTATATTATTACACATTTAGTTAAACTTGAGGTAAGTTATTATATTTACGTTATTTGTTTTTGTACAAAGACCCGTAGAAAACTGATTTAGTTTAAAACAAATTTCAGTTACCGGCGATGTTGTTCGCCACATATCACGCTACGTGGTATCATGGGGCGAAAAGCGGGCGAAGGAAAGTCGTTTTGCGACAGTTTAAAGTGGCGATATATCGTCTCTGTCTACTCCTCTTGGATCAAGGCGTGAGCATTATTTATGTACATTTTGGTTAGTTAAATTTTAGGTAAGTTTAACTAACTGTTGTACAATTTAAGTTGTTTTAAAAGATACGATGTAACAACGACGAAGACGCGTAGAAAGTTATGATACAATAGCTGATGCCCGCGACTTCGTCTGCGCAGGATTAGTATTTCGAGTAGCTTATATTAGCGTGGCGTAGAAAATAACTAACATTATGACATTAAAATTATAATTTTATGGCGTACGCCAGAATAGCTCGCAGATGGTAGATTTTTTCCTACTTGATATTTTGGACAATTCACACAATATCTTTATAAATTGTAGCCTATGTGTTATTCTGATGTATAAGCTATATTATTGTAAAGTTTCATTAAATTCCATTCAGTAGTTTTTATGTGAAAGAGTAACAAACATTCATCCATACTTACAAACTTTCGCGTTTATAATATTAGTAGGATTTAGCTAGTTAAACTTTAGGCAAGTTTAACTAACTAAAATATGTTATTAACTAAAATTAATCGACCTTTTAGGCGTCATGGTTGTTACATCGTTTAAAGCAACTTATAAACTGTTTAGCGTTTCTTCAACTTGCTCAAATAGTTTATTGGTTAGGTATTATTTTACATTACAACTCTATATCGCATGAAATTATTGTCAACTTTTTACCACGGGAAAATAATAATAATAACTTTATTTATTTCTTCTTACAAGGCAACGATCTCTATGTACTACTAGATGGAGCGTTCCAAACAATCGCTCTGTTCCACGCAAGTAGCAACTCTTTCACATTCACAATGAAACTTGTGCAGTTATTACGCAGAACATTTAATTATTTACTAAATATTGACATTATTTAACCGTAGCGCCAATATTTAGTAATAATTAAATGTTCTGCGTAATAACTGCACAAGTTTCATTGTGAATGTGAAAGAGTTGCTACTTGCGTTGTTTGGAACGCTCCATCTAGTAGTATATAGAGATCATTGTCACAAGGTAAATATATACAGTAGGAATCTTACGCTAGACTTAACAATAGATCAAAGGACAGCATTTGCCTTGTGAGAAACTGGTGTCTGAACTAGGCAAGTGCCTGTTTACAGACCACCAGAAGGAAATAAAAGGTACATGCGAAAAGCACGGACTATGTGCCTGATTAACTTTCAATCTTGCTTGGTGTTAACCCGCAAGTTCGCAATTTAGATCTTTATCAGCCTTTTCTACGTAAATCGATTTCTTTAGCTAGAAGTGGGCACTTTCACTGCTTTGGTCATGAAGGTCACCTTCCGGGGGGGTAAGTAAGGGGGTAACTCCGTAAGAATTTCGGATAACATCCGTCGATATATATTTTGAACTCTCTAGATAACGTGTTTTAATCTGATAAATGGCATCTAATATTATCGTAGTTACACGCCAAACGTTTATTAGAATACTAGCTGTTGCCCGCGACTTCGTCCGCGTGGGCAACTTAACATCACAAATTATTACCTATGCATTTCCCGTAGGAATGGGATGCTTTTTTGGGATAAAAACTATCCTATGTCCTATTCCAGGACCTAACTTATATGTGTGCCCAGTTTCATCACGATTCCTTCAGTGGTTGAAGCGTGATTGAGTAAAAACCATCCAAACATCAAAATCTAGAGTAGAGTCTAAGGATAAGCAACAGAACACATTTCGATCATTTTTGAATTTTTTGTCTGTGAGTTTGTGCACGCATCACTTAAAAACTACTGATCGGACTTTGATGGACTTTTCACAGAAACATGGTTCTTAATTTGGTGTAACATATAGGCTTTATTTCATTATATTCGGTGCAGTCAATCAAACGTTATGCGAATTTATAGTTTCCGAAAACTCGCATACACTGCGAAGAATGTAGTAGGGTGTAAATGTTCGACCAAATTCGTGAGCGGTAGCGGAAGTGGGTATATATGGTACCAATGTAATTTGAGTGTTTGAAAATTCGCATAACTTTTGACTGAGTTACCCGATTACGATGAATTTGTGGTATACGTATGCAACAAAGTAATGTTGGTCGGAATTTGGATTGCGATGGATTAGTTACGAGGACTACATTTGGAGAGACGAGGGAAAAAGGTTTGAGGAGGGGGTTTGAGGGGAGGGGTTGAAAGGAGGGTTGAGGGGAGGGTTGAGAGGAGTGTTGAGGCAAGGGTTGAGGAGAGGGTTGAGGACCTGGACCTGGAACTGGACCTGGGCCTGGACCTGAACCTTGGCCTGGAACTGGACCTGGACCTGGACCTGGATTTAAAGTCTGAGTAGAAGTGGGATAGGGAGTGGAAATGGGAATGGGAGCGAATCCTGTAGTCCACGCGAGCGGAGCCGCGGGCACAGCTAGTTCATCATAAGAACATTTGCTCCAAGCGGGATTCGAACCCGCAACCTCCGGCGTGGCAGTCCGAGGCTACCCCGATCCGCCACGGAGGTCGTATCTATAACAACCATAGATATTCCATGAAATTCCAGTGATTTAACTAAATGTGTTGTTTTAGGACAATTACTATTGTTTAAGGACAATTACACTTCACTAGGTCAAGGCAATATGAACTATGTGTGGTGTGTAATGCACAACTAGACAACCCGCTCAGCATATTTTATAGAATGCTTTAGAATACTGACTCAATGCAAATAAAACAGTAGGTATGTGTGAATGTATCGATGTGTCAGTACTATAAGGGAACAACTTACTGCCGCTCAGCAGTCATGGCGAAACCTCCCGTGACACCGTCGTAGATAGGGTAGACGTGTTGCTGGTAAATTTGTTGAGCCGTTTCTTCTTCTCAGCTAAAACATTAGGAAGCGGCTATAGAATCGCGCAAAACACGAATAGTAAGCAGTATAGGATTATCTAATATATAATAAAATATAATAATAAAAAGAAAGGAATAAAAACACAGTATAAATCAATAACAGGGTAAAACGCCACAAAATAAATAGCGGCGATAAAGTAAAGCTAAACCGATATATAAAAAAGCGGCCAAGTGCGAGTCGGACTCGCCCATGAAGGGTTCCGTAGCAGCAAGTAAAATAATATAAAAGTTATTGTAGTTTGTTGTAACTTTGATCGATGTTTTAATAATAGTATTGTGGTTTACGATTTATGACGTATTAAAAAAAACTACTTACTAGATCTCGTTTATAGGTATGGGTTTGATGAAAAAAAAAAATTTGAGTTTCAGTTCTAAGTATGGGGAACCCCCAAAATTTATGTTTTTTTTTTCTATTTTTGTGTGAAAATCTTAATGCGGTTCACAGAATACATCTACTTACCAAGTTTCAACAGTATAGTTCTGATAGTTTCGGAATAAAGTGGCTGTGACATACGGACGGACAGACAGACATGACGAATCCATTAGGGTTCCGTTTTTTGCCATTTGGCTACGGAACCCTAAAAAAAGGGAACAACTCGAATTGACTGCCTCGTTGGCCTAGTGGCTTGGTCATTGGGTTCGATCGCCAGATGTCGTGGGTTTGATTCCCACTGGGGACAGACGGCTTTGTACTTTTGAAATTTTGATGTATTATAAGTAGGTAACTAGATTTCTAATCGTAGTAAAAAATAATACGACAACGCAAATGAGCTCGCAATACTAGAGGTGAGCTCATTTGAGACCACTGATGGACTATCCTTTTAATGCCGAAGTATCCTTCCAAATGACATAAGAAAATAGAAATTTAAAAGGCAAAGACATTATTAATGTGCGTCATTAGCTATGATTATTTTATGTTTACACATGCATCATCATCATCAGGTTATTTTTGTCTCCACTGCAGGAGCACAACCCTCTCTCATCTGCCGGAGACAGACGGAGGATTACATATGCATAGCTTAGAAGATTTCCTAAGGAAACAGTACACAACTAGCCCAATGTAGAAAGGGCATGTTACATTTTACTATGGAGCCTGGCACACCTACTGTCGGCCATTTTGAAAAAATCTCGAAATCGTGGCCACTGATCAAACCATGAAATATCGACATACTCGTAGTACTTCAATACAAACAGAAAATTTTATATAGTCAAAATCGACACTTTAGAATTTTGACTATATTACATTTTTTTTTATTGAAAATTTCCAGGGTTCGATCAGTGGCCGCGATTTCGAGAATTTTTTAAAATGGCCGACAGTAGGTATGCCGGAAAGGTTAGATGGCCTTTACAGGTATTTTTAATGCTTAACAGGTCATAATGGATGTGTGTCGGTGTTATGTGTACAAATACCGCTTTATAGATTATTTTATAGCTTACGGCTGCATTTCGTCAGGGCGCTAGTTTGGGTACCGTTCGTTTGTACAGCTGCATATTTAAAACAATTGCGCCAGTTTATTAAACAAAAGACAGTGTGGACGTCTCGTTTCGGTCGTTAAATTCTGTCAACTAACGGTGGCGTGGGAACAGGAACTGAACGTCTAGTGTACCGACAGACTAAGTCTCAAATTAAATCGTAGAGTAGGTGGATCAGTCTAGCTGTTTTACTGTTGGGTCAAATTATCAAATTACACGCTGTCAAGGTCTCGTAGGCTCGTCGAGTCGAAGTAATCGGAACGGCAGGAAGCGTACTCCGTAAGCGTTTCGGATAATATGCGTCGAACTAAAAAGCAATTTGGGACCCTCTGTAACGGGTCATGTGAATATTCTAAATAGCGTTAGTCGTATAAGTACGATAATTAGACGCCAAACGCGTATCTCGACTATGTCTCGTTAGAGAGTACAAAATGGCTGTTCTGTTCTATGCATATTATACGAAATGCTTATAGAGTGGCCCCCAGGAGTGTTCCTGTATATATAATTCATTCTGATTTCCTCAACTCGATACGATGGCACTGGGCACAATTATCCAGATGAAAATAGTGTATCAATATGCCATGTGATTTCTCGGTAAAGAAGAAAATGTAACGTGCTATCTTTAAAAAAGACAAAATGTAATCTGATATTTCCGAAAATAGACAAAATGCAACGGGATATCTTAAAAAAAAACAAAATGCAACGTTATTTTCCGAAAACAGACAAAATGCAACGTTATATTTCCGAAAATAGACAATATGTAACGTGATATCTTTAAAAAAGGACAAAATGCAACGTGATATCTTCGAAAACAGACAAAATGCAACGTGTTATATCGGAATAAAAGACAAAATCGACAAGTGTTTCACAGTTACCTTCAACATAAGGCATTGCATAACAATAATTTACTATGTAATTTTGTCAGTGTCTTTCTTACCCTGCATCTTCCGCCATAATTTTTCGACTGGGATAATCTCGCAAACTACTTCAAGGTATTTTGTTAAGGTTTTCATCATTTGTTTGATCATTTTGTGGGATAAGTCCACCTTTGTACACAGTTTAATTCCTATTTTATTATTGTTGTTATTTTTGGTACAATAAAGCGTTTACATACATACATACATTCCCGAGGAGAAGGTCGAATGGCGAGGAGTTAAAGGAAGAAGTACTACCGTTATGTACTACTAGTCTGGTGTAAGCTGTTGGTATGTGTATGATTAACAATTAAACCTCTATTCAAACGCATTGTTATTGTAGGATAAAACACCATCTTAATAATAGTTAATTAACCCCGGAGTTAAGCCTGGTCCTAAATTGCACTCAAAAGGCATGCGGTTAATAGCGTGAGACAGAGCGTTATAAAGCGTACACAAGCGACGTTTTCAGGGTCAGATAGAGTTATAAATAAGAGGCATAATATTTCATCTTAATAACCCAAAGAAATCTTCTTCTGAGGATAGGGAAAGCTATGGGAATACTAGGTTTAAAATGAGCTTCCATAAACCACCCGGTTCGCATAAGTGGACGAGGGGTTAGGAAAAGAGCTACGTGGGGAAGGTATTTTTTTTATTATTTTTATTTATTCCTTAAACAATAGATTAACATTGTGTTGGAAATATTTATAAATACAAAATTACAAAGTATATTAGATTAGATTAGATTAGTAGGTGTAATAATATAATTATAGTAATTATACATTAATTTCATTACTTCATCATCAACTAATAATCAGTTCAAATAAAAAGTCATCTTATAAATAAAATCGTAAACTTCGCGTGTCTGTACATTGAAGATATTTCAAAAAAAAAGAATTGGGGGGTCTAAGGATAAGCAACAGAACACATTTCGATCATTTTTGAAATTTTTGTCTGTTTGTCTGTTTGTCTGTGAGTTTGTGCACGCATCACTTAAAAACTACTGAACGGATTTTGATGGACTTTTCACAAAAACATGGTGCTTAACTTAACTTAACATTTAGTCTTTATTTCATCGCAATCGGCTAACTCAATCAAAAGTTATAGACATTTTTAGTTTTCAAATACATTAGTTAGGTAAGGTTATAATGCAATATATTGCTTAAAGTAGTATTTCCGTACCTACTATTCAGATTGCGATGAGTTTGGATTACATTTGGAGCTGCGAGTAGGAATCGGAGTGGGAGTGGGAGTGGGAGTGGGAGTGGGAGTGGGAGTGGGAGTGGGAGTGGGAGTGGGAGTGGGAGTGGGAGTGGGAGTGGGAGTGGGCGTGGGGGGTGGGATTGAGAGCGGAAGCGGAAGCGGGAGGGGAACGGGAGCATAACCGGAGCTGGACTGGAGCGGGAGCGGGTATGGTACCAGTGTAATTTGAGTGTTTGAAAATTCGCATATTTTTTGACTGAGTTACCCGATTACGATGAATTTGTGGTATACGTATGCAACAAAGTAATGTTGGTCGAAATTTGGACTGCGATGGATTAGTTACGAGGACTACATTTGGAGAGACGATGGAAAGAGGTTTGAGGGGAGGGTTGAGGGGAGAGCTGAGGGGAGGGTTGAGAGGAGTGTAGAGGGGAGGGTTGAGGGGAGGGTTGAGGGGAGGGTTGAGGGGAGGGTTGAGGGGAGGGTTGAGGGGAGGGTTGAGGGGAAGGTTGAGGGGAGGGTTGAGGGGAGGGTTGAAGGGACCTGGACCTGGACCTGGACCTGGACCTGGACCTGGACCTGGACCTGGACCTGGACCTGGACCTGGACCTGGACATGGACCTGGACCTGGACCTGGATTTGAAGTCTGAGTGGAAGTGGGATAGGGAGCGGAAGTGGGAATGGGAGCGGATCGTGTAGTCCACGCGAGCGGAGCCGCGGGCACAGCTAGTGAATAATAAATCAATAAAATTAAAAATCGAAAATCAAACAAAATATCAGTCAAATCTCGTTCAAATATAAATTTTAAAAAATAAAGAATAATCAAATCTAATTACATATTATGTCCCATAAATTCATTAATATCATAATAACTCTTTTCCAACAAAAAGCACTTCAACTGGCGTTTAAATAAATGAACACTGTCAACCGATTTCAAATTGATGGGAAGCCTGTTAAACTTCCTAACTGCCTGATTTCTAACACAATGTGTCACAATCTTCAATTTGGGAGCAATTTTTAAGATATAGAGACTTAGAGCAATAGTTAAGATGTATCTATAGGTATAATTTGAAAATCTTGGAAGGGAGGGAGTGAGAGGTAGGGGTAGGAAACTGGACCTCTGTATGGAAAGGAAGGTATGGAGGAGAGTTGGTGGGAGGGAGAGGTGGGAGGAGGAGGAAGCATTTACTTACATATCTGCGGTTGTACTGCCTATAGGCCTGTATTGAAAGGAAGGTATGGAGGGGGAGTGGTTGGGGTGGGAGGGAGAGGTGGGAGGATGAGGAAGCATTCACTTACATATCTGCGGTTGTAGCTCTGACTATAGACCGGTATGGAAAGGAAGGTATGGAGGAGGGGGGATTGGAGGGGGAGAAAGAGGTGGGAGGAGGAGGAAGCATTCACTTACATATCTGGATGGTTGTAGCTCTGGTACCTCTCCATTTTTATTACTGTTATTTTGAACATGTCCTACGTAGGAGTATAGTTATAAAAGTAGTACTATTTATTCTGTGCTAGATATTATACGGAATTTTTTAATTGCCAATTATATACTCGTACCTAACATACAGAAATGATGATGTTTATAATTGTAGTTTCCATGAATAATGTAAGAAATGTCGTCCGATCGCATTCCCGTGTATAAGTAGTTAGATGTTGTTTAGAGATTCGTCCAAGACCAAGCATCTTCATTGTATATCAACTGTTAGTCCAGGGTTTGAACGGTCTACCTCATTATACGCATGGGAACCGGCAACTAGGCTGTCAAACGTTGGATGAATGTTGGACGAAATGTATGTTGAACTATAATTTGGATGAATTGCGTATGTTAGGACGCTCCGCCGCCAGATTGACCGACGACCTGAAGAAGGCCGGAAATCCAGCAGTGGACGTGTTGTCGTGGCGTCAAGCCTACTTGACTGGATGACGAAGACGAGCTTGGATTTGGAAGCCGGACTGACAGAGAGACAGAACGAGAGAGAACAAGAGGAAAAGACTGAAAGAAACGACGGTGTTTTTATAAATACAAGTTGTAACAAATATCTGTTGTTTTTAATCCTAAGACCGTTCAGAAGTGGTCCTTCGAGCCGGATATGAATAAGGGCTGAGGGTTGATGATGCGTGTGGTCCTTATTGTTTCTATTGACAGTTCCTGGGGGTACGAGAACGTCAGTCAACTGTTTACAATGAACCCACCATTGTAAACAGTTGACTGATGTTCTCGTTGGCTCTGGTTTTTTTATTCTAGATGGGTTTATGTTTGTACCTCAGTCTCACCTGATGGTAAGTGATGATGAGGCCTAAGGTGAAACGCGCTTACCCAGAAGATGCCTGTTCACTCTTCCTTTAAAAATATCCAAATTGTACTTGTTCGGAAATACTGAAGCTAAAGTTCGTTGTTGTAGTCACCACTTTGGGGTCTTGAAATAAAATAGTTGTGTACTGAACACTGAATTTGTTTCTCAATATTGCCTCTATTTATACTATTTTCCACTTACGCAAATATTAGCTACTGAGGGTATTCTAAATTAATAATATTTATCTAGAACCCGTGGCGCACTTTAGGAGAGGCCTATGTCCAACAGTGGACTCTTTCGGGCTGATGATGATGATGATGATGAACCCGCGGTTCCACACAGCGTGGACAATTATTTTTAATCTCACTCTCAATCCGACTCCGACGCCCACGCCCACTACAGCTTCAAATGTAGTTCTAACCTAACTCATCGCAATCCGAATTGCACCGAACATTTATCACATTATAATTATACTTCTTTGTTATATTGCATACCTACCGATGTATTGAAAAGTATATGTATCTGTCAAAATCGGTTTAGTAGTTTTTTCGTGATACGTGCACAAACTAACATACAGACAGATAAACAGACAAAAATTCCAAAATTAGGTACTTTTTTGTTACTTATCCTTAGACCCCCGAATATTAATTTCGAATATCCTCAACGTACAGACACGCGAAGTTTACTTTTTTATTTATTAGACTGTGGATTCATGTGGGTATCCCTCAGATGACTTGCCGATCTAATTTTATCCTTAATTAGTTGTCGCCGGATCATCGACGCCATGGTGGATTTGCAAACGCGCGAAATATCAGCCGTGGCGAAATGTTTGATTGGTTTCGTTGTAATTCGGGTGGTGATTATAATTGGACATTCATTTCCTACCTTTGTCTTGTGAGATTCGGTTGTAAACTTATGTTCACACTCGGGCATAGAACAGACGACTCTAAGCAACATGGTAATGGCCTGTAACAATCCAATGTTTTAAGGCATCAAAACCTAGTCAAAACGTTCCCCTCGCGTCACCCGCACCTTGTACCTTGGCAATAAGGTCTATATTTGCAGCTAACCAGACCTGCGGCGCTAGGTCCCTCGCCTCTGCTTACACAACGGGAGCAATCCCGTCGTCGTCCGCGCCTCGGCCTCGCCCCCGACAATTTCCAGTGTAAATTGTACTCTATAACTTCTAGTCAAGACTGATTATCATTTAAGAACAGATCACAACATTTTTAGATAAATTAATTACCCACATTTAAAGCAGCAGTAAAAATATCACTTTTAGTTTAAAAGTTGTGGCGATTTCAAGTTCAAAATGCGCCATTTGACTAAATTTAATATTTATTGTAAAATAAATTTAGCCTTAATTATTTTCAATCAGTATTTATAGTCCTACTGAAAATTAATTATAATTATAATTACAGGAGCACTAGCCCGTCTAGCATTGTGTGTGTGTGTAAATTAATATTATAGGATTGACAGCAGCCAGCGAAGGAGCATGTCCTATCGAGAACGATAACGTTATAAATAAGTAACATAACTGTTTCTCTTTCTAACTTATGGTGTCGAACGCTCGGCGTCGCCGGTTCGATAGCGCGCAAGGAAACGAAATAATCCTCGATCCTAATTAGTTTAATTGCTTTAGAAAGCAATAAAACCAACATAATCTGTACGCGCAGGGTGGACGCCCGGCCGCCAGATGCACTGACGACCGAAGGTGGTCGGAAGCGGCTGGATGCGGAGGGGGGAGGACCGGGTGTGGTGGCGTTCATTGGGGAAGGCCTGTGTCCAACAGTGGACGTCTAAGGGCTGATATGAATCTGTATACAGCACAATCATCATCAGGTTATTTTTGTCTCCACTGCAGGAGCACAACCCTCTCTCATCTGCCGGAGACAGACGGAGGATTTGGCCTACACACCCCGCGCTGGCCAGACGATGTTTCTCGATTAAAAAATCATTTAGATCGCCAGATCCACCAAAATCACACGCGCATAAAGTGAACGGGGGCAGCCCTGGATATTTAGTTATCCTTTGCCTGTAGTGCGTACTCCCAACCCTGCTTCTATCTAGATGTAAAACTGGCGAAAGGAGGTGCGTGGCGCTTCTTCACGTATTAATACTTTGGTCTGAGTATGGCGAGTCCCGAGGAAGTATTGCTTTGAGACATTATAGATAACCTTTCCTGCATATATAAGTAGGAGGTACTTACTACCGAAAGGTTAAAGGTGTCCTAACCATGTCGGGGCCCCTAAGCAATGCACGTGTCGGGCCCCCTTACCGTGTTCTAACGTCCTGAAATATAGTTTTTCTACCACAATGCAATGCTCCCGCACGCGTGGACTAATTTGCAATCCGACTACGACTCCGAAGCCCACGTCAACGCCCACGCCCAGGCCCACGCCTACTCCTCTTTTCACTCTAAGAAACATTTTCAAAAAAGACTAGATGACAGGGGCCCCTTGCCGAAGCAGGGCCCCTATGCAGTTGCCTACACTGCCTAATGGATAATCCGACCCTGGTCCTAACTACATTCCTATGAATTACCACCAATTACCGTCGTAACTCATTTATTTGCCGAGCCGGCTCGCAACTCAATGACTTAGTGTCTGAGCACCCATCCACTGATATACATAATACTGGCTCCGTAACTATCAAGCGCCTAGCGGTTGGTAAATATTTCGAGCCCCCCAGCACCCTAGCACCATGGAAAGGTTTTGTTGTTTATTATTTCATATATTTGTTGTTTTCTCTGATTTAAGTAGATTTGTTTTAATGTTAAGTAAATATGCGTGTTGTTTTAATAATATGTGAAAACCAGTTAATGGCTAATAGCTTTATATATTTGTAATATTACCTTTTTATTATAGCTGTAAGTTTTCCAAATAAAATAAAATAAGTAGTTAAGCAGCAGAACTTCTGCCCGGCAGCATGGATCGGTTCTACGGAAGTGATGCAACATTGATGCCTCGATTTAGCTTATCGCAGATGCGCGAGTTCTCTCACGGTGATATCGCTCACCGTACACAAAAATACTTTTAGTGAATCACCGTCGAACCGATTTGGCTGTGAGATGCAGCTCTAATTTTCTAGTTCCTTTCATACAAATCACTTCGTGAACCGTAGAGGGGGTAACCTAAGGCATAATGAATGGTGAGACATCCCTATACAGGCTTACAAATAAATAAGTCACCTGGATCTTAGATTATATACTACAGCTGGATAATAAAATTCCTAAATATATTTTAAATGAAAAAATAAAATAAATAATATTCAATAATTTATACATATACTAAAAGAGTAAAAAGTGCTTTCTGTACATTAATATAAAAAAATGTACCTATAGACATTACTTATGACCAGTGGAGTCTAAAAATATAATTGTTATCTGTTTATCTGTTCTATTCTGTTGAACCAATTCTGATAGAGTTTTCAGAAAAAACATAATAGGCTTCATTTTATCGCAGTCGGTCAAAAAAGTTATAGTTTTCAATGAAACAAAGTAATGCTCGGTGGAATTTGGATTG
The DNA here is from genome assembly GCA_947086405.1 of Esperia sulphurella. Lineage (NCBI taxonomy): Eukaryota > Metazoa > Arthropoda > Insecta > Lepidoptera > Oecophoridae > Esperia > Esperia sulphurella. The sequence goes on along the minus strand of OX352260.1, from coordinate 3,514,652 downwards.
CGATGGGTGAGTTAGAAGGACCAACTTAACTCCAAATGTATGGAGCGACGAGGGTAAGAAAGAAAGTGAGGTGTTGAGGGCAGGGTCAAAGGAGTAGACGCGGGAACGGGAGGGGGAAGGGGTGGCGGGAGGTGAGGGGGAAGGGACTTAACACTAAGTGATTTTCAACTTTATTTAATTGTGTAGTCCACGCAAACGGAGCTACGGGCACAGCTAACTCAGTCAAAAGTTATAGTTATATCTATGCAAATCCATCGGAGTCGATCGTTTGAATTGGCGCACATTCTACACGAGTCCTAACACCGTACTTGCAACAATATTGGTTTTTTATCAGCCCAGATGACGTAAATATCGACAGGACACGTTGTTATCGACACTCTGCGTCCGACGTCCGGATGCACAGCGCGTGTAGTCGTTTCCTTTGTTGACGAACTTGTACGTACTTACGTGTTGTGCGAATAACTCGTTTATTTAATTTTGTTTGTTGTGATTGGTGGGATTGGTCATGAATGAAAACGGGAAGAGGAAATATTTGTCTCAGGTTGGTGCAACACCTTATTAAAGAAAAAAAGGATACTTTAAAAGAAGTTAAATCTTCACAGAAATATCTAATAAATAAAATCGTAAACTTCGCGTGTCTGTACATTGAAGATATTTGTAAAAAAAAATTGGGGGTCTAAGGATAAGCAACAGAACACATTTCGATCATTTTTGAATTTTTTGTCTGTTTATCTGTTTGTCTGTGAGTTTGTGCACGCATCACTTAAAAACTACTGATCGGACTTTGATGGACTTTTCGCAGAAACATGGGGCTTAATTTGGTGTAACATATAGGCTTTATTTCATTGCAATCGGTGCAGTTAATCAAAAGTTATGCGAATTTATAGATTCCGAAAACCCGCATACACTGCGATGTAAATGTTCGACTGAATTCGTGAGCGGGAGCGGGAGCGGGTATGGTACCAGTGTAATTTGAGTGTTTGAAAATTCGCATAACTTTTGACTGAGTTACCAGATTACGATGAATTTGTGGTATAGGTATGCAACAAAGTAATGTTTGTCGGAATTTGGATTGCGATGGATTAGTTACGAGGACTACATTTGGAGAGACGACGGAAAGAGGTTTGAGGGGAGGGTTGAGGGGGGACCTGGACCTGGACCTGGAAATGGATTTAAAGTCTGAGTGGAAGTGGGATAGGGAGCGGAAGTGGAAATGGGAGCGGATCCTGTAGTGCACGCGAGCGGAGCCGCGGGCACAGCTAGTAATGAATAAGTAAGTCTGATAAATAATTATTCTCTTATTGTAAGTTGCAATTTGTAACACTCACTCCTCAGACTATTGTTTGAACTCACTCCTTAGACTGAGATACACGAGTTCTCGAGGGAGACCGCGACTGGGCAGGAGTAGTGTGGGACGCCCCCTGGCTAGATGGAGCAATGATTTGCGACATGCGGCTGGCAGTGACTGGATGAGAAGAACTGAGGATCGGGTTCAGTGGCGCGCCTTGGGAGAGGCCTATGTCCAGCAGTGGATTCTTGCAGGCTGATGATGATGATACCGAGGGCGTTTATGACACCTGCTGAGTGAATACAGTACCGACTCACTGATATAGAAATGAATGATTAATTTGGACTTATAAATATGAATTTTAAAGATGATGACTCATAAAGATGATGTTAGTTAAGTTTTTAATAATCAATCCAAATTTCTTGTTGTGTTGCTCTGTGGGCTATACTGGCCCGAATTAAATACTATTTAATTTATTTAATAAGTTGCAAAATATTTTAATTTTATAATCCATGCCACAAAAGATTTTATTTTACTAAGTTATTATTTTATAAGCTGTGGAGTTAGTGTAGTTAAGATTTGTAGATTGTTACTATATATTACCGTACTTAAACGTAACTGAGTTTCTTAAATTACATGCTGCTTATGGTCGGTTAGTAATGATTCATTTATTATTTACTAGCTGTGCCCGCAGCTCCGCTCGCGTGAACTACAGAATCCGCCCCGTTCCCACTTCCGCTCCCGTTCTCTTCCCACTTCTACTTCCACTCCCACTCAGACTCGAGACTCTCAATATCCCAATCCCCAACCCCAACCTCAACCCCATCCCTATCCCCAAACACTCAATCCGTTTGCCGCGCCGCGGCCGTTGACCTCGCCCATATGATGAACATACTTCGTTCGAGAATTTTAAATTTTTTTTTATCAAAATTTTCGTAAAAATGAGATGATTTTATTTTCATGAATGATTTCTAAATGTAATACTGAGTTACTGGAAGAAATATTAACAGTCGTTTTATCATCATCCGATATAATGGCTTCTAGAAAAATTTACTTATTAATATCTCAGGTTCTAAGTGGCGTATCAAGATGAAACATGCACCAGATTTTAAGTTAGACCACCAGCTAGACAACTGTGAAAACTGCATCAAATTTTATTCAGTATTTTTTGCGTGATGCGGTAACAAACAGACAGACAGAAATACAAAAATTCAAAAAAAATTGTTTTAGCCTCTTGGCCCTATAAAGACCCCTCATACATTTTTTTTTTAAATATCTCTATGAGAGACATAGACCAGTTACAGTTTTATTATAAGTATAGATTTGCTATTTGTATCAAAATTGGAGACGTCCTCAAAGAGAAGAATAAAAGGAGGTGCATGAAAAGGTTGATGAATGTGAATGAGGCTAGCAAGGTGTGCCAGGATCGCGTAAAGTGGCGATACATCGTCTCTGCCTACCCCTTTGGGACCAAGGCGTGAGCATTATGTATTTGTATTTATAGTAAAGTTCGATTTCCGCTGGCAGCAAACAACTTTGTATCTACAACTCTGTACAAACACTGAATAAATTGCAATTTGATATACCTACCAATGTAATTGTAAAACGACCTTCTGTTTATGAAATTAAACAAAGCACATGCAATTAAAAAAAAATATATATATCGTTTTTTTCGTAACAGCGATTTTAGCTCTGTGATTAGTTTGTGATCCAAACTGAAATTTTGCATCTGATTGCAGTACAAATAAGGCTTATAATTCCAGGAGACAAAAGAAGAGCTCACCAAACAGCACCATGGGGACAGCGATGCCCTGGAATCGGTTCTTTCTCATGTGGGGGAGTTCGGCCGCTACCAGAAGCTTCTGTTTCTGGCCATGATGCCTTTCGGCTTCATCTTCGCCTTCGTGTACTTCGTGCAGATGTTCATCGCGGCCACGCCTCAGAGACACTGGTGTAGAGTGCCTGAGTTGGAGCATTTGGACACGGAGTTGAGGTAAGTTAGCTTGTCTTTTTATTTTCTACCATCCATGGCTCTACCAACCTCATTGTTATTCAGGCGGCCAATTCTACTATTTTCAACATTTATCGTTCGTTTAAACAATAGTAACGTTTAAGTTTCAGTATTTAACAGACGCTATTTCGACAGCAATGCGTCTCGTTTTTCCTGAGACAACTGTCAAAATGTAGAAAAACGTTCGTTCCGTCTACGTCTGACGTTTGTTTAAACGTTAGCTACGGCTGAACCGCAGCTGAAGCACGAACGTTGTGCACAGCGGAGTACGAATAGTGTTAACACTTGCGTTTAAGCTGCAGTTGAATTGCGTTTTATGCGAAAATGCGTTAGTAGAATTGGCCCCCAGGGGCTCTTTCCCGTTTGCAACTTCTTAACCTCCCTACAAGTTAATTCTTCCATACTTTCTTGCTGTTTCTCCTTGAGACTCGCTGCCAGACGTTCTTTTAGTCTCGTGAAGTTCGCCCCCGAACTCATCAATTCACAAAGCCCTCCTAAATTCGTCCAGACGTTTTTGGTGCTCTTTCTCAGACATTTGACGCTTCTACAGTATGTAATCTGTGTGCATCGAATGTCCGGCATACACGTCTTTAACTTTCCTAATTCAATCACTTTCCGCTTATGTTATTGGGCCGTCGATCATCTTGGCTGGAGACTGTCTCAGCTGTGCTTCCAATAAGCTGTCTTCACCCTTAAACCTTCTCCACCTGCCGTTAGATGTTGTTGTATTCGACAGAGTTTCTTCGTACAGTATCAAGCGAGGCTGCTAATTTAATGTACTATCTTTCTTCTTTGTATTGATTTTCCTCCACCTACCTTCGGTCTGACTGGAGAACTATAACAGCTGCCTACTGATCTCCGTAGCCACAACATTTGCCAAGTTCGGTTTTTTTTTAATAAAATCGCAACGAATCTTAAGGAAAAGAAACCAGAAGTCCAATACTGGACACACGAAATTGGCCAGACCGGTTTCTATCAAAAGAAAGAAGAAATAACTCGTATTGACTAACCACCTCGTCGATGTTTGGACGCTAGAGATCGTGGGGTATGATTTGCATTGGGTACAGATGTACATAGAGGTCGTTGGTGCAAGTTAATATTTGTGAATGGTCCTGACCTCTTATTCCCATGGCAGAGGCAATAGATTGGGATTAAATAAACAGCGCGGGGAGTGTAGGCCAAATCCTCCGTCTGTCTCCGGCAGACCAGAGAGGGTTGTGCTCCTGCAGTGGAGACAAAAAATAACCTGATGATGATTCCTGAAAGACATTAACATAAGAAGCACAAGGTAAGTATTTCAATATTTTCAATAAAGATGTTGTTATCGCAATCTAACAAGAAGTGCCTGATTATATTATAAATACTTACGTCAAGTAGCTAGTTAGTATCAGATTTCGGAACTTTAACTGGGTCATCTAAGCGCCTCCTCGTTATCTATTTCAATTAGTGTTGCAATACACAAGTATGGGTTATGATTAGATCATGAATAGCAATAGATAGAAAAGATTCTTCAATGATACTGCGTATAAGGTGCTAGGAGTAGCTAGCCTTGTCTGCCACAGCTCGATTTAACAACAGCGTTCAACCGACAAGTCAAGGAACATTATCTTGCTGATACCCCTCTTTTCTTTCTTTAGAACTTGGTCGTTATCAAATCACATCTTCTAATAAATAAAATCGTAGACTTCATTTGTCTGTGCATTGAAGATATTTACAATACATATAACAAAGAAGTATGATTTTAATGTTCCATACTATTCAGATTGCGATGAGTTGAATGTTTCTTAGAGTGAAAAGGGGGTGGGCGTTGACGTGGGCTCCGGGGTCGTAGTCAACGAAAACTTTGCTGACGAAAACTTTGCTGACTTTTTTGGTCAGGTTTTACCTATTGTACTTTAATGATTACATCATCATCATCATATCAATCCTTAGCCGTCCACTGCTGGACACAGGCCTACCCCAATGAACGTCACCACACCCGGTCCTTCGCCCCCGCATCCAGCCGCTTCTGGCCACCTTCATTAAGTCATCGTTCCATCTGTCGGCGTCCCACCCTGCGCGTGCCGATCCGTGGTCTCCACTCCAGAACTCGTCTGCCCCAACGGCCGCCGGTACTGCGATAGATGTGGCTCGCCCATTACCACTTCAGCTTGCTAATCTTTCGGCTACCTATGTTTGTAACCTTCGTTCTTCGTCGGATGACATCATGGTATACAATAATTGTGTATCGTAGAAATTGTACCGGATGTAAGCTCTATAATAACGCGTGCTTAACTTCATTACAACAATAGGCTCAAATTGGCTAAATTGCAGGCTTAACAGAGGCTAATTATAACCTAAAGGTGTTGCAAAAAATTTGCTCATAGCTATTGGGTAACATATACACGACAGTAACAACAAATGATCTCACTCGATTTGTTATGTAGTATGAAAGGTAATAGTAAAACTTTTTACCGATACTGCTTTATTAACTTAATAATTCGACATTATGCAGTTTCTTTTTCTGGAAGTTATTACCGTCATTTTATTAAGTTACTAACGCAGTTTTAATATCAGTAAAAAATTTACTATAACTTTTAAAACAGAGCAAATCAAGTGAGATCACGTATCGTTTCTATCCTGTTTGTAGCTTTAGTTCTATATATTATCAGCCTAACGCTGTCCACTGCTGAACATATTCTTTCCGGAATGGACGCCACCACATCTGGTCCTCCCCATCCAGTCGCTTTCAGCTACCTAAACGGTCCATCAGTCAAGCCCAAGTAGCATTTTTACTCATTTAAGAGTACACATTTAGTTCCCATGTGAACTTAAAGCATTATTACAGTTCACTCGTGATGTATAAGCTGCATTATTGCGATTAACACCACCTATACCTGTCTAAGGGACTTATAGGAGTGTAGACTTATACTTTTATACGGTTGTTGGTGTTATAATACTCTAACAACTGTCCTTTAGTCAGCCGTCTGACTAAGAGCATTATAGGAGGGTAGAGATACGGCAATCGCTGTTTAACGGTCTACTTGTACGATGTTACTATCTATAGAAGTATTACTATCTGTATAGAAGTGTTTAAATGTGCACTGTAGGCTGTTAAAAGGACTACGTGTGTTGTCCATTAACTTCAATAGCAGTTTATCCACAAGTACTACTCTTATTTGCTGTAAGCTGAACATGAATGTGAATGTGATATTCTATTACACTTATCCCACAAGCTGACGTGTATTGTGTTTATTACGTCGCGTGCAAAAATTTGTGAAAATGAATAAAAAATCTTGGAAAATAAGAGCGAGAACCGGTGGAATAAGAAGAAAAATTGCAAAACTGGGCTAGGCGATTTAACGGACAATAATTATTATTGCGGATCTCTAAAATTTCAGTATATGAAAGAATAAAACGATGATCACAATTGACCTGAACTACATCTTAAAGCTGTACATAAGTTCACATTAGAATACATTTATAGACATTGGTTCTGTAGTGGTACAAATGTGGGACTTCATATAGCCAACAGCATTCTAACAGAACACATGTGAACCTATATACGCTCTACCGCATTAAATTGGAGTTATAACAGTTCACATAGCCGTATTTCATTTCCACCATTTTGTTCACGTAACCTAAAATATTTACCATATAAATCTCCAAAATTATCATGCAGATTTATCACAAAATACGCAGATAGAGCGATTGAGTTTTGGTTTCATGTTTTAATTAATTACCGTAGTATAATTATAATGCCAATATAATATCAAAAACTGAAAATTGTAGATTTCCTCTCAGCCAGTTTTAAATATTTTAAAATGAATATCGCGTTTTTACAGAGGCGCGTGAATATTTTAGCTGTAAATATGTATACATTTCACGATAATGTTGCATTCCCATGGCATTAACATTATTAAGTATTTAAAACAGGTATACTTACCGCGTGTTATCATAAATTTTTATCCAATTGATATCCGCCGGAGTTAATGTTTCTGATGGCCGGGCGTACACACAAAGCCAAACTAAATGAGGAAAATTAATAAATAAAAGAAATAATTTAGGACACACGTGAACTTTAGGTAGCACTGGAGTACTTTTGTGGGATTTTATAACTGTGAAGGCTGTGTATTTAGCCACTTGTTACTCTTTATTACGCTCATGGACGTTGTATGGTTCACATGTGTCCCATATAGTGCCGTAAGTCAGCCTTTAAGCCCGATGTTACTACTTAAACTGCTAATATAATGCTAATGTACAGCCATAGTGAACTTAAGGCTGTCTAATTTGTGCCCAAACTGGTTCTATAAGAGCATTATAGCAAGCTATACAGCTCTTACAGCTGACTTACACAGCTTGTGGAGTACATGTGAACCACTATACATCTTATATAGAACCCCGAATGCCACTTGGGAGGCGTCCTACGATGCACCTCCTATTACGAATGTCCACTCTGAACAACTTTCGGTTTTCTATAGGATACATTTTGGGGAGTGTGCCCAGGAATTACACGATTTGATTCCCCCACCCCCTTCCATCACCGGACTACCAGGCGTGGTGAGGGACTTCATCCTTATGTAGTAGACATACCACGCTCTCGCACGAAGCGTTTTGCTTCCTCGTTCATAATGCGAACTGCTAAGGAATGGAACTCCCTGCCAGCTTGGGTATTTCCGGACAAGTGCGATGGGATCTTTTTAAAGGAAGAGTGAGTAGCATCGATAATGGGAAGGTGAATAGGCATGTTCTGGGTAAGCGCGCTCCACCTTAGGCTTCGTCATCACTTACCATTAACAATAAAAAACAAACAAGTTTCTCCAATAGCCTTCTGTTCTGTACAAGAGGTGATCCGTCCACTGCAACTTCAGAGTCCAATCCCTTTGGAAATATTGACATACCATAGAATTTGAAAAATGTATGTGTGAACAGTTGAAAAACTGCGGACACGGTGGTGCCACAAAGTAAGTATAGCGGCGGTCCCGCGTCTTTATTTTGTGGTGGTGTTTTCGATTTAATTCTGACATTTGTCAGGCAACCTTAATGTATCTGATACTTTGCACCAGTCTTCTACCAAACACACAAAACTATCGACAGACACTTTCCAAAACGACCACAAGCCAGTGGATTATTACAGACGTAATCTTACGGCGCCAGGAGCTGCGGACGGCGCGTGGGACCAATGCGCCGCGTTCAGAGCGAACTGGAGCCAGATCTTGGAGACTCTGGCCCCGCCAGACCCTGGAACGCCCACCGGACCCTGCCAGTACGGCTGGGAATTCGAGCTGGGGGACATTCCGTACCACACAGTTGTTAGCGAGGTAAGTTATCAGGGTTACTACGAAGCCAAGTTGGTCCTGTGATCGCTTTCAAGGTTCACACTAGGTTTCCTTCCCTATGAAGGTTTATTTAAAACTAGCTGTGACCGCGGCTCCGCTCGCGTGGACTACAGAACAGACTACTCCATTCCTACTTCCGCTCCCGCTTCCGCTTCCACTCCCGCTCCAGGTCCAGGTTGGTCCAGTTCCAGATTCAGCTCCAGATACAGATCCTCGATCAAAAGTTATGCGAATCTATAGTTTTCAAATATTCACGTTTTCAAATGCTCCCGCTACCGCTCACGAATTCCGTCGTACATTGACACCCTACACTTCTTTGTTGTATGAGAGTTTTCGAAAACTATAAATTAGCATAACTTTTGATTGACTGGGCCGATTGCAATGAAATAAAGCCTATATGTTACACCGAATAAAGCACTATGCTTCTGTGCAAAGTCCATTGAAATCAGTCCAGTAGTTTTTAAGTGATGCGCGCACAATCAAACAGATAAACAGACAAAAATTCCAAAAATGATCGAAATGTGTTCTATTACTTATCCTTAAACCCCCCATTTTTTTTTTCAAATATCTTCAATGTACAGACACGCGATGTTTACGATTTTATTTATTAGATATAAATAGGCTTTTCAGTTAAGGAAAGCATCGCGAGGAAACCTGCCTTCGCCAAAATAAGGCATATGTGATGTCCATCAATCCGCACTGGGCCACCGCGGTGGACTATCTACTTATAATAAATTCCCTTTGTATTCCAGCGTGGATGGGTGTGCCAGTACTCCGGGTTTGCACCGATCGCTCAAGCGATATTCTTCGCTGGATCCTTCGTGGGAGGGTTGCTCTTCGGCTGGCTAGCTGACCGTTTCGGCAGGGTGCCCGCATTGGTTGGTAAGCGTAGCTTAGATCTAAAGTCTTTGACAGATCGGCTTCTGAAAGTCGTCGTCGTTCGTCGCATATTTGGCACTGACAGTAAACTATTAATGAGAAATGTTACTTTAGATAAATTCTTCAGACCTTGTCTAAGACGAAACGCGAGTCGATGCTTTTGGGTTTGGTCATGTTCGGTTTTTTTAAATATAAACAATACAATTTGATTGCAAAGGACTTTGTAGAACGTTATACAGGTAAATTTATTGTACCTAATTACTTAGGGAGATCGACGACTTGAAGAAGGTGGCTGGAAGCGGCTGGATGCGGAGGGCGGAGGACCGGGTGTGATGGCGTTCATTGAGGACGGACTATGTCCAGGGGTTTACATGATGATGATGACTTAGGGAGAGTCTTTGGTGTCAGTCTGTAAGTTAAAATCTACCACCGCTTTGGAAAGTCAACATCTCTGGCCAAAAGTCACGTCAATCAGAAAGGGGAATTAAGTTCGTTGACTTGTTTAAGAGGCAAGTCAAAGAGCACTTTAAACCCTCTGACGGGTCACACCTCCTTGCTCTAAATCCCTTGTTCCTGACAATTTGGATTTTTATAATAATAATAATATAATAATTCATTTAGTTCAGATTAATCCATAATTGTGTTAGTGACAGACTTTAAAAGTAATGTTAGTAAATATTAAAATCAAATAAAATAGAATCCTACAAAACATTAAAACTATTATTTTATATTAAATATTGTGGCTCTGGACTCTACATGTTTCTGGTTCCAGAACCGCACAACTGGGCAGTCCGCCCGCTCCAGTATGGTGTTAAGGAGGCTGCTGGGACTGTCCCGCACGCGACTCATCAGGGAGGTTATCCGTTTTCGCACTATGGATGGAAAACTGTCAATGAGTGCCTCAGCAAACATACCTGATGCGCTGCAAAAGCGGGGCAGTCCCAACAACATTGTATTGGACACGCAGGGCGTCCATGGATTTGCGAGTACAGCTGACCTTTTAATAGCTCCTCTTTATGCGTCACACGCTTGCATTTAAGTGTATAATTTTAATGTGCGTGTGCGATATTAAAATATATTTTTAAAATTATACATACGAGTACACATAACCGCCGTGTGGTTTTCGATAGAGTAGAATAGGACCACTCCAATTCTTCCCGTGGATGTCGTACAAGGCGACAAAGGGAATACATTATAAATACGAGGAATACATTATACATCAATCAGGCCTCCCCAACCCGTCTGGCCAGCGCGGGGAGTGTAGGCCAAATCCTCCGTCTGTCTCCGGCAGATGAGAGAGGGTTGTGCTCCTGCTGTGGAGACAAAAATAACCTGGTGATGATGATGATGACACATAACGTCAAACATAACTTTATGAAGTACTCAATGGATTAAATGTTTTGTTTTAGGAGCAAATTTAATCGGCTGCATCGGCGGTGTGGCCAGCATATTCTCCACAGGGCTGTGGGACTTCGCGTTCTGCAGGTTCCTAGTCGGCATGGCATACGACAGCTGCTTCATGATGATATACATTTTAGGTAATTATAGTTGTAACAAACAATGGTATCTGGTTAGCTGTGATTTGATACTTATTTTGGTATCAATTGAAGTGAAATTATTAGGAATTCAGTTATGTCAACATGTTATATGGCCGGGTTAGTACAGTGCAGGGCCGAGTTAAAGGGGTTTGGGCGAATGAGGATGCGGTGAGGTAAGAGGAAGGAGGGAACTTCAAACTACCAATTTGCAGTTCTATGTAACCGAATTTTAACTTCCACATTCCTCCGACAGTACGTTAACTCGGTCCCACACTGTAAATAAGTCTGTTAACTCAAATTAAAAACATACTCGTATATTACAGACTAGCTGTACCCGCGGCTTCGCTTGCGTGAACTACAGAATCCGCTCCCGCTCCCACTCCCACCCCCACTCCCACTTCCAGCTTCAAATGTAGTCCAAGCTCATCGCAATCTGAATAGTACGGAAATACTATTATGTGCAATATATTGCATACTAACCTTACGTACTAATGTATTAGAAAACTAAAAAATCCCATAACTTTTGATTGAGTAAACCGGTTGCGATGAAATAAAGACTAAATGTTAAGTTAAAAAAAACCATCAGAATCCGTTCAGTAGTTTTTAAGTGATGCACAAACTCACAGACAAACAGATAAAAATTCCAAAAATGATTGAAATGTGTTCTATTACTTATTCTTAGACCCCCCCATTTTTTTTCAAATATCTTCAATGTACAGACACGCGAGTTTACGATTTTATTTATTAGATGTTGAGTGGCTTTCGTATACGGTTCTCGATAAAATTCTTTAATGTCTTTTTCTGTTTCAGTATTAGAATACGTAGGGCCTCGCCACCGCACGATGGTCGCCAATATGTCGATAGCCCTGTACTTCGGAGGCGGCTGTCTGGCGCTCCCGTGGCTCGCTGTGTGGATCGGGAACTGGAGGAGACTTCTACTGGCCACTTCCTTGCCAATGCTGGCGGTTCTTGCTGCGCCTCTTGTAGTGCCTGAAAGTGCCCGGTAAGAAGCGGAAACTTGACCTCTCCATACCACAGATACTATTTATTATAGTATTTTACAGAAATGAACTTAAATAAAATTTATTTTTACCTAAATCTCGTTCCTCTAATTCCAATGACCAAGCCACTAGCTAACCATACCTCATACCATGAAGCAAAATAATTTTTCGTAGCTCATAGTTTCACCTCAAAGTGTTTTCCTTCATGATTGACACTAATTGGTTATTAAATTAGATTTAGAATTAGAACCTCAAATTAACAACTTACAAAAGATCAGTTCAAGCAATCCTACATTCTTTTCCGAATCATAATAGTTAGAATACCTTTAGTTTATCTTACTTTTTTCTTTATATATATTCTACTAGTAGTACTGATATATATACCTGTATAATTTTTATTTTAAGTTTGCATATACGAGTATGTTAAAATCATCTATTTAAAGTGTTTCTTGTCATGTGTTTAACTTAGCTGTGTACTCATGTAATTGAGTCACAATATATCTCAATCCTTTAACCTAATGTATCTATGTTGTAATTATTGTGACTTGTTTGAGTATCTAATAAATAAATATAAAATAAAATAAATAAACTAGATAACAGATGCACATCATTTTGAGTAGTATAATACCAGAAGCTAAAACTTTTAGATGGTTGTCGTCCAGAGGCCGCGTCAACCAAGCCGTTGATGTTTTAAGAAAGTTCGAAAGAGTAAACGGTACAAAAATCCCCCAGGACACTATGGATGATTTCATTGTAAGTATTCAAAATGGTTGCCGTAAGTATTAAAATAATTACTTGTTTCCCGGCTTAGAATAGGGCCACCCCCAATCTTCCCGTGGGTGGCGTCGAAAGGGATTGCACCAGAGAGGGGCAGTAGCGTTGTATGCCTTATTCTAGCATGCCACCATCGCGGCTTGCAATTTTGAATAATCATCAGCCTGTAAGAGCCCACTGCTGGACATAGGCCTAAGGCGCGCCATTGAACCCGATCCTCGGTTCTTCTCATCCAGTCTCTGCCAGCCGCCCTACGCAGATCGTCGCTCCATCTAGCCAGGGGGCGTCCCACACTAGGCTTGCCGAGTCGCGGTCTCCACTCGAGAACTTTACCCCAAAGGTTATCGGTTCTTCGACAGATGTGACCAGCCCACTGCAACTTCAACGTACTAACTTTTTGAGCTATGTCGAAAACTTTAGTTCTCTGGCGGATTACCTCGTTTCGGATCCTGTCCCTTAGAGAAACTCCGAGCCTAGCTCCTTCCATAGCTCGCTGAGCGACTTTGAGTTTTCGGACTAGTCCCACTGTCAGATGTCCACGTTTCGGCACCGTACGTCATTACGGGTAGGAAGTTATAGGGGTTTGTTGGTGGCATGCCAGACTAAGGCTTATTACGGCATGGCCACCTAATGGATGGCCACTTCCGGAACCACAGTACATAGCGAGCTATTTCTCCTGTGTATATTAGGATCATTACTGCGATCACCAATCGGCCTGCCTAGTGTGGTGATTGTGTTGAATCCCCTAATGGACAGCCTACCAGAAGTGGCATTCTATGGGGGGGGGGGGGGACTTATGTTCAGCAGTGGACGTGTTTAGACTGATGATGATTCTTTAGTATAACCTATACCATGGGCTATAATTACGAATGATCAGTATTTATGCCTGATTTTGCAACTAAATCTGAACGTAATCATCTTGCAGGTTGCATCGCGCCAAACCCGACACACAGACGAATCTATCGTCGCTCTCTTCAAGTCCGGTCCTCTGCGTCTGATGCTGGTATTCATGGTGATAGTCTACATGGCGTGTGCGCTGATCTTCGACGGGCTGGTGCGCATGTCGGAGAGCCTGGGGCTGGACTTCTTCATCACCTTCACCCTGACTTCCGCCACGGAGATACCTTCAGTAACGTTGTTGGCGCTGGTGTTGGATAGGTAAGGGTTCATCATCAGGTTATTTTTGTCTCCATTGCAGGAGCACAGCCCTCTCTTATCTGCCGGAGACAGGCGGGGGATTTGGCCTACACTGCCCGCGCTGGCCAGATAGGTTGGGGAGGCCTGATTGATGTTTTATAATGTATTCCCTCAGTCGCCTTGTACGACATCCACAGGAAGAGTTGGAGTGGTCCTATTCTACTCTACCGGAAACCACACGACATAGGTAAGGGTTGCCTCCATTGAATGAATTATCAGCTTATACATTTAGTGTCATTATCATATCAGTACCTTGGGGAAGATCTATGTCCAGCAGTGGACGTCTAGGGGCTGACATGATGATGATGATTGTTTATCTTCGATTTACCTACATTCCGTTTGCTTCACAGATGGGGCAGGAGAAAGCTCACGTGCGTACCGATGGTTACGGCTGGGATGCTGTCACTGATTGCCGCATTTGTACCTAAAGGTAATATTATTAAGTACTAGATGTGCCCGCGGCTCCGCTCGCGTGGACTACAGGTTCCGCTCCCATTCCCACTTTCGCTCCCTATCCCACTTCCACTTCCACTCAGACTCAATCTGACTCTCAAGTTTGAGTTTTAATTTTTCTTTAGTTTTGACAGGCATTATTGTTTTTACAGTGGTATACCTATGTCATTTAAGTAGTAGACGATTAAATAAAGGCTATTTTTATTTTATGTTTATTTAATTAGGAGTAATATTCCATTTTGTGTGTAAGGGTGTTTGAATCTGTTTGTGTATATATGTATTTGTGTGTGGAGGTGTATATGTATATGTGTAGGTTTGGTGTAGGTGTATATGTATATTTTTGTGTGATGGTGTATATGTGTATGTTTATGTGGGATGTATGTGTGTATTTGTATTTGGGGGTGTATATGGGTATTTGTATGTGGGGTGTATATGTGTATTTGTGTGTGGAGGTGTATATGTATATGTTTGTGTGGAATAGTGAATGTGTATTTAAGTGTGCTCATTTTTAACTTTATTAGGTCGGAATGCTAAGTAGATTTTCTGCCTTCCGGGTGCAGCACTTCGCTGAGTTGGGGACCTCTCACTTGCACAGTATCGTCCGCCCCTTAATTTTAAGATATGTTATAATTTAATTAATAAATCTATAATAATGATAATGAATGTGTATATAATTGTTGTGCAAGTGAATAAATATATATTTTTTTTATTTTTTCTTTTTTATAATTTCATTTCATTTACGTTCGGTACCAACTGAATCTATTTTCACTTCCGCAGGCATTCCGCAAGTGTGCTTAGCTATAATGGCCCGCTTTTGCATCAACATGTCTTACAACGCGGCGATACAGTGGGCGACAGAGCTGCTGCCGACAGGCGTGAGGGCGTCGGGCTCCTCCGTGGTGCACGTCAGCGGATATGTGGCCACTGTTGTATCGCCTTTCATTGTTTATTCGGTCAGTATCTGACCGACGACCTGAAGAAGGTGGCCGGAAGCGGCTGAATGCGGAGGGCAGAGGACCGGGGGTGGTGGCGTTCATTGGGGAAGGCCTATGTCCAGCAGTGGACGTCTAAAGGCTGACATGATGATGATGATCTGATTGAGTTCTCGAGTAGAGTGGCCGGAAGCGGCTGGATGCGGAGGGCAGAGGACCGGGTGTGGTGGCGTTCATTGGGGAAGGCCTATGTCCAGCAGTGGGCGTCTAAAGGCTGACATGATGATCTGATTGAGTTCTCGAGTAGAGACCGCAACTGGCTTAGTGTGAGACGCCATGGCTAGATGGAGCTACGATCTGCGTAGGGCGGCTGGCAGTGACTGGATGAGAAGAACCGAGGATCGGGTTCAGTGGTCCTATGTCCAGCAGTGGACTCTAGCAGGCTGATGATGATCTGATTTAGATTGATCTATTTATTTCTCCTTGTAAGGGGGCGTATAGATCGAATAGTTCACGACGGCACTCCTCTAAATCGCTTACATTGTTGTATGCGTTATATTGTCACTGTGTTAGTGCTATCGTTACGCACTAATCACCAATGTGTGCATACGTACACTAATATACCAACGTACGCATAGGTTCGGGATCAACTCCCCGCGCCCCGCGCTCGTCTCTTACGAAAAATCACGAGGCGTGCCCTGCCTCGTGAACTGTAGGACTTACACGTTTGCGAATTTATATAACGTAACGCAAATTTCTCAAATTTTCGAACCCTTCCCCCCCTCCCCCAAACATTGCGCGGACCCCCGATTATTAAGTAACACTAATTTAAATGAAACTACCAGATGCAGTTTATAAGTTTCAAATGTGGGCAATACTTTTTTTTATTATTAATTTCATTTTATAGGGTAGAGTTCTAAACCAGGGATTCTGGGTGGAAATTAAACACTGTAGGTTCGGGATAATATCCAATATACTGTACGTAAACACTTTTATATTAGTTTCACATAAAAGGTAGACACAATAGATTATTGTGGACTAACGAACAAGCGCGTAAAACGGGAACACACAAAGAAAACGTGTCTCTGCCGACATCTTGCAAAAGAAAGAGAGCGAATGATAGTGAGTGAGAGAGACTAGAGCGTTATGTGTTTCCGTTCATTCCACAGACAATAATAGTACATTTACAGAAAGCGAGAAGGGATGTTACCTCTCGTCTTACGTAGAGGGAGCCTTGGTGCTGGGTGACCCGCTATATACTCCCCCTCCAGGACATGAGAGCGACCTCGCTCATGGACTGGCACAATCTCAGTTGAATGATTACGTTCTTCAGATACAGGTACAGGTTGCTGGCGCCGAGGGCGACCCCGTGTTTGCTTAGGAACTACCGGAGCCGGTGGAGTGACGTCTCGGCCATGATATGGCGTGAGCTGTTTGACGTGATACTTTCCCAAATTCTTGCTTGGATCATTTAAGTCAGCGATGAGGTAAGTAGTAGGGCTTACTTTTTTGCTAATCACATATGGACCATCCCTCTTCGGAACAAACTTGGAAGTCAAGGTCTTCGCTGCGTTGCTGAGCACGTGCGTGTTGAGCAGAACTTGATCTCCAATTTCAAATAGTTCACCTGGTCGCCGAGACTGATCTGCATAGTATTTTCTTTTATCCTGTTGCGCCTCAACCTTGTCACGAATTGAAGAAAGAGAGCCTAAGAAACTTTTGAGGTAAGGTGTAATCTGCGGTATGAAGTTCTCCTTTTCTAGGATAGATCTGGGATCATTGTATACTTCCAACGGCGATCTTAGCTCTCTGGCAAAAGTTAAATATGCAGGCGTTACTCCTGTTGTCTGACATTTGGCAGTATTCATCGCGAATCTGATCGATGGAAGATGATTGGGCCACGAGTCATGTTCCATGCCTACTAACTGGGATAGTTGAACTTTTAAGTCCCTGTTCTTTCTTTCGGCTGGGTTTCCTTCCGGGTGGAACAAAGGTAGTAACTCTTGCTTGATATCAAGTATAAACATGCATTGTTGCATTACCGCTGCGATGAACTGGACACCATTATCTGAAACGACTTGTCGTGGAAGACCAAATCTGAGAAAATGTTCTTCAATTAAAACGCGAGCGCACGCTTCCGCTGTCGCTTCACGTAGAGCATACAGTTCGACCCATCTAGTCGCCGTATCTTCCACGAGCAAAATCCATCTTTGACCTTCTTCCCCTGGTGGGAGAGGTCCAAAGAGATCTATGGCCAGGACTTCGTTTCGCTGATTTAATATAGGTGTTTGTAGTAAGCCAGGCGGCTTTCTGTTTGACGCCTTATAACGCTGACATGAAATACATGTTTTAATGTATTCAGCAATGGCTCGTCGCATTCCGGGAAAATAAAAACGTTGTGCAACTTTTTGGTAAGTTCTTTCCTCACCAGGGTGGCCTGCTAACGGTGCATCATGGCACTCTTTCAAAATCTCCGTTCTAAGGTCCACCGGTACCACTAGTTGTGGTTCTTCACTGTCTGAGTCTGGATTGTAGCGGTATAGGACTCCCTGCTCCATTAAGTATCCTCTGCCAGACCAGCGGTGCGCGTCGATTTCCTGTCCGTCTTCTAGATCTTGAATGATCTTCTTGAGATCTGGATCCGCCATTTGATCTTGTCGTAGCTCCGATGGACTTCTTTTCGGCAAGTCGATGACGACTGAACAAATGCCACAACTTTTCGAAGTCTCCTCATCGCAGTTGGGACGACTGAGAGTATCTGCAACCAGGTTAATCTTTCCCGGCGTATACTCATAGTGAAGATCAAAAGCTTGAAGCTTGAGGGCCCATCTCACTAGACGGCCTGATGGTGATTTTAATGACAGCAACCACTTGAGAGGTTGGTGGTCTGTTCCCACAATGACAGGATGGCCTTCTATATATCCGCGAAAACGTTCAACTGCCCAGACAACAGCTAAAGCTTCACGCTCTGTTGTTGAGTAATTGCGCTCAGCTGATGTAAGTAATCTGCTCGCATATTCGATTACTCGTTCATTGTTTTTATCTCCTTGCAGCAGGACCGCGCCAATGGCGTAATTACTCGCGTCTGTTCTCAAGACGAAGGGCTTCGAGTAGTCTGCCTGAGCTAGGATGGGAGCAGATGTCAGTAGTCGCTTGAGTTCTTCAAAAGCCGTGTTTTGTTTCAGGCCCCACTGCCATGGTTGATCTTTTCTGGTAAGTTTCGTCAAGGGCTCTGCAATTTGCGAAAAGCGAGGAATGAATTTCCGAAACCATGAGCAGGTTTGAAGAAAAGTTCGAAGATGTTTAAGAGTACTAGGCTTCTTCATCTTCAGAACGGCTTGAATCTTTTCATCATCTGGTGTAATTCCCTCTGATGAGATGATGTGACCAAGATATTTAACTGAATCTCTTGCAAAGTCACACTTTTCCATATTAGCACGCAGCTTAAATAAACGTAGACGCTCGAAGACTGCACGCAGATCTTCAATATGCTGCTGCATATTTGGCGAGATAACCAGCAGGTCATCGAGGTATGCCAAAATAGTTACATCTTTTAGAGAAGATCCTGAACGAAAACGATCTATTAATCGCTGGAACGTCGCTGGCGCATTCTTAAGCCCAAAAGGCATGCGCTTGAAGCGAAAAGTGCCAAATGGCGTTGTAAAGGCTGTTTTGTCTCTATCAGCCTCCACGGGCACTTGCCAATATCCAGATCTGAGGTCTAAAGTACTCATCACACAGCCTTGTTTGGTAGCCTGTAGCAGCTCGTCGATCAAAGGCATAGGGTAAGTATCAGATTTAGTAATAGAATTTAACTTACGGAAGTCAATACAGAAACGGAACTTCCCATCCCGCTTCGGAACAAGTAAAGCTGGTGCTGACCAAGCAGATTCACATTCTTCTATAATGTCTTCGGTAAGCATTTTGTCAAGCTCCTCTTTCATCACCTTTTTCCTAGCAGGAGTCAAGCGGTACGGCGGCACTGCAATCGGCGGGTGATCTCCAGTATCTATACGGTGCTCAGCAAAATTGGTGGCTTCTCCGGTTTCCTTAAAGACATCACTGAATTCTGCAAGTAGTTGGGAAAGCATCACATGTTGGTCTGCCTCATCATGCTCAGGGCGGACACTTGGTTCAAGCAGTAAGTTTAATTTAAAATGTGGTTCAAAAAGCAATTCGTATTTTCGCTCTATATCTTCTGAGAAGAACCAAAAAGATTTACCAAAATCAAAAACAAGATTGGCTTTATTTAGAAAATCGATCCCTAGTAACGATTCATTGTTACGTGATTCCGGAAAAATTAAAAATGGAATGGACAAAGTCTTATGCAAAAGCTTAACCTCCACCTCAGCCGTCAAAACTTCCATACGCCGGGTGTCGCCGTCAGCGAGCTTAATATTCCTCGTTTCACGGTTAAGAGGATGTCCTTGTTTCCGGAGTAAAGTATATAACGAGTGACCCGCAATACAGCCCTTCGCGGCTGAGTCTACTAACGCGGTACCTTTCGCGCCTAAAATCTCAATGTCTAAGATAGGACGACGGTGGTCACTGCTAGGAAGAGTGAGCGAAGGAGTCATTTTAGTATGAGACTCCTCTTTAACACGATATGAAGACCCGTTCTGCGCGAGAGAGGCGGTCTGTGTAACAAGCTCAGGCTCCCCCTGCTTCGTAACATTGTAATTATAATTTAAGTTATTACAATTAACATCTTTAACAAAATTGTCATCATGCTCCTGGTCTATAGACAAAGTGTTGAAAATTTCTTCAGGCTGCTGGTTTACAAGCTCCTGGTCTATCAAAGAATTATTATTATCCAACTCCTGGTCTATAGATGGAACTACAAAAATATTTTTAGACACAACCTCCTGGACTATATCATATACAGAATTAATAGGGAGGTCTCCCTCTATAGATGGTGGGATAAAATTCTCATTTGTATTCTGAATTATTGTTTTATCAATTGAGTGCAAAGAATCACAAATGGGCTCACCGTCTATAGATGGAGCGGAAAAGTTAGAATTAGTCACCTGATGACTATGAGCATTTATATCATTTTTAGAAATGCTAACATAACTATTATTCAAATTAGCAACATCTGAGTGTGTATAGGTACTCTCATTAAGCATATTAGCAAATGAGCAGTTTAACTTATTATCATAACCCTTATCCATAGCAAAATTTTGGTTAATAGCTGTGCGATGCGAAAAGCTAGGTGCAACAAAAACTTGACTCCCCGTATAGGACTTCCCCTGAGTGCGACCCTGGGAGTCCTGTACACACTGAGATACAGCTGGAGTGTCAAAAGCATAAAAAGCGTTCACTTTGGACTGGTTACACTTCACACAATTGGCTCGAAGCACACCTATAGAGCCACAGCCATAACATGCAATTTGATTTTGATTTTGCGATGCCACTGAAACACTATTTTTGGCTTTTAATTTAGGGCAGTCATCTTTAGAATGGAAGTTAAACTTTTTACAATAAGCACAATACATACGTTTTGCTGGAGTTGTAGTGATACCTGAGTCTGCACTATTACTCGAGGTCTTGTCAGCTGGTTGGCCCCGCACAGAGTGGGCCGACTGAGGTTGATGCTGGGAAGGCAGATCGTGCGGCGCCCGCACCGCGTCAGCGCCGCGCCGCGGCGGCTGCGATGGTGGCGGCCCTGGCCTCCGGGCAGGATACCCAGGAGACGGTGGCGGAGGCGCGCGCGACAACGGTCCATTGTCTGGGCCATTTTCTTTAATAGCATCCTCTACACTCCTCGCTCGTCGTAGGAGATCCTCAAAACTGTTCACACTATCTCTATCAATTCTTTTTCTAATTCTCAAGTCGAGTAATCCATAAATCATATCGAGCTGGACTTTCTCAGTTAAATCCTCTTTAGGCAATTTCGCAAGTAGGGCCCTGGCTTGGGCCACAAATAAGTCCGTATTCTGTTTCTCTTGACTCATTGCGAACAAATCTTTATATAATTGGAATGGGGGCCGTCTTTCACCAAATGCACTTCTAAGTTTAGACACTGCATCTTTCCAATCAGTCACACTGGTTTTGATGCCTTGCCACCAGGTTCCGGCATCGTGTGATAACAGCAGTGGCAAACCTTTCACAGCAGTTTCGTCAGAAATGCCGGCACAGTTTTTATATATTTCAACCGCATCAATAAAATTATCTACCGATTCGGATGGCGTGCCGCTGAATTTAGCTTGACATCGCGTGAAATTCGCGCCTGGATGTACTGCAGGGGCTGCGGCGGGGACTGTGGCTGCCGCCGACGAGTCCATGGCAGGGGTCGATGACCTCACCTCTTGCAAAATTCTCTGGCAAAAATCAGCCTGTGACTGTTGTATAGTAGAAATTAAAGTGGAAAAATGATCGGCACTCATTGTAACCGACATAGAGGCGTCGGCCGGATGATCCTCGTCTTCGTCTTGAAGGGACTGACGCGCTCGTCGTGATCGCGGCATGGTAAGTACTTGCTAACTCGTAAAAGCAGTTCGTACACGTAAACCAGGCCTTGTAGTCCGTATTCCACGTGTTTTAAGCGGCGACACTCGCGAAAACAAAGTGAACGTGAGTTTAACTCTATTTCACGTGTTTTAAGCGGCAAACACTCGCGAAAACAAAGTGAAAAATTGTATCTATGTACTAGAACGTTGGGCGTCCATTTATAGGGTAGAGTTCTAAACCAGGGATTCTGGGTGGAAATTAAACACTGTAGGTTCGGGATAATATCCAATATACTGTACGTAAACACTTTTATATTAGTTTCACATAAAAGGTAGACACAATAGATTATTGTGGACTAACGAACAAGCGCGTAAAACGGGAACACACAAAGAAAACGTGTCTCTGCCGACATCTTGCAAAAGAAAGAGAGCGAATGATAGTGAGTGAGAGAGACTAGAGCGTTATGTGTTTCCGTTCATTCCACAGACAATAATAGTACATTTACAGAAAGCGAGAAGGGATGTTACCTCTCGTCTTACGTAGAGGGAGCCTTGGTGCTGGGTGACCCGCTATAATTTTATATTATATCCTTATTTTGTTAGGCATCGTAAGATGTACCTACTATGTAGCGCAAACCTAGCTAGCGCGGCAGATTTGACGCTAACATTTAATAATCATCTTTAAAAGTATTAAAATAAAGTTCAAAGGCGGCAGCGCGAGCATACGCCGCTGGGCCCATTTAACACCTACATGCAATTTTGAACTTTATTCTAACCACTTAAAGACGATTATTAATTCTCAGATAAAAATACGCTGCGTTGCTCTCCGCTAGATTTACGCAGACTCGTAACTCTTTAATCCAGCTGGTCTATTCATTTGTATAATCTGAGTCACTTTCCAGGAGCGGTACTGGAGTCCACTGCCGCTTCTGATCCTGGGCATAGTGGCTCTATTAGCGGGCACTATAGGAGTTCTACTTCCGGAGACTAAAGGCCGGTCCATGCCGCAGACGATAGCTGAGGGCGAGAAGCTCGTCAGGGAATACAGCTTATTCGGGTAAGGTGGTAACGCGAGACGGCGTCGCCCCCGGCACTGCATACAAGACTCTAGTATATATTATCTTTGATACAAGCGAATAGATTTAATCACCTACTACTACTACAGGCGCACCAGCCTTTCCGTATATTTCATTCCAAACCAAAACTAGCGCTATTTGCGTCTCGGTATCATGAAAGGTTCACCAGCAGAAACTGGTTTCTATTATTTATTTTATATATAAGAAAATCTTACAGCATTAAATATAAATTAAATAATTTGCTTAAAAAAATTGGACGCCAATTGTAAGATTTCACATTTTAACAAAAAAATAACTTAATAACAGCTGAACATAAAAATGTACAAAATAAAAACAAACGAATAACAATAGAACACATATAGGATAGTAGGGGGGGGGGGTGTGATTGTGTCCGTAGTGTTTGTGTGTGATTTGGGTGTGGGTGTGGGTTTACCATGTAAACTTGCGGTCCACTTAGTCAAAGTCAAAATCATTTATTGCATATGAGTACACTTGGTACATTTATACACGTCATTTTTTATCGACTACCGCTTCCTAGGTGTTAGCGCTGTGAAGAAGAAACGGCGGAACAAACTTCACGCAACACATCTTTTAAAAATCAAGTTTGCATACAATTAATAAAGATTGTGCGAAGCTGAATTAACATTAGTACCAGGCATCTTT
Source organism: Esperia sulphurella (assembly GCA_947086405.1). Lineage (NCBI taxonomy): Eukaryota > Metazoa > Arthropoda > Insecta > Lepidoptera > Oecophoridae > Esperia > Esperia sulphurella. The sequence continues at coordinate 3,491,073 of OX352260.1, read as the reverse complement.
GTCATTCAAATAATCGTTTATTTTATAATAGGCTTTCTTACAAAGTTGTTTTTTAATGTGAATCTTAAACTTTCTGCCTGTCATATTTAAGATTTCCTCTGGTAGTTTGTAGTAGAAGCGTATACATTGCCCCGTGAACGATTTACTGACAAAAATAAACTTGTTTTACTGAGTAAAACAAGTTTATTTTTATAACTGTTATTAACACAGTGCCCCAAAAAGAGAGATACATTTTTCTGACATATAAAATATTATCTAAAATGAATTGACCAGCTACTGTTAATATGCTTATTTCTTTAAACTTTTCTCTTAATGACTCTCTACAACGCAGATTATAGACTGCTCTTTTTTGCAAAATAAAAATGGTCTCTATATCTGCTGCTTGACCCCACAATAGGAAGTCCTAACGAACACCATCTATTATTAATTTTGTTTTCGAGACGCAAATGCGTTTATTTTCATACGACTATTGGTTTGAAATGAAATACACACGTTTGTGTGTACGTAAATAATAGAGAGCTGGTTGCTGTACAGTGCTTCTCTTTCTAACTAAAACCGTCGATCGCTCGTCCAGTAGCGCGTAGTGCCAGCCGTGCTCTGTTTTGCTGGCGTCAATAATAAATGGGCGAAGATACGTAGTAATGTTTAGTATTCTCTGTCCCGGGCGAGACAGAACTATATAGGTGTTGTATGCCTAATAAACTGCTGTTTTCTTCAAAATACATTTTTCGCCAAAGGTGAATTTGGTCAAATAGTCTTTAGTCAAGGGTTTGTTTTTTGTTTTGTTTTTATAAAGTCTTTATTAAGTATATATTTAAATATAGTACATTGCATGACACAGTCAACAACACACAAAGCTAAAAAACTTAAATATTTCACCAGCAACACGCTATTTGGAAATTTATAACAATGTTATGGCATACAGAACAATGAAGTTGTACATAATAACTTACGGTGATACGTAATACTGTAACGAGCCAGACGTTCAAACCCAAAATTTAAAATAAAATATATATATCTAGTTATGGATAGTAGGAAGAAGATCCTTCAATACAAATTATTGAATTAAAAATATATTTAATAATGATTCAATTGTCGCACAAATTTGATGTATTTGACTCTCGGGAATATTAGAGATCATTTCTATGGGGAAATTTGATTTCATAATAGATTCAAGTAACAAACTCTAATAAAATATTAAATATTACTGAAATTAGGTGAAAGTGAGTTTGTCGTCCGTAGTATGGGTTGTGCTCGTAGTAGAGGGATCGAGGAGATGGTATATTCTTTGAAATCGGAATGTTCGAATCTCATTAGTGGAGTATGACGTTGAAATGTAAAAAAAATCAAAATCAGAATATTTATTTTCAGGATTGGAATGCATTATTATTGATTTTTCTATTTTCACTCTTTTGTTTAACAAAATTGGCGAGGATATATAAGGCAAGGGGGGGGCGGAACGGGGTCTTTTGATTGACTGTCTTTTTGGGGTAAGGGGTTACGCTGCCCAATTTTTACGCGATTAAATTTTAATAGAGTCATAGTTTGTGATATTGTAAAAATTATTGATTTTGAGCTAGATTGCAAGAAATTGGAATCTAGTTTAGTTTATTGGTGTGCTTAGGCAATATTCTGATTGGTGAGTGAAGGTCTAGGCGGGGACCTGAACATCACAGTGGCGACACACGTCTTGATTCTTCACTAGCTAATCAGGTATTGAACGGTTTCTTGGAGAGAGAGCCGGTCCGTGTTATATTCCACAGCGGATTACATCTCCACGTCATTTGACGGCGATTCAAACGAATTATTCACAATGTCTAGACAGTGATTGTTGTGTTTGATTCCAAGAAGCGTCTGCAACTGCCGTTCCTTATCTATATATTTATATATACACTGTTTATTAGGGCTCGGTCTTTGAGGCGTTTCCTAACCCCTCAGTCTCATTGACCAATACACAGGCCATAGGGATAGGTACACTGGGATTGGCCCCCACGTAGAGCTGTCGAAATAGCATAGTTAGAAGGCTTCCATTGCACCTTGGAACCCTACAGAACACACCTACGAAATTAATGTTAAATGTCGAGGCTATGGTCTCTAGTTGTTGAATTACATTTACTAGCAGCTTAGGGACCGCAAGGTTAGACAATGCTATAGGTAGGTAAAGCCTAAATAAAAGTATTGATTAAATAATTAAATGGGAAGGGTTTGTGTAAAATAGTCAGGCTAAAACTAAGGTTCGTGCAAATTAACTAAAGAAACTCGGAAATAAATAAATTCGATAAATTGATAAAATTAACTTGTAAATGCGTGTGTTAAAGAATTTCAAAATTGATGTTTTAAATTCAAATGATAAACAATTAGTTTTGGATAGTGTGAGATTGGTTCTTGGTGGTTTTCATATGTTGTACTACCAGAATTTGAATATTAAGCCTTAAAGTCCTAAATTGGTTTTCCAAACTATATTTTCTTAGTCTCAACTTCATGCACTAAAGATAGATTTGTTTTACTACGGAAAATTGATTTCCTAGATATTTACTTATACCAAACGGAGAGTATTATCTATAGTAGTCACTGACTGATCTAAACTTTAGCAGCAATTGTTCCTATGTGCATCCAGATGTCTGGAAGGCTTGGAGAACTAAACCTGGTACTTATCTAATTTGATCTAAATTTGCAATACCATAATTACCAAGAATTAGTCACACTTCATAGAACTTTAATCAAAGAAATATATTTGATTTTGAGTAGATAAGCTCAAATATGTACGGAGTGGATATTGTAGCAATAGTCGAGAAGGAGAAGTATATGTTGTGTCCAAGGACTGTTAGATAGGCCAAATTATTGAATATAAAAATAATGGCATAGCAGGAGGGAGATTGGAGGTTAGGGAGGAGAACTAGAATAACCTCAGTCTTCCTGTCTTGACTATAAAGTCTTTGTTCTTCCTTTTCCATATATTACCTACGGGTTTTTAAGTTCCTCTTAGATTAAAGGAAATTTTCAGATTTAAATGTTAAATATATGCAAAACAGATAATTTTAGTACAGTTTAGTCTTGGGATAAATACCTGAAAGACAATTGAGCAGGCTGATGTTATTCTATGGGGATTGGAAGGTGGTTCTCCTCCCCTCCCGTTATGCCGCATTAAATTAAGATCTATATATTTTATCACTATATTTTGTAGAGTTATCTTTAGGTTATATGGTTTTCACAATGGGTCTCGGGTCTTAGCGTTTTCACGTTGTTTTAATATTTACTACAGTTCGGCTCTAGTAGTAGTAGATTACCTAGATAGGTTCAATATAGGAGGGTAATGTATGGGACTAGCTCTTAAACCAACAGGTTTCTATAAATCGTTTATTCAGCTAATTAAATAATGTTAAGGATAAATTAAGTTTAGCTTTTAATTGATAGGTATATTATTATTAGGTTTTAAATTCCGTATTGTGATATCTCATTCAAAGTTCGTGGGTTACAATTCTTAAATCACAACGTAGGTCCGTTATTTTCTTTATAAGCACTAGACGATCACATCGGCCAATACATAGTATGTTCAAAGTTATTAGGTAGGTATAGGTATAGTAGGTATAGAATAGAATAGGTAGGTATAATATATTAGAGTATAGTTAAAGCGGAAAAGGTTAGAATAGGATTAGTTAGGATCGTCTGTTCAGATATAAATTCAAAATTAAATAATAATAAAATAATAAGAAAATAATAAAGATTAAGAGGGTTATGGTGGGGGGGGGTACAATACAAATTATGTATTTGTTTATGTACTCCTTGGAGAGTTACATTTATGGCAAGTCTTTAGTCAAGGGTGATTTTTGTCAAAATACCTTTTTTGGTTGCGCTTACACACACACGCACGTATATCTTGAATTATTAAAATACTACAAAAGCCTTTAGATACATACTGTCCACTAAAACAGTAATAATGATCGAATTAATTGGATCACCATAGGAGTAAATTGGTCATCGTCTATGAATCATGTTTTGATTTATTTATTGCAGAATATTTATGTATATATTTATATAACATATGTATTTATTTTTGTAAAAAGTATTCATATATTACATATGTCGTATATATCTTTTACATAGTAATGTGTAGGTATATGTATAATTTATAGATTACATTTAGTATATTTAAAAAAAAGAATTTCATTGACATGCAACAAACCGTCTACGTTCTACGCTGGACAGCGCCAACTAGGTCTATTGGACTTAATTTTGTAGTATTATTCGCAGTAAGCAGTCACATAAATGTGACTAAAGGCATTATCTATTATATTATCTTCCGCTTTTGCTTTAATCCAAGATATTCGTCTGTCTATCCGCAGAATAACTCGATCGATCAACTGGATCGATTGAGTTGAAATTTGAAAAAACGATTACCCGGTAATGACAGGTTAATTATCATGACGATGTTTTTTTTTATGTTACAGCAAACCAGACGTGGACACAGAAGACTTAAATGACAAACAGAAATCTCTTATCACGTAACGGTGCTAGCATACAAAATGTATTGACTCATACGAACTTATACCTCGGACGGGTAGACTTGTGCTGTCCTAAAAAAAATGCCTGACCACTTGTCGACTTACATTTTAGTCTTCCGAGTTTAAGGACCTGTGTATTAAACATACATATTATTTCCTTTATTTGCTCTAGAGTAAACCTTAAAAATTCCGAATTAACGTAAACCGACTACAATTCTGTAAGCGATTCTGCCAATATTCGTCGGACTACAAAATCATTTTATACTCTCTAACGGGTCAGACAAAGGTTGACTTGTGAGATTAACATATCATTTTGTATGGGGACTGTTAGCCACTCCTGCGCACTGCATATTGAGAAAAAATAGAAGAGGTCAGGCATATTTTTGGCGGATAGTGCTTTAAATGGGAAGGTAGATCTCCCATTAAACAATAAATAGATAGGTATTGATGGGAAGGGTAGATTTGTTCAATTAGTAGATAGGTAATATTGGTAGTTTAATTAATTTGCTCATAGTTCATAGATTGCATTGGTCAATTTCAATAGGGTAGGTATAGATCGTACAGTTCACGACGGCACGCCCCTCTCCTACCCTAAATCGCTTACATTACATTGTACGCGTTATACTGTTACTGTGTTTTATCGTTACGCACTAATCATCATGTGTACATACGTATACCAATATACTCACATTCGGATAGGTTCGCATAACTCGTCCCACGTTCACCCCTCACGAAAAGTAGCGGGGCGTGCCATCGTGAATTGTATTATCTGTACGCCAGTTAGAACTGCGACGAGAAGACCACCAAAAAGTTTTTAGCTTCGTGGCAACGAGGAAAGAGCAGATTAAATTAATAACCGTTTTTAAACGTGTTAAAATAAAGTTCAACGGCGGCAGCACGAGCATATACGCCACTATACGATGGATACATTTTACTCCTACTAGCAATTTTGAACTTTATTTTAACTTATTAAAGACGACTATTAATTGTGAGCGAAAAATCCGTGGTCATTTACAAAAAGTTTTTGTGAACTGATAAATGAAAAATGTGCAAATAACTATGTATTCTAATTTTACTAGTAGCTAGTTATTGAATGAAATTCAATTTACTTTAGTAGGTATTGCATTGTATTGTAACAGGGTTACATTTTAACTTTAGATTAATTAGGTTACATATGTACCAAAACTTTCTAACTTTGAGCTCTCATTGGGCCCGATTCTGAAGGCACACATTTAAAATTTGACAGCGCTAAAATTGGTTTCGTCTTTATCTTCATAATACTGTATGACAAGGATAGCAACAGTTTTAGTGCTGTCAAATGTTAACGTTGTGCCTTCAGAATTGAGCCCATTAATTACTTTATTTTATCTTTTTATTTTAAGAAACTATCTTACTTCATTATATCTACAAGCTATAAAACATCGCAAACAGCGCGGCAAAGAAAGACGTGTCTGAGTCTTAGTTTTGACATGTCGTCGCTTAGGTTCCAACACCACTAAAGTCAATACTTGGGCTCGATTCTGAAGGTACAATGTTAAAATTTGACAGCACTAAAGCTGTTGCTATCCTTATCACACAGTATTATGAAGATAAAGACGAAACCAATTTTAGCGCTGTTAAATTTTAAATGTGTGCCTTCAGAATCGGGCCCATTGAGAACTTTACAGGAGGACAAAAATTCTTCAATATTTACCAACTATTCTTATATATTTTATATTGAAATAACTCAGTACAGCGTCCAGATAAATATATGTTTTATTAACTAATTACTTCTCGTACAAATTTGAATGACTATTGATATGAAAATCAATTTCCCACTTTCCGTGGAATAATGTCGTAATTACAATTAAACTGCAGTTGAAAATTGAGCACAATTTTAAAAATTACAGTAGTGCATAATGCTGAACTAAAACTTTATTGCGCCACAAATCGTGCAATTTTATCAAAAATGACTTACGTAAGTAATGTTAGAACTTAAGAGCCGTGGTAGCCGGTTGGTTGTACACTCGCCTCACGTTCTTGAGGTCGTGGGTTCAAACCCCGCCCGTACCAATGAGTTTTACGAAACTTAAGTACGGTTTATTTATAATACCACAGGCTTTTCGGTGAAGGAAAACATCGTAAGGAAACCTGCATATGCCGAAGAAGAAATTCTGAGGCGTATGTGAAGTCCACCAAATCGGCTTGGGGCACCGTTGGTGGTCAGGGGTTTGGCACAAAAGATCCTGAAGGGTCAGGTCTTCCTGGCCCCCTAAGAAGATAAGTTTATGTTAGAACTGAAGCGACGATATGCTTGTAGGGAAGACGTATGAAAAATCAGGGGCTTTCTTAAAAGTAATATATTATGAATAGATTCTATTTTCCAGTTATACCACTAAATTAGCATTAGCACTAAACCAGAGGTTGTGAATGAATGAAGTGATAGGGTTATTAATTTATTTATATAATTTATAATGGTATCAGCTATCGATACTAGTATTATATATGTCGTAGGTTCCTGGTTCCGCCGAAAATGTGGGCTCCCAAATTGAGTTTAACGCCGTTACAAAGTTAACACATTTACTAGCTTCAATGACACTACATGAAATTACACTACATTCACGGCAGACGATCCGTCAGCGTAACGCTTGCGCACCGCACGCCTTTCCATCGAAAACTGTCTCGAGTATGCGCCTGCGCCAGTTATACCCGACGTTCCTGCAGCGCGCGCTCGCGACTATAGCCGAACAAAGCCGAACGGCGCGCTGAACACGCGCTGTGCCTTCAAATTAGCTCCTCTTTTATCATTTCGCCGACATATATTTTTTTGTGAAATGCTAAAGAAATCTTTTGATACAGTCTTTACCAAAATAGGTATTTACGTTTTAAGAACATTTTATTCTAACTCCAATATGAAATTAGCCTGTCGATCGGGCACATAAGGTTCATTCGGACCTATTAGTGCCGCCTCAGTCCTGAGTCGTTAGTTAGATTAATGAATAATGTGTCATACTTCTAATGCAGTAGACTATATATCCATCATGCGTCAGTGTTCCGACAGTTATGTGTCAGTGGTCTGTCAGTGCAGTGTCAGGTGCGTGAAATTTAAGAAACTTCTTAAAATATACCATATGTCATTGCATCAGGAACAAAATTAGCATGTATTCATTTTTCATATTTACCTTTGGCACATTTAAAAAACACTGAGACGGAACGAATTCGCACTGTGACTGCACTGATGGCTGCGAATAAACCTTAAAGGGAGTTTTAATGATTTTGTTCATGTTTTTACTGTTATTCCATGGTACCATGTTTCAATAACTGGTATTTATTAAAACCCATATTATGATGTAGTCATTGTTGCATAATGTCATATTGTATTTTTATAATATTCGTTTAGGGGGGTCTGAGGGAGGTGGGGGGAGGGGGTAATAGCATATAACAAAATTGGTTCAGTATTTGGTAACAGTATACTGAAGAAGGTGGCCGGAAGCGGCTGGGAAGACGGAGGACCGGGTGTGGTGGCGTTCATTGGGAAAGGTCTATGTCCAGCAGTGGACGTCCGGTCGTATTATATTACGTATGTAATTAATGTACTAATGATTATAGCGTAGACTGTAAAAATGGCCATGAGGATCACGCTCGTTTTTTGTTGTTGTTAAATATGCAGATATTTAGCGCTTAAAAAACCAATAAATACTATGGAAAAATTATTTAAATCAGATCAAAAATGAGGAAGATACAGCAATTTCAGTGCAATAGTTACAAAAACGGAAGTTCCAAGTCGCGTCGTGGGAAGACCGAGCCGCAGCACACTAGCGCAGTCTGCCGCAAACAAAACACGCGCGACACAGAGCGGTGAATGAAACCCGAGCGAGAGGGTTAGAACATTGTAACAAGTTACGTCGATATAAAAAGCGCGCGCGCTTTGAAAAGTTGTGTTAAATAAATTTAATAACTTCGTCATTTCTTGATGGATTTTAATAATTTTAAAAATATAATCCTCTGCAATGTATAGCGCATACTAATTAAAAATCAAAAATATTATTATGTGATTGATCCTCATTGTACCTAATTGCTATAAGTATTTATGTTTCATGAAAAGGTCTGTCGAGCGTACAATAAGAATGAAAAGTCTGAATTATAATAATTATTTTTCATTACTACATGATGTCGAACAATATTTTAGCACAATAATAAAATAAGTTTACTTTTATTATTTGTTTTATTTATGACTAGCTGTGCCTGCGGCTTCGCTCCCGCATCTACTCCCCTCAATCCTCCCCTCAAACCTCTTTCCTCTTACCCTCGTCGCTCCAAATGTAGTCCTATAATCCATCGCAATCCAAAATTCCGCCGAGCATTACTTTGATGCATACCAATGTAATGAATGCGAGTTCTTGAAAACTATAAATTCGCATAACTTTTGACTGAATTGGCCGATTGCGATGAAATAAAGCCTATATGTTACTCCAAATTAAGTCGCATGTTTTTCTGAAAACTCCATCAGAATTGGTTTAGTAGATGTTACGTGATGCGTGCACAAACAAACAGAAAAACAGACAAAAATTTCAAAAATTATCTAAATGTGTTCTATTACTTATCCTTAGGCCCTAAACATTTTTTTTGCAAATATCTTCAATGTCAGACGCACGAAGTTTACGTTATTATTTATAAGACTAGCTGTGCCCGCGGCTCCGCTCGCGTGGACTACAGGATCCGCTCCAATTCCTACTTCCGCTCCATATCCCAGGTTCAGGTCCAGGTCCAGGACCAGGACCAGGACCAGGACCAGGTCCAGATCCAGGTCCAGGTCCAGGTCCAGGTCCAGGTCCAGGTCCAGGTCCAGGTCCAGGTCCAGGTCCAGGTCCAGGTCCAGGTCCAGGTCCAGGTCCAGGTCCAGGTCCAGGTCCAGGTCCAGGTCCAGGTCCAGGTCCAGGTCCAGGACCAGGTCCAGGTCCAGGTCCAGGTCCAGGTCCAGGTCCAGGTCCTGGTCCGGGTCCGGGACCGGGACCGGGACCGGGACCGGGACCGGGTCCGGGTCCGGGTCCGGGTCCGGGTCCGGGTCCGGGTCCGGGTCCGGGTCCGGGTCCGGGTCCGGGTCCGGGTCCGTGTGCGGGTCCGGGTCCGGGTCCGGGTCCGGGTTCGGGTCCGGGTCCGGGTCCGGGTACAGGTCAAGGTCCAGGGCCAGGGCCAGGGCGAGGTCCAGGTCCAGGTCCAGGTCCCGGGACCGGGACCGGGTCCGGGTCCGGGTCCGGGTCCGGGTCCGGGTCCGGGTCCGGGTCCGGGTCCGGGTGCGGGTCCGGGTCCGGGTCCGGGTTCGGGTCCGGGTCCGGGTCCGGGTACAGATCAAGGTCCAGGGCCAGGGCCAGGGCGAGGTCCAGGTCCAGGTCCGGTCCAGTCCAGTCCAGTCCAGGTCCAGGTCCAGGTCCAGGGCCAATTCCAGGCCCAGACCCAGGTCCAAATCCAGATCCTCAACTCTCCCCTCAGCCCTCCCCTCAATCCTCCCCTCTACACTCCTCTCAACCCTCCCCTCAACTCTCCCCTCAGCTCTCCCCTCAACTCTCCCCTCAAACCTCTTTCCCTCGTCTCTCCAAATGTAGTCCTCGTAACTAATCCACCGCAATCCAAATTCCGACCAACATTACTTTGTTGCATACGTATACCACAAATTCATCGTAATCGGTTAACTCAGTCGAAAGTTATGCTAATTTTCAAACACTCAAATTACACTGGTACCATACCCGCTCCCGCTACCGCTCACGAATTCAGTCGAACATTTACACCCTGCATTCTTCGCAGTGTATCGTCCAGGTGACCTTGGCTCGCGTGAACTATAGAATCGCTCCCATTCCCACTCCCGCTCCCGCTTCAGCTTCCGCTCCCGCTTCCGCTCCCGCTTCCGCTCCTGCTCCGGTCCCGCTCCCCTCCCGCTTCCGCTCCCGCTCCCGCTCCCACACCCACTACCCTTTTCCCACGCCCACGCCCACGCCCACGCCCACGCCCGAGCCCACGCCCACGCATACTTGCACTACAATTCCCACCCGCAGCTCCAAATGTAATCCAAACTCATCGCAATCTGAATAGAACGGAAATACTATTATGTGCAATATATTGCATACTAACCTTACCTACTAATGTATTTGAAAACTAAAAATGTCTATAACTTTTGATTGAGTTAGCCGATTGCGATGAAATAAAGCCTATATGTTACACCAAATTAAGCCCCATGTTTCTGTGAAAAGTCCATCCAAGTCCGATCAGTCGTTTTTAAGTGATGCGTGCACAAACTCACAGACAAACAGACAAACAGACAAAAATTTCAAAAATGATCGAAATATGTTCTGTTGCTTATCCTTAGACCCCCCAATTTTTTTTTTTGCAAATATCTTCAATGTACAGACACGCGAAGTTTACGATTTTATTTATAAGATAATATTAAAGCTGCTAACTAACTGTACAGTTTCTAAAAGTTTCTCAAAACTTGAAACTAGAATTGTCTAACAGGGGGCTAATACTTCACCATCAACCGAAATATGTCTACTGCTGAACATAAGCCTCCCCAATAGATTGCCACGTTTGTTGCTCCATCTATCCTAAATTCCTATATGCGGCACGTGATTTATGGACGCCATAGATAAAAATTTGAAAATTGCTGTGTTGTTTCCGGTAGAGTAGAATAGGAGCACTCCAACTCTTCCCGTGGATGTCGTACAAGGCGACTAAGGGATACATTATAAAACATCAATCAGGCCTCCCCAACCCGTCTGGCCAGCGCGGGGAGTGTCGGCCAAATCCTCCGTCTGTCTCCGGCAGATGAGAGAGGGTTTTGCTCCTGCAGTGGAGACAAAAATAACCTGATGATGATGATGATAGATAAAAAAATAAAAGAGATTACATTGCGTACAGCAATATTATATTCTATCTCACAATCACGTCTGCTTGATACTGAGGTACATCCTTCCGTTGATGTTCTGCTTGACGGGGTTGATCCGCTTCAGGATCTGGGTCATCGTCTCCACGAGCCGCTCGCTGCTGACGCCCGTGCGCTTGGACTTGAACTTGGTGAGCAGCTCGGTCGTCGTCATGGGCTTCCGGGCGAGGTAGCGACGCACCGCTTCCTCGGTCACGCCGCATTCGCTGCAAACAAACATCATCGTAAATCAAATCGTCCCTCGATGATCAATTCTCTTATCTAAATATTTACAATTCTCTGTAAGTACTGACGAATAAGCGATGTGACGACGGCCGTAAACAAAACGCAATAGGGTAAATGAACTGCGAGCGAGGGCGAGAACATCGCGCTTGGGTTGTAACAAGTGACGTCGACATAAAAAGCGCGCGCTTGCGTTAAATAAACTTTAATAACTTCGTCATTTCTTGATGAATTTTAATAATTTAAAAAATAAAATGCTAAGCAATTTATAGCCATACTAATAAAAAACAAAAAAAATCTTCAAATGTGGTTGATCCTCATTCTTATTATGTACCTAATTTTAAAAAGAATTTTAAATAAAGGAATAATTTTTATGTTTACGAATTTTTAACTACACGCATATCTATAGTATTTCTAAGTAACTTACGAGTATGTCGGATCGAGCTTGGGCCGCTTGGCCGACGGCTGGTTGGCGGCGGCCGCGTTGGCCGCGGCGACGGCCGACGCGGCGGCGGACGGCGCGGGCGCGGGCGCGGGGCCGGGGGCGGGCGTGGGCGTGCCCGAGCGGGACGTGCCCGCGCTGTTCGGTGCGCTCGCTGCGACAAGTTAACAAGGACTGTTAGCCGTGACCACAATCAAGATAGAATGGTGAAGTAGGCGTAACACGCGTGTCAACGATAAGCAATACACGGCACAAACTATCAAATGCTTAGACGCATAAAGAGTGCGCGGGAGGGGCGCGCTGTGTTCGAAAATCGGCATGCGCGGAACTGACATAAACAAAATGTCTGAACCGTTCTATCTTGATAGGATTTCTGTGGCCGTGACTGTTCGTAAAACCACTGCATATTCGATTTTATTATATCAGATGGCGTACCACGTGTCTGGTGCTAATTTGAGTATTTTTATTTAATTTTTATTTTTATATTAATTAATTTCTTTTAATTTTACATTTCTATTTTATTTTTAATTTAAGAATCAACTAACATAGTTTCACAAGATTCAAAATATGGATAAATGTATGTAATTTACATTTAATGGCGTGAGCATTATGTATGTATATATGTTAGTTATGTATGTAATTTTTCTTAACTGAATAACTAGTTTCTCATAATCATATGAAAACAAACCCATGTGCGTCTCGAAAACTAAATAAATAATAGATGGCGTTCCTAAGTGAACCGCAAAGTTTACATGGTAATAGAAACCTGTTTTTGCTGTCGGTGCCTCTATCATGTACATGTTACCGAGACGCAAACAGCTTTGCGTATGACTCTAAGCACAGAAAATAGAAAAGTTATAGCCACTCGTTTACTTCAATCTCGCGCGTGCCAATTTTCGGACACAGCGCGCCCCTCCCTAACACCATTTATGCCTCGCGCTCACGTTTTTAGTGAGGAGATACAGTTATGCAGTTAGAAATCGCCCAATATGGCTCTTTTGCAGATTTTTTATCGATGTTTACCCGACCTTTATTCGGCGCGAAATGAGTAAGCCGTTGAGTTTGTGCAATAAATTGCAAATCGTAGGCACGCGTGTCGCCCCTACTTCACCATTCTATAAGAAAGCCTATTATAAAATAAACGATTATTTGAATGACATAGATGCCTGGTACTAATGTTGATTCAGCTTCGCACAATCTTTATATAATTGTATGCAAACTTGATTTTAAAAGATGTGTTGCGTGAAGTTTGTTGCGCCGTTTCTTCTTCACAGCGCTAACACATAGAAAGCGGTAGTCGATAAAAAAAATACGTGTATAAATGTACCAAGTGTACTCATATGCAATAAATGATTTTGACTTTGACTATCTCGATAGGATTTCTATGACTATAGGTTTGGAATAATAATAATAAATAATAAATAAATATCGCAGACATTCACATCAATCATCCAGTCCCAAACTAGGCAGAGCCTGTGCTATGGTTACTAGATAACGGATACACATACTTAAATAAATATATAAACACCCAAGACTTGGGTATAAACATTCATATTCATCATACGAACATTTGCCCCTAGCGGGATTCGAACCCGCAACCTCCAGCGTGGCAGTCCGAGAACTACCCGTTCCGCCACGGAGGTCGTCAATGAAATAAAGACATGGTCAAAATTACCTGAAGCACCAGCGCTGGCGGAGGCGCTCTTGTCGTTGTCTTTGCTTTTACTCTCTTTAGTCTTCTTGGGTTTCTTACTGCCGTTCTCCGGGTCGGTGTCCGAATCTGAACTGAACTCACTACTCGACTCTGAAATATTGAGCAATTACTCATTAGAGTTTGGTTTCCGGTAGAGTAGAATAGGACCACTCCAATTCTTCCCGTGGATGTCGTACAAGGCGACTAAGGGAATACATTATAAAACATCAATCAGGCCTCCCCAACCCGTCTGGCCAGCGCGGGGAGTGTAGGCCGAATCCTCCGTCTGTCTCCGGCAGATGAGAGAGGGTTGTGCTCCTGCAGTGGAGACAAAAATAACTTGATGATGATGACTCATTAGAGTGACGGATACATTCAAATAGTTTATTTTATAAACTACAAGATTAATAGATTATTACAGTCATTCGTCGGCTCCGTAGCCTAGTCGGTAGTACACCTGCCTGCGAAGCTCGGGGTCGCGGGTTCGAGTCCCGCCCAGGGCAAACATTCGTGTTATGAGCATTTGTGTTTGCCTTGTGACTGGTTATATATATTATGTATGAATATCAGCTGTCTGATACCCATATTACAGGCTTTGCCTAGTTTGGGATCAGGTGGCCGTGTGTGAAATGTCCCCACATATTATTATTTATTATTATTATCCTTAAAATTACGTCAATTGAGTACGGTTGAAACATTAAAATTAACAGGACAAAACATATTGGAGCTCCCACGCTAGAGCCTATTCAACTGATCAACATACATTTTTAATCACGTATATGAACATATGCACATGTTTACCTCAGGAAAAATGGTTCCCTCGGGAAATAAAAACTTGGCCCACGCGGGCGAAGCCGCGGGCCTTTGCTAGTCTATTTATATCAGTAACATCAGGGTGTATCCTTTAGCCACCCCTGACACCAAAGATGTGATGATGACGTCGATATGAATATCTGGTGTGGTGTCGCCCACTGGGGAAGGCCTATGTCCAGCAGTAGATTGTGACAATGAGTGGGCATCCGATACCTACGATCCCACCATAATGTCAAACTACCCTCCCGTCCCGTACTCTGGCGACCGCCGTCTCATCGCCGCAGTGCGTACCGAGCCGCGAGCGAATACGACACGATTACGGACTGCAGTGATTATCGATTGTGATTTCCTAGTTTTCTAGTGAGTGACTCTAGCCACCGTTGACACTGGCTAGATCATCGTGTATAGACAATAACGGGCCCGCACGTCGAAGGAGCTGCGACAATAGCTGTGAGTACCTCCTCATCTCCTTTGTGACCCCTACTATTCATTGTCACAAGATGTCTAAGGGCTGGTTTGTTGCAGTCGACTCGTCTGCGTGTTACTGACCTTTCTTCACGTCGTCTGTGCCCTTCTTCTTCTTCTTGGTGAGCTTGCTGGCGCGCTCCTCGCCCTCCTTCGTGGGCTCGTCCTCCTGTTCAGACTCCTGCTTGTTCTCCTGCTCCTCTTCGGAGTCCTCATCGGATGTCAGTAGTTTTCTGCAAATAAGAGCACGACAGTGAATCGTCGAGTGTTCGAGATTGTTGGTCTCGTGTAGTGTCTCCTACTAATATTATAAATGCGAAAGTTTGGATATTTGGATGTTTGTTACTCAATCACGCTTCAACCACTGGACGGATCGTGATGAGACTTGTCCCACATATAGGTTAGGTCCTGGATAGTTTTATACCCAAAAAAAATCCTTCCTACGCGAAATTATTTAAGAATTTGTAATGTTAAGTTGTCCACGCAAAGTTAACTTAATATCGCCCGCAAAATACAGTATGCAGTACTGTGCTGTCATACCTTTTTTAAAAAAAAAAAAAAAACTATCATACCTTAGAGCATCCTCTTCTGCGACTCCCTTCAACTCTTTGTTCACCTTCGTCTCGTGGTCTGATTCACTGCAAATGTAAAGAATTTTTTTAAATTCCACGGCCGGAAGCTTGCATAGTATTGTAACACAACAGGGCCTCGATGGTCCGAAAGTCTCGATAATCAAAACGCAACTCTGCAGTACAGAGTACCATGTGATACATCTGCTGCAAAATAACATTAATATTTTGTTAGATAGTTCCGTGAACAAACCTGTCAGACGAGTCTGATATGTAGTCCTTCTCGCGACCTTCTTCGTCCCCATCGTCGCTATCCTCGAAAGCCTCGTCCTCTACCTTCTTCTTCTTTTTCTTCGCTGCAGCAGCTGCAAACAAATATAAGAAGCTCACTGGGTTGACCATTCTTTCTCTCTCATACACACACCTACACAAACACTCTATCTATTACACCCCCCCCCCCCCTCCCCCCCCCCCCACACACAACCTTATTTTATTTGTATTTATTGTTTTTATTTTACTTATTAACTTTTTTTATGCTGTTCTAAAGTTTCTTCATTGGTGGTGATAGCCTGGTAATTTATCATACAGGTTTCTACCTAGTACAAACATCAGTCTCTCACCAAAGTTTTAATGATTTTACGACTGTATTTAGCTCTTATTTTTTATCTGTAACCTTTGTGTAGAGAAAATAAAAATATATACCTTTTTAATTTATTTTTTATTAAACTGTCGACAGCGCAGGTATATCGGTAAGCCATATAAACATGGTTGTGCGGTGAATAGCACTTAAAAATTATGTATATATGTAAACGCTTAATTGTACCAAAAATCACAGCGACAACAATAATAAAATAGGAATTAAACTGTGTACAAAGGCGGACTGAAAAACGATGTACCTTTCCCTTTCTTTTCCTTTTTCTTCTTGGCGGCCGAGTCGCTGTCGTTGTCCTTCTCGGCGGCGTCGGAGTCGGACGAATCGTCGTCAGAGTCTATCCACTCGTCCATGTCGGATATTTTGAGATCTGTGAGAGTTAACAGCAATCAACATTAATGTTCATGAGTTAACAGTAATCAACATTAATGTTCATGAGTTAACAGTAATCAACATTAATGTTCATGAATTACATAGGTGCAAAATATCTATACTTTATTCCAAATCAATAGTCTTAACCACTCAAACATCCCGGGTACTACAGTACCCAAAATACACTGACAGCGCACAGTAATTGCTAGTCTAGTCAATTAGGCGTTTTTAGTTTAATAAAGTGTTTCTAGATTGCGCGCTATTAAAGTTGTCGACTACTGAAGTATAATTTCAATACTAAATTCATTTAAAATAATTGCAATTTATAATATATATTAAATAATAGTTTGATACTTTGTTCTTTTTACATCTATTATTATGTCAATGGGACGCTTGAGTGGATATGCAAACAAACGCACTTGCGGCTCGAAAGCAAAATAAATAATAGACGGTGTTCCGAAGTGGACCGCAAAGTTTACATGGTAAAACCAAACCTGTTTTTTATGTTGGCGACCCTGTGAGATGTTACGGAGACGCAAATAGAGTTGGTTTTCGTATGACTATTGGTTTGGAATGAAATATAGTTACAGGAGCGATCCCAGCAAGTTTAGGCGGCAATTATAATCAACTAGCTGTGCCCGCGGCTCCGCTCGTGTGTACTACAGAATCCGCTCCCGTTCCCACTCTCGCTCCCTATCCCACTCCCACTCCCACTCAGACTCTCAAACCCAATCCAGATCTCACTCTCTCTCGCTCCAACTGTAGTACAAAAAAAAACAATCGCAGAATTTTGCGTATAATGGCTTCTAGAAAAAAAGACTTTATTAATATCTCAGGTTCTAATTGGCGTATCAAGATGAAACATGCACCAAATAAGTTAGACCTTCAGCAAGACAACTGTGAAAACTGCATCAAATTTCATTCAGTAATTTTGGCGTGATGAGGTAACAAACATACATACAGACAGACAGACAGACATACAAAAATTCTAAAAACAATTATTTTGTCTTCTATTGGCCCTATAATTACCCCTCATACAAATTTTTCTACAATATCTCCCATGTACAGACATGACCAGTTACAGTTTTATTATATGTATAGATGGTATTAAGGTAGTAGGTAAATTTTTTGCGCCGGAAATCACTCGACTCTTAAAAATTAAAAACTTTCTAAAAAGCCTGTAACTTTTTTTTAAAGATAGAAAGTGATGGGATTATCACCTTTCTTAGCCTTTGAGCCCTTGGTCTTCTTCTCGTCTGGGTCATCGCCGTCGTCGGCCGCTTCGTCGCCGCGCATGCGCTTCCGGAACATCAGCGAGAAGTAGTTTATCACCTTGTTACGTCTGCGCAGTGAAAAAAAAAACAGTCAGTGTAAACTAGTTGTCATACAAATGTCTAAACGGAAAATAAAATATTAATTTTACCTAGCGGAGTTTAATTCTATTACTCTGTATGGCACAATAAAAAAAATACAGTTATAATTATAAAGTACGTATGTATTGGTATTGTACTCATATATAGGTGGTTTTATCGCTAAAAGCGATTTCTTCCAGATAACCTTTAGGTAGAGGATGAGAATAGCTTAGGAGAACTCTATCCTACTAATATTATAAATGTGAAAGTTTGGATGTTTGTTACACAATCACGCTTCAACCACTGGACGGATCGTGACAAAACTTGGCACACATATAGGTTAGGTCCTGGAATAGGACATAGGATAGTTTTTATCCGGAAAAAAAATCCCATTCCTGTATGTATGTATGTATGTACGTACGTACGTATTTGAATGAATGAATAAACAGCCTTTATTATTAATTAAAAAAATATATAAATAGTACATAATGTTAAAACTTATGAAAAAAATCTGCATTTCTTTTCAGTTAGTATGTCCTGTAGCCACATAGGCCTCCTCTAACTTTTTCCAACTTTCCCTATCTCTGTATGTAACAATTCTTAAATCATGATACAATAAGTTCTGGCAACACACCGTACCTGCCAAACTCCTGTTCCGCCTCCTCTGCGGACAGAGCCTTGTACCGCTGTATGGGCTGGAAATTGTACCACTCCTGCAGCGGGTAGGCGTCGATGGCGCCGTCCGCCGCGTGCGTGAACACGTAGAACGCCGCGTTCTCGGACACGCCGCCCTCGCGGATACCTTTAAACCTGCACCGCGGATTGACAGACATCATCAGCTGAAATACGTCCACTATTGAACACAAGCCTCCCCACTTATCTTCTCTTCTTAGGGGGCCAGGAAGACCTGGCGACACTACGACCCTTCGGGATCTTTTGTGCCAAACTCCTGACCACCAACGGTGCCCCGAGTCGATTTGGTGGACTTCACGAATTTCTTCTTCGGCATATGCAGGTTTCCTTACGATATTTTCCTTCACCGAAAAGCCTGTGGTATTATAAATAAACCGTACTTAAGTTTCGTAAAACTCATTGGTACGGGTGGGGTTTGAACCCACAACCTCATGAACGTGAGACGAGTGCACAACCAACCGGCTACCACGGCTCTCCACACTTGTGGTAGGCTGTCCATTGGGGGATTAGCCGTAAACGCCACGCTTGGCAGGCGGATTGATGATTATCCAAACATACTCAGGAGAACGCTGCGAGGGACTGCTCCCTTAGTCGCCTTGACGACACTCACGGGAAGATTGAGGGCGGCTCTATTCTGAGCCGGGATCCACACGACTTATTGACGAGTAGGAGTTGTTGAGATAGAAACGCCGCATAATTAGGAACCACTACCTACTTTACAAAAACACTATTTGTTCGCTCGTAGTTCTATTGAAGATGTCGAGCAAGTTCTGTCGGTTAATAACATAATATTCCATATTTTCCTAAAATGACCTTTTTCCAACTTTTATCTATTATTATTGTAAAATACGCAGACATTGAGACTAATACTGCTTATATCTAGTTTTTCACATATTACTATTTCAATCAATCATATATTTATTTCTGTTTTCCCTTTGTTACATATAAGTTTATCAAGTTTGTATTAAATTGGTTTATAATTTGAGGTATTATTAGTAGTTCAAGTAATTTGTTCTAAGCATCTACTAGTGCACGAGGAAGCTGGGACGCCCCGACACCAGATAGACCGACGACCTGAAGAAGGTGGCCGGAAGCGGCCGGAATTGGAGAGCGGAGGACCGGGTGTGGTGGCATTCATTAGGTAAGGCTATGTCCAGCAGTGGACGTCTGAGGGCTGACATGATAATAATGATCTACTACCCGGTTACTTAGAGAAAAAAGATTTGTTCTACCACTGCCAGGAAATTTTATGTTTTAAATTTAATACGATTGGTTGGTCTAGTCATTTTCAGTTATCCACTGGATAGACAGACAAATAAGCGTTGCTATAAAGGTATCCACACTATAACACACAAACTTTTTATTATTTTTACACAAAAAATATGAAAAAAGGGAATATTTCGTACATGTTTTACGAAGAGTCACCGTCGTAGGGCCGCTGACGACAATACTCACTTCTTGCCTGTCTTGCCGCCCACCTTGAGTATCCAGGGCTGGTCATCAGGCTTGTACTTGCGCGAGATGATGCCGAACTTCTTGCGTCTCGCCTCCTCGCGCACGTCGCGCCCATACTCCGAGCCCGCGCCGAATCTGACGAATCGAACCACCAAGTAAAGATTAGTATTAGTAAAAAAAAACACAAGATAAAAGGCAGGGAAGTATAGGTCAAAGACATTGTGGAGGTTACGTCAATTTGTTTTAAATATCTCAACCAATATTCCA
The DNA here is from genome assembly GCA_947086405.1 of Esperia sulphurella. Taxonomy (NCBI): domain Eukaryota; kingdom Metazoa; phylum Arthropoda; class Insecta; order Lepidoptera; family Oecophoridae; genus Esperia; species Esperia sulphurella. The sequence continues at coordinate 3,470,663 of OX352260.1, read as the reverse complement.
TAACATTTAATTTTTAAATCGGGCATTTTTACATATATGTTACTTTCAGCTTAATCAGTCAAGTAAAATAAACTACACTAGTCCAGATGTGGAAGTATGAGGAATAAAATAAATTTCGTATCCTGCATTAAAAGTAAAAAAAAATTCACACAATACAAAACTGTTTAATATTATCGCTGTTTAGGCAAAGTTGTTGAAACGCCAAAAAAGGATTTTACGGTAGAAATTTTGAAAATAGATTTTTACCTAAACAAATATCTTTTTATCTAAACATCAGATTTTGTTAAAGGATGTTCAGATAAAAATATATTGTTTATTTAAGGTACAACCAACCTTTTTTCATTCTCTGCCTTATAATCCCATTTTGGCACTTCATCAACTTTGTCTAAACAGTGACAATCAAATCATTTATTTGTGAACATAGGTTAAATAATGGTTTTAATAATAGATAGTGTGGAGATCATGCTAGTGCAATGCGCAGAAGTCTTGAAGTGAATTAAATGATGGCATGTTACATGACATAACAATCTTACATGACATGTCAAAGAGGTGATATTGCAAAAATAGTAACTTTGTATAAACGTCATACTTAGGCATGTCTTCATCAATCCCTTTGAATTCCTTTATATTATTTTCTCTCTCCATCTTGACATGCGTCCATTTTGCGAAGTCTACATTCAGTGTCGCATTGAATCTCATAACATGGTACTTCTTTTTGACATTCTTTGGCACTCGGATCTTAAACTCTTGAACAGCAGCTGACTGCTAAGGAAATGGTAACATGGTAAGACATTATATTTCCACCTCATTCGCTTAGTGGCTTGGTTGTTAGACTGGAGCACCATTAGAAGTTGTGTGTTCATTTCCAATGGGGACAGTCTTTCTTTGAGTAGTCCATACAAAAAAAAAATATAATGCAGAAAAATTTTGACACATTATAAGAATTACTTGAGTTAAGCAATAACAGCAATTGACCTAAATGTAACTATGGTGTAGTCAGTAATTTTTAAAAACAGTTTTAATGTTTTAAATGTATTTATGAATAGTGTATGAAACTGAAGCAAATGGACTCACCAGCTGCATACTGGAAATTGTTAAAGTGGGACTCATACGTGGAAATTGTTATCAGGTAAAACTTTCCCCCCCAATATTATTCCCTTATCTTAAAACTTTCCCACCCTATTGATTAGAAGAGTAGTTTTATGACGCCCTCTATGAGCTATTCAACAAGTTTGAAGAGTTTTCCACACATTTATTTCTGAATGGACTATATAATTATGTCAGTTTACTTTAAGCTCCAACTTCACCACTATTCACTATCTATTGGCATTCTATTGGGCTTCAGAAGTAAGCTGTCTTCTAAGGAACTTTCGCATGCAAGGTACCTACTACCACAAATTAATCGTAAAGGATGGAGACATCGGTTGGTTTGAGACAACGGCAACCACAAGGCACTTGTTGGGGAATGCCTTTGTCAAGCAGTAAACGTCAGCAGGCTTAAGATGATGAGTTTTCAATACCAACTATGAATGCATCATCAGAGGCTTTGGCAACTGAACAATGACGCATTGTATATGTTTTGGTGCACAATAAAGAATATTTGAATTGAATTGAATGACTATAACAACTTATATCACTTGGTATCTACAAAAGGGTGGTACGGCTAGCCAATAACCGCTATGCGTGGAGGCGCATTTTATACGGTGGCGATCCTCAGCAGTGAGGGAACGACGGTGATAAAAAGTAAGTACAAAAGGGGGCTCTAAAGGTATTTTTATAGACTAATGATTTAAATCCTCACACTACCGTACTTCAAATACCCGGACGCCAAAAAGTCTTCAAGTTTTTCCAGAGTGCTCCCTTTAGTACACTCTGACCCATTTATACACTTCCAGCTAGACATCACAATGTTTCTCATTAAGTGCAATGATAATGCAGGTCGGTGCATTATCCAGCAGTCCAGTTAGATAACCACTACTGAACACTGCTCTTAATGGCTTCTAAATTTCCGTAAATCATCTAGCCTCTTTCTACAAAATATGAGAACACAATGAAAAGAAATTTCACAAAAAAATATTTCAAATACGTACCGAACCTCCGGGTGTCGTCATTTTTCAGTTTTGTTTTAGAATATTTATCTAATAAACTAAAACTAACATTTAACAGATATTTCAATACTCTTTAAATTCATGCCTAAATTGAACTTACTTCTCCCTTATTTTATTTTAAAAATTACAAAAAGTCGAAGGATCACGGCAAAATTTGCCAAGTTGACAAATTGCGTTTCATTCATTAGTTCAAATCAACAAGATTCCAATTGTCAATTTTTGAAAAGCAAAAACTAAACTCAACAAATGCCAAAAAATGATACGTTCCGATATCTTATCTTTTACGATTTCCTCAGTCAATCACCATGGACTATCTCGATAAAAATGCATGAAGAACAATCAAATTATACTTTGTATATAATTTTGTATATCAGAATAAGAAAATCTAATACGTTATTTAACTACCGTCAAAAGAAAATCAAACTTTCTTGTTACATACCTTTTCAAATCATGATATATACATAGGTTTTGAATGCGCTTGCATTTCACCGCGTTTCTGTTACATTGTACTAGCGCTTGTGATACTTTTAACTGAGATAAGAATATATTTTGTCTATAACTCTTTTTCTGTTTATATTCCCTTGTTTATCAGTAGTCATTCGAGAAAAACATCTAGTACCTGCATGTGTTTTTAAAACTTAGGATTTATTTTCAAAATTTGCTTATAAGCCCAGTAGTAAGTCAATTTACTGGATTTATCTTTTAAAAAGATGGGGAAAAAGAAGAATAAGAACAAAGTTAGCGGTGCTGTGAAGACTGCAGCCAAAACGGAAAAGAAATTAGCAAATAAGCTTAAAAAAGAGCTTGCTAATTTAGGAGAGGTTAGTTTATAAAATTAATAATTTTGAATGTAAGCAATCAATTCTTATTTTTTTAATTATTTATACCAACCTAACCTACTATTACATCTTTAGTAGCCTGGCGATCGAGTATGATGATTTGGTCAGATAACAAATACTATTTTTATTTTATTTATTTATTATGGGCCTTTCTCTAATTGATAGATAATCCACAGGAGGACATAGCGAAAGTAATAGCAGAGATCGAGCAGGAGGAAGCGAAGCGTTCGGCAGCCACAGAGAAGAACCTCACAGGCCCTCCATCAGCGAGGGCATATGCGTCACTCACTCCTCATCCCACCAACAATGAGTTGATCTTATTCGGTGGGGAATACCATGATGGACAGAAGGTAATGATATCTTGTAAGGCATACCCGGCAACACCTGGGTACTTTCATGTCAGACCCTGAATTTATATGTTGTACAATGTAGAAATGAAGGAATGTAGGCAGGCCAAATAAACAATGGGCAGATGACGTTGCTACCTGTGCGGGTAAAGACAGAGAGTCATGGAAAGCAAAGCTACAGCCAAAGAGGGGTCCATTTACAAATAGAGAAAAACTAACCATACTAACATCTAGTGAATAAGCAAATCTAAATATAACTAACACCATCTGGAAATGTAATTTAAGAAAATTGGAAATATAAAGACTATTTATTATTTTTATTACAATGCTTATTATAAGCTATTATTCAGCTAAGGGATCTATGGAAGCGATTTTAACCAGCTATTTACATTGGTTTTAGTGATATTAGATAGCCATGCAGGAATAACAGAATAAGTCTTATTCTGGCATGGCCACTTTCAACTCAGTAACTCTTAAGCCTACCCAATAGAATGCCACCTTTGGTGGGCTGTCCATTGAGAGGAATTTGTCATAATCACCATGCTTCGTAGGCCAGTTGGTGATCATAGTAATCATCACAGGAGAACACTGTTGCTTATCCCTGGTGCAATCCATTAGAGACCTTGATGACACCTATGGGAAGATTGGGGTCTATTTTAAATAGAATAAGTGTTTACTGCCACAACAAAAAAAATTATTTGCCCATCAGGCATGATGTTCAGATGCTTTTATGTCCCGTAAGCCCTCATTGTCTAACACTCACAAATCCATGTTTCAGACAGTAGTGTACAACGAACTATTGTTCTACAACCTCGCGAACGGCAGCTGGCGGAAGGTGAAGGCCCCGGGCGGGCCGCCGCCGCGCAGTGCACACCAAGCTGTTGCCACATCCGCCAACAAGTAACTATAAAAACACTACTAAATATTTCATCATTGGAATAAAAATTAGGAAGGGTTACCCCCTGTAAAATGATAGCTTATCTTGTTATAGGGGCCAGCCATACCCCATGAGATCATTTGTGTCAGTCCCTATGTATAAGTGTTACTTCCATCAACAAGTGCACTCTACACAAAAACTATTCATATCATTTAGCACTATTTTGCAGCTAAGTGGTGGGAGCCTGTAGTCCTTGGGTTTAGGATAAGGACATCATTATCATTACATCCTCTACTGGACATATGCCTTTCCTAATTAACGCCACCACACCTGGTCCTCCGCCCGCCGCATCCAGCCGCAGCAGATAGTTTCGTCATCTATTCTCTCTGCATTTCATTCTACTACATTCTTTTTATTATTCCCGATATTGCACTTGACCTCAAACTCACCTGATGGTAAGTAACGATGAGGCCTTCAATTCGTCTCTTCTTCTTCTCTGTCGTTCCCTCACTGCTGAGGATCATCATATCAGCCCCTAGAAGTCCACTACTGGACATAGGCCTTCCCCAATGAACGCCACCACACCCGGTCCTCTGCCCTCCGCATCCAGCCGCTACCGGCCACCTTCTTCAGGTCGTCGGTCCACCTGGCGGCGGGGCGTCCCACCCTGCGAGTGCCGATCCGCGGTCTCCACTCTGAGGATCGCGACCGTATAAAATGCGCCTCCATGCATAGCGGTCATTGGCCAGCCGCACTGCTTCATATAAGGATCCGCCAGCCACCCTCCTCACCGGGTCTGACCACCTCGTCGGAGCTCGTCCTCTGGCACGCCTGCCCTCCACTTGTCCCAAGATGTTGAGCCTCTCCAGGTCGTGCTTGGGAGATCGCACAATGTGACCGAAGAAGCTTAGAGTCCTTTCATTGCAGATAGTGGAGAGCCGTTTTGTTATGTTGAGCTCTTTAAGAATGGAGTCATTTGTTCTCATGGCTGTCCATGGTATACCAAGTAGTTTTCTCCAACACCACATCTCAAAAGCATCAATTTTGGAAAGATCTCGACTTTTAAAGCACCAGGTTTCAGAGCCATACAAAAATATTGAAAAGACGAGGGCCCGTACCAATCTCATCTTGGTTTTGCGGCGGATGCTTCTGTTTTCCATACTTTCTTGAGGTTGGTCATAGCGCTTTTGGCCATTCCGGCTCTGCGGTTAATTTCCTCGGTACAACTGCCTTCATTTGTTAGGAGTGACCCAAGATACACAAACTGACTAACCCTTTCGTATCCCTGTAGTGCATTAGTAGGTGGAAGCAGCTGCCCGCGGTCTACCACCATTACCTTGGTTTTTGAATGGTTGATCTTTAGACCAAGTTTGGCACTTTCTACTTCGATTTTCTTTAGTAGTATCGCTAACTCTTCCTCACTAGAAGCAACTATGGTTGTGTCGTCTGCATATCTCACATTTGTAATTTTCCGACCTCCCACCGCAACGCCGCCATTCCAGCCTTCCAAAGCCTTCCTCATTATGTGTTCTCCGTACAAGTAAAATAGTTTCGGTGATAGAATGCAACCTTGACGTACGCCCCTCTCCGTATGAAATGGTTTAGATTGTGAATCTTCCAGTTTTACGAAACTAGTCCCGTCAAGGTACAAATTCTGTATTAGAAAAGTGAGATGCGTGGGGACGCCCATTTCCACCATCACATCGAACATAGTGTTCCACTGTACGCAGTCAAATGCCTTGGCCAAATCTATAAAGCACAAGGCCAGCGGTTTGTTGAACTCGCGACATTTTTCAATGAGTATGCGTACATTCAGTATCTGTTCCCGAGTGCCCTTTCCCGCAACAAAGCCAGACTGTTCACTCGGTATCTGGCGCTCTATGAAGGATGTTAACCGATCATTTATAATGCGTAACAGTATCTTGCTTGCATGCGGCATCAGCGACAGTGTGCGATAGTTTTCGCATTTTCGCGTGGAACCTTTCTTGTGAAGCGGTACTACAGCGGACTGAGTCCAGTCATCAGGCCATTGCCCAGTTTTCCAGATCTTCTGACATATCTGATGAATGATCTTCATCCCTTCAATGCCAAGATGTTGTAACATCGCTGCTGACACACCATCAGGACCCAATGCCTTATGTTTGAGTTTCTTAATTGCATCTTGCACTTCCGAAAGCAAAATTTTGGGCTCTTCTGTGTGGTCATCCCACCTTCTTTCTGTAAACTGTCCACTTTCATCCCGATATAGCTCATAACAGTAATTCCTCCATCTTTCAAGGACTTGATCGAGTTCAGTCACGATGCTGCCTCTACTGTTTTCTAGTATCCAGCTCTTTGGTTTGAAGGCTCCGGTCAGTTGTTCAATTCGTACTTGTCCGAAAATACCGAATCTGGCAGGGAGTCAAATTCTCTTCTGAATGTGGTTGTGATAAAGTTACAGTCATATTGAGATATAAACACCTTTTCCAGGGGAGAGCTGTGGGTGTTCGGTGGGGAGTTCACAAGTCCATCAGAAACACAGTTCCATCATTACAAAGACCTGTGGTGCTTCTCGCTTGCCGAGAAGAAATGGGAAAAGGTAACAGTAGCAGGCATAGTCATAATCATCACATAGTACTTAAGACTGTTTCAACGTTTGTTACCAGATTTTCCTGGCTGATCAAATCGTTCTAGAAGTCTCACTCTTAAACTACAATGTTTCTAGTGAATCTTATATGCCGACATCATATACCGTATTCTATTTTTGAACTGTGATCACGCATAATTTTGAAAATAACTACTGATAATTAATTAAAAAACATTTCATTACGCAAAATTTTCGGTCAGCACTATAACGCATGACTTTGGTAATGTTTCGTGGCTAATTAAAGGGACATTAACAGCTGAAAAAAATCAGACATAACTGGGATATAGTCCCATTGAGCCGTCATGAGCCATAATTTTGAAAAAGGATACAGTTATTACTTTAAAAAATAACAAAGTGACGCGTTGATAGAGGAAAAATAGCGTCAAATAAATGTCTCCTCTACCTTTACAAGGTTTTAAATAAAAAATTAAAAATAGGAATATGAAAGTAGAGCTATTACTCAAATGAAATCACTAAAAAAATATTACAACTATTCAATAATTATATTAATTAAAATTTTCGAAACATTCCTTTATAAGTCGATGCGTCGACCCGCTGGCTTCAGTCTCGCCCGAGGGCTTTCAGAGGTAGGACGTGTGTCGCTCGTTTTCCCGCCCTAACGGTCAACAACTGCATCAGCCTTTCGAATTGTACGACGACCGCAAGTTTTTGATCGTGAGTTTATTTGTTAGGTACTTATTTTATTTTGCAAAATTTTGTGATAACACTGTAACAGTGTTTGACGTAATTAAGTAAAATGTAAATGTGGTCACAGGAACTGCTTAATGGTATATGATAAACTCACCTAATAAAGACTCGTTTAAATGGTAGGGATACATTTTATAATAAGTGGTGACCAGGGTCTTGTGACGGATCGGGAAGGTAGGCAGAGAGGAAGGGAGGAGCGGGAGGCGGACGACATGGGTTAGTCCAACCAGTCTAGTAGAACTAATAGTAGGACTGGTTGGAAAAAAAGTCCTACTAGTCCTACTGCTTAGTATGACATATTGGAAATGAATAAATATAATAAATAAATATAATAAAAGCAGTCCAACTAGTTCTACTGCTCAGTATGACAAATTTGAATCAAGTAGGTAAATTTAATAAATTGAGTCCAAGTAGTTATACCATGTTATGTTTGATATTTATTAATTTTCAGCTTGTATGTTATACCGAGGGCCGCAAATGTCATTATTGGTTGCGTCAATCAAGCTGTAGTTACTCAACGGTCCACTAGATTGCGCTACAGGTAACGAATTATCACAATTCGATAATTATTGAAAAATTAGACTTTTACGCCATCTATGGTCGAATAGTCGTATGACGTTATATGTTTTATAATGTTATAGCATTTACAAACCCCAATAGATGGCATTTAGGTAAATAACAAGACATATGTATGTAATCAATGATGATAATACCTATATTACTTAGTACAAAGATAATATTATAAACTACGACGAGCAGTTAATGAACAGTAGCTCTCAATTTCATTATATAACAGCTTTGCTGTCTAACACATTTCGTTTCATGTTTGCTGTAATTCATTCGCTTACCCAAATAGCTCATATCTTTGAATGCATTGATGCATAAGAAGTGACATTTCTTTAGCTATTAACGGAATGGAACGTCGTTGGACGTTTGCATCGCGTGTTTGTTGTACGAATATAAGCTACAAATGAAAACTCAAAAATTATATCTCGAAATCTTAGCTTACGGAACGGAACGTCGTTTGACGTTTGCATCGCGTTTTTGTTGTACAAATCTGCGCTACAAATGAAAACTTTCAAAAATTATATTTCGAATTTGAGTTTGCAACTTTAACTTTAAATTATTATTATTACCTTATTATCACCTCTACCCATAGTAAAAATATAAATTGAGTACATAAGCAAAGCGAAACTAAAAATGGTATGGATCGACAGTATCCAAAAATCGTCGATTTAATTATGTTAGGGGAAAATTCATATTAAAAGAATTTAGAACACTGGTTTAGTTTTATTTAAAAGGTTCAGATTATTAAGATTTTCAATAAAATAAAATATTAATTAAAATACTGCAATCGGCCATTTTGACTGAAACACCAATCACAGTGCATGACGTCACGCCTAGGTAAACAATACTGTCATTCTCTGTGTTTTGTTGTTGTTAGGGATACGCAAAAAAATAAAAGTAACGATACTGTATTCGATACCAGTGTCGCATCAAAAGTATCGATGCCGACGATAGTATCGAATCAAAAGTATCGAGTACTTTTTCATCACATTAGAAACCTCAAAATTAATAATAAAAATAGTATAAATAGAGACGGAATATTATTATTGGTATAATAATAATATTCCGTCTCTATTTATTTATTACAATAAACATTGACATAATGGTAGATGTAAATATGGTTCTTTTTAAACCCCTAGTCTTTATCACTGCAATCAGACCAAAATCAGACATAAAAAGTAATTTGTCTCCATGCAACGACATCATATTTTAATAAGATAGTGGTTTCCTCTAAATCTCGACCGAGAGGGTCGTTATGCATCAGCAAAGCAAGAAAGAAGAGAACGGTAATGAGATGACACTCTATGAGTATACAATGCGGTTTGCCGCATTTACACACGGAGCGTATGGAGCTTGCGCTGGCGTATTCTCATCCCTGGCGCTGGGCGATACGCAAAACAAAGTAGGTCTAGTATCGGTACACCAAAAAGTATCGAGTATGTGACGAAGTATCGATACCTAGTAAAGTATCGTAACAAAAGTATCAAGTACGAAAATACTTGGTATCGTAACGAAAGTATCGATACTACTCAGGTATCGATACTTTTTGCAGATCCCTAGTTGTTGTGAATACTACTGATTACGCATTTGGATTGATTTTTTTTCTTTTACGTGTGATTTATCGACTCCACTGTACTATAACAATGGAACCAAGCTTTGTTAAGGCAAATAGCTCAAATTTGCCCAGGATTGATGTATTAATGTTGGGCGATTTCCTCGCAACAAATAAAGAATTTTGCTCGCTGAGTTACGAGAAACGTGAAAACTTCCTTGTAAGTAAATTTTGTATTTATCTTTACCCTAGATACAACCAACCTAGATATAATCAAACTTTTTGAACTCGTGCGAGTTTATTTTACTTTCATAGGTAATCACAATAAACTTGTCATTGTTTATTTTTGAGGTGAGCTCCCTCACAGCTTGTATGTTGCTATTTTAGAGTTAATACCATGTTAATACCCGATAAAACTAGTACATTTCTGTAACTAAAAAACACCTACTAGTATAGTATTTTTCCTCATAGTAAACACCTAAAATCGGATAAATCACCAAGTCAGTGTGTATGTATTTGTTCTAATTAATTTCAATTATTTTAGGTCTTCAAGACCATTATATGGGGATGATGCAATCAGTTATGTGCAACTAAAACGGGAAGGAAACATTTGTACAGTAAAGTGCAAAATTTGCCCAGAGCATAAAGTCCATGCAAAACTATATGCTGTTACATTGATGGTTGATGAAGATGAAGAAAAAGTAATATCAATCGAATGCCATGATTGTGTTGCTCCCCAGGGCGGATGTAAGCATGCCATAGCGCTGCTTATGTGGATCCATAGACGAAGCGAAGAACCTTCATGCACAGAAGTTCAATGTTACTGGCGGAAATCAAAGCTATCAAGAGTTGGCACTACCTTGAAATTTATATCTGCAAAAGATCTATCTAAAGGTAGCCCTATATTGCCTTCCAACTCCACAGTTCTTGAAAAAATTTTAGAAGAAGAAGGGAAATAAGACACCAGCAATGAAACGGGAAATAATAAGCAAGAAACTAGGGAAAAAAATCAAGAATACTGGACTGTTCATATCCCAAAAATATCCAATGATAGCAGGTTCCCCTGATGGAATATGTCAAGATAGCATTGTGGAGATAAATGTCCCATAAGCAACAAAACGTATCTCAATTATATAAAAAATGGGGAACCCAGCAAGAAATGCTTTGCCCAGGTTCAAATGCAAATGTACCTAAGTTGTCTAAATAAGTGTTATTTCAGCATCGCAGACCCAAATTTTACTACTAATAAAAATATAGAAATTATATGTATAACTTTTGATGAGCAATATATGTCAGGCTTGAAAGTGTTAAATTTTGAAAAAACTTATGTGTATCCGTTGTTATATAAAAGTATAGAATAGGAAATAAAAATGCAGTAATTTCATTTGTGTTTTATTTAATAAGAGAATCTTGTATATTAATCAAACCACAAGCTATAGATATCACATCATCAATAACTTTAACCAAACTTAAGATAGGCATGTTACTATTAACACCTTGATGCTTGATTTTAAATGGTGATGTAGAGACAGAATGTAGAAACGGCTTCAATGGTGATGTCATCTGATTTACTGAACTGACTATTGTTTGGTTAGCTTTAGTTCTGAATGTTTTCCATGTGTGTACTTGAATTGATTTATCCAAAACTCTTGGTGTTACTTGGGGCACTTCTACATTCTGCTGAACTGTAAAACAAATATTTTATTATTTAAGTGCAATGTTATAATTATGAACACAAATAGGAGATTACTAGGTCACAGAAAAATCTATGTAGTTTTGTGTGTACCAACAATGTACCTATGTAATAACACTGAGAATAAAATTAACTTTTTCAATGCTATATTCTAATAAATAAGTTAATATTAAATACCTGAACTACCGGATGCAATTTTTTCAAAACTTGATTGTTTTGTAACTATACATTTTTCTTCGAATTCCTTTTTACACTCTTCAAGAATCGTAATTCTTCATTTCTTAGCTATATAGGGTCGCTCTGTTGTGTCAGATGTTCGTGTTTTCCTGTCTGGTTGGCATATAAATTTATGGGGCATACATCCTGGTTTCATACGTACTTGTGATTCTGACCCCATCACATGATACTCCATATAATTTTCCATATCATTTGGCAACTGGAAAAAGAAAAGTAAACGATTAAAATTGTTATTAGGAATGATGGCCAAGACCAAAACAAACATAACCTCAATAAATTAGTTATTCCATAGCCTCAATATTTCAACTATTTCATATCAAACAAACATTTTCAGTATAAGATCTATCAATATATGATAACATACTCACATCAAAGTGGTCTTCACAGAAATAAAGTGGCGAATTCGTTGTTTCGTCGTGCGAGCTTTAACCAAACCATTTATCTCTTGTTCATAACTTGTTTGGAACATGTACAAACACTTTGTTGGGTGTTTTTATTGATGTGTTTTTACACTGCAGTACTGCACACCACTTATAAACTTTGGAATTCATTTTTATCACACGAATTAATTGAATATTTTGTTGACTTTCTTCGTACGCATAGACACAATGACATGTTTACCTAACCGTGACGTCAGAGCCGAGCCGACGCCATGACAGTTTCCGTATATTCATAGTACTCTTTGATGACAGCTGCGAGCTTTTTGCGCGCAATATTGAAATAATATTATCAAAATGGCTTTAAACTCCGTTAAACTTAAGTTTTATACCGAAATAAAGGTTTTTTCGTAAATAGTAAATGTGTACCTACATTACGGAAGAGGATTTCAAAATCTTTCGTCATGCCTATTTGGTACTTTCGGTTGATACGATAAATAACCATGTTCATTCTAATTTTTACTTTATCGCTATAATAATAAGGTGCTAGGGATGGTCACAATTCGGAATTTGACTGCACTACTAGTAGTAATCGCTACCAAACATAACATATTTCGCAACTGTGAAAAACAAATGGAACGAGAAAGAACAGCTGACCTCAGGTCAGTGACCTGTTTGAATATCTAGATATCTACCTCGGCTTGATTTACCAGAGCACTATGCAATTGCGATTGTATTCCAATTTTAGTTACCTAGAAGATAAGAAAAACAAGTTTACAGGTCATAGTAAAGCAACGATCTCTATGTAGGTACTACTAGATGGAGCGTTCCAAACAATCGCTCTGTTCCACGCAAGTAGCCACAACTCTTTCACATTCAAAATGAAACTTGTGCAGTTACTACGCAGACATTTAATTATTACTAAATATTGACGCTACGGTTAAATTATGTCAATAGGTATTTAGTAAATAATTAAATGTTCTGCGTAGCAACTGCACAAGTTTCATTGTGAATGTGAAAAGTTGTGGCTACTTGCGTGGAACCGAGCGATTGTTTGGAACGCTCCATCTAGTAGTACATAGAGATCGTTGTAGTAAAGATAATATTTATGTACTAGAGTGAGTGAGTCAGGACTCGTGATTCTCACTGGGGGCAGGGAACTTTATATAATTTGTACAAGTTGGTTCGAGTCTGGATGTTATATTGAATTGTCCTTTCCTTAGGTACTTTGTTTCCATAACACAGAGATGTATATACCTACATGTAATATTAATGACTCATTAAAGGAATTTATGGATCGGATTTGAAAGAAATAGGATCAGAAAGTACTGAAAAAAATACATTTGGTTATTTGAGATCCCGCCAGCCCATTTCCTCCATGTCGATAAAATTTATATGGAATCACCTCTGAAGTATAACCTACCAAACAAAAAAAGAAACATCAAAATCCATTCAGAATTGGCGAAGTAATCGCGTAACATACTAAAAAAAACATACTGTCGAGCTGAGAACCTCCTCCTTTTTGGAAGTCGGTTAAAAAGAAATTCAAAGAACAACACTGCAATAAGAAACATGGCGGGCATGGCGGCTAGGGGTGTGAATGAGAAGTATCTATGTTAAAGCAAGACAGGTATAACTGACATTAGTTCGTTTCATATAACTGTTGTTACTATGAAAGTTGTGACAGATTGTAACTAGTTTTGTATTAGCGCCATCTGTTACGTAACACGTTCATGAACTCATTAGGTGATTACATGTAATGACATCTAGCGACGGGTAGTGTTACCACTTTTTACCTTCGCCACAACTAGAAACAGTGCACTAAATACACCAGCGCCATGCGGATTTTAGATAATACTTTTAGAATTGGATAGCAAATGCGCCATCTAAGTTTATGCTACCAATTTTAGATTTACACTTTTTGTTAGGGGATTGCTTATCTTACTCTAGTATATATTATCTTTGGTTATACTCATATTTAATAAATAAAGTATTTAAAAAAAAGTTATACCAATTGGTGTAAAGACGATCGGTGTACTGTCGAGGGCAAATATAAGGTATAAAATACATATCTCAACGTTACCATTTCTATGGTATGAGATCTTCATTTCGGATGACAGCTGTCAAAATTGAAACGGCCGTATTTCGGAAACTACTGGCCCCAGACTAGAGGTGTCTTTACCAAAATGGAAGGCCTCGATGAGATCTTCATTTCGGATGACAGCTGTCAAAATTGAAACGGCCGTATCTCGGAAACTACTGGCCCCAGACTAGAGGTGTCTTTACCAAAATGGAAGGCCTCGATGAGATCTTCATTTCGGATGACAGCTGTCAAAATTGAAACGGCCGTATCTCGGAAACTACTAGCCCCAGACTAGAGGTGTCTTTACCAAAATGGAAGGCCTCGATGAGATCTTCATTTCGGATGACAGCTGTCAAAATGAAAACAGCCGTATCTCGGAAACTACTGGCCCCAGACTAGAGGTGTCTTTACCAAAATGGAAGGCCTCGATGATATCTTCATTTCGGATGACAGCTGTCAAAATTAAAACGGCCGTATCTCGGAAACTACTGGCCCCAGACTAGAGGTGTCTTTACCAAAATGGAAGGCCTTGATGATATCTTCATTTCTGATGACAGCTGTCAAAATTAAAACGGCCGTATCTCGGAAACTACTGGCCCCAGACTAGAGGTGTCTTTACCAAAATGGAAGGCCTCGATGAGATCTTCATTTCGGATGACAGCTGTCAAAATGAAAACTGCCGTATCTCGGAAACTACTGGCCCCAGACTAGAGGTGTCTTTACCAAAATGGAAGGCCTCGATGAGATCTTCATTTCGAATGACAGCTGTCAAAATTGAAACGGCCGTATCTCGGAAACTACTGGCCCCAGACTAGAGGTGTCTTTACCAAAATGGAAGGCCTCGATGAGATCGTCATTTCGGATGACAGCTGTCAAAATTGAAACGGCCGTATCTCGGAAACTACTAGCCCCAGACTAGAGGTGTCTTTACCAAAATGGAAGGCCTCGATGAGATCTTCATTTCGGATGACAGCTGTCAAAATTAAAACGGCCGTATCTCGGAAACTACTGGCACCAGACTAGAGGTGTCTTTACCAAAATGGAAGGCCTCGATGAGATCTTCATTTAGGATGACAGCTGTCAAAATGAAAACTGCCGTATCTCGGAAACTACTGGCCCCAGACTAGAGATGTCTTTACCAAAATGGAAGGCCTCGATGAGATCTTCATTTCGGATGACAGCTGTCAAAATTAAAACGGCCGTATCTCGGAAACTACTGGCCCCAGACTAGAGGTGTCTTTACCAAAATGGAAGGCCTCGATGAGATCTTCATTTCGAATTACAGCTGTCAAAATTAAAACGACCGTATCTCGGAAACTACTGGCCCCAGACTAGAGGTGTCTTTACTAAAATGAAAGGCCTCGATGAGATCTTCATTTCGGATGACAGCTGTCAAAATTGAAACGGCCGTATCTCGGAAACTACTGACCCCAGACTAGAGGTGTCTTTACCAAAATGGAAGGCCTCGATAAGATCTTCATTTCGGATGACAGCTGTCAAAATTGAAACGGCCGTATCTCGGAAACTACTAGCCCCAGACTAGAGGTGTCTTTATCAAAATGGAAGGCCTCGATGATATCTTCATTTCGGATGACAGCTGTCAAAATGAAAACAGCCGTATCTCGGCCTTCCATTTTGAAAAGACACCTCTAGTCTGAGGTCAGTATTTTGCGAGATACGGCCGTTTTAATTTTGACAGCTGTCATCCGAAATGAAGATACCATCGAGGCCTTCCATTTTGGTAAAGACACCTCTAGTCTGGGGTCACTAGTTTCCGAGATACGGCCGTTTTAATTTTGACAGCTGTCATCCGAAATGAAGATCTCATCGAGGCCTTCCATTTTGGTAAAGACACCTCTAGTCTGAGGTCAGTAGTTTCCGAGATACGGCCGTTTTAATTTTGACAGCTGTCATCCGAAATGAAGATATCATCGAGGCCTTCAATTTTGGTAAAGACGCCTCTAGTCTGGGGTCAGTAGTTTCCGAGATACGGCCGTTTTAATTTTGACAGCTGTCATCCGAAATGAAGATCTCATCGAGGCCTTCCATTTTGGTAAAGACACCTCTAGTCTGGGGTCAGTAGTTTGCGAGATACGGCCGTTTTAATTTTGACAGCTGTCATCCGAAATGAAGATCTCATCGAGGCCTTCCATTTTGGTAAAGAGACCTCTAGTCTGGGGTCAGTAGTTTCCGAGATACGGCCGTTTCAATTTTGACAGCTGTCATCCGAAATGAAGATCTCATCGAGGCCTTTCATTTTAGTAAAGACACCTCTAGTCTGGGGCCAGTAGTTTCCGAGATACGGTCGTTTTAATTTTGACAGCTGTAATTCGAAATGAAGATCTCATCGAGGCCTTCCATTTTGTTAAAAAGACCTCTAGTCTGGGGTCAGTAGTTTCCGAGATACGGCCGTTTCAATTTTGACAGCTGTCATCTGAAATAAACATCTCATCGACGCCTCATAATTCATAATTAGTTTATTTGCAAAATCAAGAGTTACAAAAGGTATTACAATACTTATTTTAGCGCTAACATGATTGACCTTTTCGGTATGGTAAAATATGATAAAAAAAAACTACCTAGGTAACTTAAATTTGACAGTTTTTCTACTAAATACTCGTCAAGTGTCATCTCTGACCACCTTTCCTTTAGAGTAGATTCACTTGTGTAATTCGGTTCACTTATATGGAGTGCCGGACAAGGGTGGTTTTACCATGAACGTGTGGTTCTACCTGGAATCATAGACCCGCGAAAATGTAGATAAATTTATAAATAGAGAATTTGTTTTATAATAGGGGGCGAATTTCATCTTTGAAATACTTTGGTTAAGTATTTTGTTTAAGAATACAAAATTAATATTTATATTTAGGGGATGAACATTGAGCATGAATAAATCTTAGCTATCTTAAATAGTAATCTATTTTATTGTACATCTTGTATAAGGCAAATTTGCATGCAACTCGTACATTAACAATCTAAACGAAGTATTTTGTGCTAAGTTTTTTAATTTTTTTTACTAATTTCGTCTAATTTTCTTTAAGAATTCCTTTTTTATTACTATTCAAGTAAAACTTAAATTATTTGACAAAGTGACAAAGGTCAACAAAAGAAAATCGACTAATAAAATGCATGCAAGGATCAAAATCGTTTTTGAGTACGCTAGTGTGGCGCAAGCGATTTTACCCACACAAGCGCACGACGGACACGAATTTACCTAAACCTGAGCTACTCAAAGTTGCGATAGCCCTCTTAATTTAAATGGGGATCAACTAAATAAGATTTTTATTTTTAAATGCGTAATAAATTACAGAGTAATTTAATTTTTTAATTATTAAAATGAAGTTATTATAGTTTATTTAACGCAACTTTTCAAGACATGCGCGCTTTTTATGTCGAAATACTTGTTACAACCCGCGCGCGAAGTTCTCGTCCTCTCCCTCTCGAGTCCATTCTCTGCTCTGTGTCGCGTGTGTTTTGTTTACGGCAGACTGCGCTAGTGTACTGCGAACACATCATTCCGCGATGCGTCGCATGACGTCACTTCCGGGCTCTTCCGTTTTTGGAACTATTGCACTGAAATTGCTGTATCTTCGTTATTTTTGATCCGATTTAAATATTTTTTTTCATAGTGTTTTTTTAGCGCTAACAAAAAACTGACAAAGTGTTTACATTATTTCACAAATATAATTTTAGGCTATATATGTATTTAGTTTACCTACAGGGCTCGTCCCCTAGAAGCTTCAAATCATTAATAAGCTAGCCACAACAAAAGTGTAACAGAAGTAGGATTACTAAATTAAGATTCAAAATCAAACGTAGTTTATATATTTTATTGTGTGTTGGAGGTCTTGTTATTAATTTAAATCACTTGACGATACAAGAATGCGAACATGCACTTCCACAAAGAACGTACAAAGATTCGTATTTTTATATTGTACCCTTTATTTGCGAATATTACGGCTCGTTCGTTGTTACTGAGTGTTCAATGTAATAGATAACTTAGCTCATATTACCATTTTGTTTATAAGCGATGCGATGCACAGACAAACCAAGTCTGGTTTTTGTAACACCGAAAAGATGTAAATTCTATGTTTTATTGATACATAAATAAATTAAATAAAATAGAAAATAATGTACTGAACATTACATCATATCTTCTTTGACACCAATCACTCAATTTCAGCAGTGTTTCTAGCTGTCACATTGCCCTGAGAAAAATAACTATTTCTTATTTTAGGTGGTAGCGCCGAATGGCCCCTCACCGCGTTCAGGGCACCGCATGGCGTTGCTCGGCCGGAAGTTGTTTGTGTTCGGAGGGTACGCGGACGACGGCAGAGAGTGTCGGTACTTCGACGACGTTTACACGTTCTGTCTGGACACGAGGGCGTGGGCCCGACTGGCGGCGACCGGCCGGGGGCCGAGCCCGAGGTCCGCCTGTGTCATGTTACCGGCTGGAAATGATTCGGTCAGATTTCAATCATTTTTATTGAAATATACAATGAAACCTATACTCCTTACCCATGCCCCCGTCTCCTG
This sequence comes from Esperia sulphurella, assembly GCA_947086405.1. Classification (NCBI taxonomy): domain Eukaryota; kingdom Metazoa; phylum Arthropoda; class Insecta; order Lepidoptera; family Oecophoridae; genus Esperia; species Esperia sulphurella. The sequence continues at coordinate 3,452,113 of OX352260.1, read as the reverse complement.
TCTCCCTCGCCCCGATCCCTGTCCCGTCCGCCAATCGAAGATCTGCCGTGCCGATGGATGCATGTCCATGATGTGTTACGACCTAGCCTGGTTGTAAACGTGCCGACATACTGGAGCTGGGCGACCTCCGGGCACTATAAGCCTTACCGAGTCATTGAGCTCTGATGAGGGGACAAGTATTTCCTTAGCTAACCGTGGTACCACAATGTGTCTCCACACGTAGACGACGATGTCAAGTGGTATCACGGGGCGAAAAGCGGACGAAGGGTAGTCGCTTTGCGACGTTTGTCAGGATCGCATTTCCAACCAAAACACAGCAATACTGCTTTTGGCGGCCGAAATAGGTTAGAGTACCCATGCAAACGGACACTGCGCTTGAGCCTTCCCTCAATGTTAATTTTCTACGCCCTTACTGTTATTTGCTTATTACAACCTTTTTTTTTCTCTTTTTTCGCAACCAATGCATGGCGGCCATGACGCGCCACTTAGCGGTGTTCCGTTTCAATTCATGACCAATCACGACGAACTTCCATTATGCACTACCTGTTGTAAAATATGCTATTTTGGGTTTTGTAATAAGGCTACAGTCCGAGAGTTGTTTTTTTTTACTCTTTGTACATCGTCCAGCTTATAATCTACGGCGGATTCTCTCGCGTGCGCGAGGGGCGCGTGGAGCGCACGCATACACACACGGACATGTTCCGGCTGGGCGCGCGCGGGGGCGGGTGGGCGTGGCGCGCGCTCGCGGGCGGGGCGCTGGCCCCCCCCGCGCGCGCGGGGCAGGCCGCCGCCGTCAACGTGCACAGCGCCAGGGGATACGTGTTCGGGGGAGTCAGCGTGAGTAGCATTATGTCCATAGCGCTCACACTTGTCACACTCTACTGCAGTCATTTTTTTTGTGTCTACACTGATTACATTGCAAATACTCCGTGAATATGTTACTATTGGCCTATGCTGAAAAGGGGCGATCCTCAGTCAACGTGCACAGCGCCAGCGCCATACTGCCGTCCTTAGCATAACCAACGTAATCGATATTTTTGTGAAAATTGAGTTAATAGCATATTCGGAATCAGCGCAACGAGATCTTTAAGAATCATTGGTCCAATTTCTATATATATAATAAGCATAACCATCGTAACCTCTTTACTAATCATATCCATCAAAGAATAATTAAATATACAACAAAAGATAATTCATACAAGCCACGGTCAATAGGTACAGTGGGCCCGATTCTGAAGGCACGACGTTAAAATTTGACAGCACTAAAACTGTTGCTATCCTTGTCACTCAGTATTATGAAGATAAAGACGAAACCAATTTTAGCACTGTCAAATTTTAAATGTGTGCCTTCAGAATCGAGCCCATTATAATATTAAAATAATTAAAAATATTAAAAAAATATTTTGCTTCGTGGTATGACCTGTAGTCAAATTAAACATTTTCTAAACGATGAAGCCACCAGATGGACCGACGACATAAAGAAGGTGGCCGGAATGTGCTGGATGCGGAGGGCAGAGGATCGGCTGCTATAGCGTTCATTGGGGAAGGCCCGGATGTCTGAGGGCTGATATGATGATGATGAAATGTTGAAACCTTCCTAACCTCAATCATAGACAATAGGTGCATACAACACGTGATTTTCTTCGATACTTTTGATTGTCCAGGATGTAGAAGAAACAGAAGAAGATATCCGAGGCGAGATGAGTGACGACCTCCAACTGCTGGACCTGGAGACCGGCAAGTGGCACAACGTGACGCTGCGCTGCGAACAGCAGAGCACGGCGAGTGGCGCTGCGCCCGCGCAGGCCCAGGGCGGCCAGCCAGTAGACACTGTTACAGGTAACTTATAGAATTCTCTGTGTTAGCCACATAGCAAGAGTGGCAGTAGAATACTGGCCCCGCATATTTGGGTTGTCCACGACTGGGCGAAAAAAATAACTTATTGGATTTGTCACCTACCGTCCAGTGGTTAACACGGGGCATCCTGGCAAATAATACTAATTATTACTTGGGACGGCTTATGTGCAGCAGTGGACGTATTTCGGCTGACGATGATGAGCTGGTACGACGATTCCTCGGGAATCTTTATTTATTTATACTTTATTGTACACAAATATAAGTCACACAACTAATTTAAACACAAGATGTACAAAGGCGCACTTAACTCTGTAAGAGTTTTCTTCCAGTAAACCTTTGGGTGAAAGAGACAAGCAAAGCAGATAGGCTGACAGCAGTGCACATTATAGTAAGAATAAGTAGTGAAAAAAAAAGCCTCAGCGGAGGACAAAAAAAAAAGTAAATATGCCGATCTTGGGCAAGGGTATGTATTTGTGCCGTTCGGCGTCGAGACTCTGGGCCCCTGGGGGCCAGATGCCCTATTACTAGCTAAAGGCCTTTCAACGCGCCTCATCGAAGCTTCGGGAGACCGTAGAGCTGGCAGCTTCTTCGCCCAAAGAATCAGCTTGGCGATTCAGAGGGGGAACGCTGCCAGCATATTGGGAACCCTGCCCCGGTGCGGTGCGTTGGAAGACATTTTCTATTTATAATTGTTCCTTGTTATTGTTTATTTATAATTATGTACAACTATCTTTATTATAATATAAAATCATGTAAATAGCAAATAGAATAATTTAAATTTACTTATAACTATCTATATAAATATGTAATAAAAGAATCTTGGTTGCTTAATCGTGATTTTTTTAATATAATTTTATTTCCAGTGGCAACAGACGACGTATTCACCATTACCCTTGGGGCGGCTACCCCCGCGGCCTCCGCCCCCGTGGCCTCCGCCCCACTTGCCCCCTCGCCCGCGCGGGCCTGCGCCCCCGGGGCGCGCATGTCCGCTATGCTGGCCGTGCATCGCTCCACGCTGTTCGTCTACGGCGGGGTGTTAGAGAAGGACGACAAGCAGTTCTATCTCAGCGATATGTATAGTTTAGGTGAGGCGATGGTATGGTTGGTATGGATGGTATGCCGTGTGGTTTCCGGTAGAGTAGAATAGGACCACTCCAACTCTTCCCGTGGATATCGTACAAGGCGACTGAGGGAATACATTATAAAACATCAATCAGGCCTCCCCAACCTGTCTGGCCGGCACGAGGAGTGTTAATCATCTAGGCTGTATAATCGCTAAAAGCGATTTCTGCCAGACAACGTTTGGGTAATATTTTGTTAATATTGGAACAAAGTGATAAATAAACCATTTCTTTCCGCAGACCTGCACAAGTTAAACGAGTGGAAGACCATCATAGCGCAGCCGTCTCTGCCCGACTGGCTCGGGTCCGACTCTGAGTACGATTCCGCTGAGGAGACAGGGTCAGACTCCGGGTCAGACGACAGCGAGTCAGACGACCAGTGATGTTAGTTTAAACACGTGTTTCTATATAGTTCCTGTGCCGAGTGGTTCCCGGTTTAGAATAGGGCCACCCCCAATGTTCCCGTGGGTGTCGTCAAGCGACTAAGGGATTGGACACAGCAGCGTTCTCCTGTGTATATTAAGATCATTACAGCGATCACCAATCCGCCTGCCAAGCGTGGTGATTATTGCAAATCCCCTAATAGACAGCTTACCAAAAGTGGCATTCATAGAAACCCTATCAAAATAGAATGGTGAAGTACGCATGACACGCGTGCCAACGATTTGCAATCATCATCAGGTTATTGTTGTCTCCACTGCAGGAGCACAACCCTCTCTCATCTGCCGGAGACAGACGGAGGACTGGCCTACACTCCCCGCGCTGGCCAGACTGGTTGGGGAGGCCTGATTGATGTGTTATAATGTATTCCCTTAGTCGCCTTGTACGACATCCACGGGAAGAGTTGGAGTGGCCCTATTCTACTCTACCGAAACCACACGGCAGATAGATTTGCAATATATTGCATAAACTATCAAACGCTTGGGAAGGCTTGTGTTCAGCAGTGGACGTATGCTTTCGCTATGGGAACGTACCCATGGGTAGCCGTACCCCGGGGGGTAGGTTTTTTGTCACGTAGTCAATGTTCTCTAGGGAAATCTTGTGCTTTTTCGAGCTATATACAAATATGGCGCGCAGTTTTTAGTGATTTTTAAACTCCTAGGTGGCAACACGGACGTCAACTGATTGAAAACTGTTTTTTTTTCTTCTTGATGATATTTTTTTCACTTGTAATTCTAGGAATGCACGCACGTTTGTCGTCACGCGGCAATCGCCGTATTAATAAAGACAAATATGAGCAAGTTTTATTCTTCGTTTGCAAAAATTGGTTTCAAACCAATTTTATTATTTTTTATTGGTTTATGCATTATTACGTGAAAACTAGAGGAGGGGGGGGGGGGGGGGGGGTCTTGGCATATATTACGGGTGGTCACCGATGGGGGAAGGGGGGATATTTTTTTAAAATGGGTCACGTAGTTTGGGTACGTTCCCTATCCGATGGGAATTAAGAATCAAGTGTAACTATCTGCCACTTTCAAGTTATGTACATAATTTTGAACATGCATATATAATAAGCAGTGTTAGAAATTAGGTAGTCATTTATGTATGTACTTGCGACGAAATGTTTATGTTAATATGGATATCCGGGATTTTTCCGAGGTTGAGGTGGAAAGAAGGGGGCACATACAATTTTTCTTCTTCTTCAACAATTTAGTCTTAACTATTTATTTTCGACATATTAATTATTACTACTTATTCACGAGTCCACTTTTCATTACAACAATTATTAAATCCCGTGATAAGGAATGTCCATATCAATCTACCGCGTCTTAGTTTCACGATTATCACTGCGACTTCTTCCAGACATCCTTATCATCCACCTACTTATGTTTTCCGGTGTTCAGAGTTTAATAAAATATGGCAAGGGTATCCAAAACCATACAGCCTATGATTTTGTAGAAAATAAGTTTGATATTAATGTTTAAAAAAATTAAGGATTAAAATAAATAAAAGAAAGTTATTTACACCATGTTATCGTTTTATTTATGTACACAAAATTACCTACATAATAATATATCTTTATAAAAATTCCATTATACACTACCAAATTGTTACTTTAACCTAATTTTCTTCTACGTCAGTGTTGCTAAGTTCAGGTCACACGGAAATGAAAAAAAAAAACATCTGACATATTATGCTTGCAATACAGCACCGGAAATAAGTCTTACAAAAATCTGACTAGATTTTTCCCAAAATACGTGTGACGTTACCGTTTACTTGACTTCTTTATAAGAATTGTTCTGTATTTTTAAATTTTTAGTTCGCGCTTAACCGCTGGTTGGAAATTGATGTTGCCCTCTTCAGATTTATTACGTGTATTCAAAGTAGTCAAGTAAAGTTTTACAATTATAATAAGGTTGCAAATGGCGATTAAGTCTGCAATTAGAATCTGTGCGCAGATGATCATAATTTTTTTTGTGTCAGGCGGACACGCTTCTTACGGATGGGATAGTTGTAGATCGTTCAGTTCACGACGGTACGCCCCACTCTCTGTCTAAATCGCTTACATTTCATTGTATGCGTTATAAATCGTTATTAGTTGTTAGTTACGCAGTAATCATGAATGTGCGCATACGTACATAAGATCAGTATCTTATTAACTCCCCGAACAGTAGCGGGGAGTGCCATCGTGATTTGAACGATCTATAAACATGATGACCGACAGCCAAAACAACATTCACAATGACACTACCACCATTTCACGCGGCGATAAAAACTCTGACCTACACGTGCTGTGATTAGCCGAATACGCCAATATAACAAGATCACGGTGATGAAAACGTGGCAATATGTTGCATTGTGAATGCAGCTTAAAGCAGATTCGCAGAACAGCGTTATGGCAGCGATTTTACGCGCCGCTACGATGCTCTGCATTGTTAATCTATTTTTAATAGCCGCAGTACTACAGTAGCCGCTGCCTGACATAAACAATTTTAGTTAAAATATTACCGTAAGTATTTACACTGGGGCGTTCACAACTTTATATATTATAAGTTTATAATGCATGTGACCCTTATGACCTGGCCATTACGGGGCATGCTCCTACATGCATTCTAATTGTATTAGCCTTCGATGACGTAAATATTCCTACAGATTCGTTTGCAGCAGTACGAATAGTTATAGCTTGGTAGGTAAGAGCAGGCCCCGGAAAAACGAGGTCGCAGGTTCAATACCTGCTCGTTTTTATATTTTTACATATCTACAGTGGAACGATAAAAACGCTAAAGGTTTAAAAACTGACACCTATCTCGCAAATTAGAAGGACTTAGTCATTCTTTGTTTTAATGATTAGATGGTATATTCGAACGTTTTTTTTGTTAAAATAAGCTTTAAGGTTCATTCGCATATATCACGAGTCCCAGTACCGTACCTTATCTATGCGAATGACATACAAATCAACAAATGAATTAATGCTAATTTGGTTAATAATGCAATGGCATAAGGTATATTTTAAAAGTTTCTTAATTTTCACTGACGTGTAACGGTCGGAATATGGAGGGATAACCTTTACTGCATTTGAAATAAGATACATTTTTCTTTAACGTAACAGACAAATACTTAGGACTGTGGCTGCAATGATGTGCGAATGAACCTTTTAACTTAATGTCTGTAAAGTTCCTTTAGCGGTCTTGCCTTACCACTATCAATATTATTTCACATAAACTAAACAGATTGAGACCAATACGCATTGGAGGCAGTAAGTAGACTGGTTCGGTACCCTGTTACACATATCGCCAGCTAAACGTGTTAACCACCTAACTCCATTTTGTGTGCTGTGTAATTATATACCTTAATGTTTAGATTATAGCGTTCGTAGCACTGTAGCAGCCAAAGTGGAGTTGGGAGGTTAACAAGTTTAATCGACGATGTATCAAACTGTATTAAATACTACGTTTCCTAGCAACATTTACTATTAGTATAGATTCTTTACATTTTATTTTCTTACTTATTGTGTAAATTACCTCTGTTGTAGAGGTTGTCGATTTGCATCGTGTTACGTTCGTTTGAAGTAAGTTGGATTCACAATGTAGCGTTCTATTGATGCGATTTACCTCGCGTAACCATTTTGCTGGATTCGATCTTGTGTTGAACGATTGGTTAAATTGCGCATCGCGAAGAAAGAGCTTATTTATAGTAGTGTAAACCAACGAAACAATATGTAAGAGAAATGTGTACGAAAAACCTGCCACCCCATAACATGAAATCGTAGCATTATAACGCTGTTATTGTGAATCTATCTTACTGACATAAAGCGGTCTAACTCACACACTGGAGCGGCGGCGGTTACATGACTTATATGGAGGATCCCACATTGACGCGGACAAGGAGGCATACAATTTGTATAGAGCCTAGACCCCGCCCTTCCCGCCACCGCAACCGCTCCTGTATGTGGGAGGCTTTAAGGTTAACTGTTCTGTTTTCACTTACATAGATTGAGGTTCAATATCCGGTACTGAACGGGGATACCTAGCTTATCAAACATAAATAAGCAATATATTGTTTTAGTTGAGCACTGGCAGACCCACGTATTTTTTTACCATGTTGGCAGTACCGGATATCAAAAGGATGTCTTTCCAAATAGTAATGATTAGGCATCATACATTTTCCTGCAATGTAAAAATTTGACAAACGATAACAAAAAAGCAATGGAGTCGTATTATCTGTATTTATTTTTATTTCAATTTAATTACTCTTTGTTAACAATCGTATTTTTATCATCTTGTATATTTAATTGTAGGTACTGAATATCTGCATTCAGTATCTCGTCCGATGATACCTATTATTTTTTTATTGTGCAACCAAAGAGTAATTGAATTGAAATAAAAAATAAGATTATACGACTCCATTGCTCATTTCCTTTGTTATCGTTTGTCAAATTTTGACATTGCAGAAAAACGACCGATACCTAGTAACGATAATCGGCTCTTACAGTCTAATAAAGATGACTACATTATTTACAACTTTATGTTGACATTCAATATTTTAAACTAACCTTTTAAATAATATAACATACATTGCATATGCTGATATGGACTTTTCTACTGTACACAAATACATTATTTCGTGTTACAATGTACCCCATTAAAAACACACAGTAATTTTTTTTTAATTTATAAATGTAAAAAATGTAATTTAAAATATTGAATCGATTTAAAAGTTTCCTTATGTGCACGACTTAATAAAATTTTAAAAATATAGGACCTTGTTGAAAAGTGCAAGTTTTTGACTAAGAAAACAGTGTTTTTTTTTTCAAAACTTAAAATTAAGTAGATGGCACGATACACTTGATATTTTCTTTTTTATATTTTGGTCCCGCAACTTGCACGATTTTTACTTTTTTCTATTTATATTGAGTTGTCTTGAAATACACTGTAGTAGTGTAATTTTTTTTTACGAAACATTTTATAAAATGATGATTTGAGACACAGTTTACATAATATGGATTTGGTATCCATAGAATTAAATTGGCTACTTAAAATTGGTACCTAAAAAAAGTTTTGTGTATTTCAAAAACAATTTCTAGTTTGACAAAATCGTATTAATATAACTTAAAAAAATTAATATGTCAGTAATTGTTCAGTAATTTTTTTTTTGCGAAATGCAAAGTAGTTACAAATTAAAATAAGTGGCAAAGTAAAGCTGAAGCCAAAATTCAATAAAGTCACATAAATAAAAAATAATAATAAAACTAATTGTAACATCAGTCGGTTAAAAATTAGTCAATATCTAGTTCAATTTTTTTGTTTGAAAAAAAAAAATTAAACGAAAGCAAATCAGTCTCTTATATTACTTTTAGAAACTAAAACTAGGGTTTTTATACAAATTTTTAACATTTCTCGTAAGTCTCATGATATCGCGCCAAGAAAATATAACATTTTTAATTTTTTGGATTTTTATCATACCACAGATAAAAAAAATGTTGCCATCTATACATGTGTACCAAAATATGGCAATTTTCTGATGTGAAATACCTACTATATTATAAAAAATGGGTTTAAAATATAATAATTAACGGTAGTAATTATTCAAAATTATGGCGCGGTTCGACCATCACACAAAGATCATACACAACAACCATACATCTTACCGTACCACAAAAGGATAAAACGTACATTCACTATCTAAATAATTTACAATTTATATTTACAAAAAAAAGATCATTAAATAAATACAAAATTTTGGCTGAAACTGTCTAAAACAATTGCTTTTAAATATTTTTTGTAACCTAATGCCGAAAAAAATCCAATGTTATTGTCGACCACTCCCGAATGACAAAAGGCGTACAACCCAAAAATGACATAAATTTAATACATTAATTCACTACACAATTCACTGCGTATTTTTTACGTAATTTGTTAAAAGTTCATTGTTCATCTCATCATATCCTTCTCTTTTCGTATAACCTGTCCACACAACTTTTATCACAGTAGCGCGTGCGCATTTGCTCTATCCTCGGCCGTCGCTCTCACTGACTAGGCTATTTGCGTTCAAATAGCTATCTAACAATTCCTCAGGATTTGACAACGTCTCGCTTAAATTCATATTTAAAACCAACAATCAAATTAATAGGTAACCTAACCTTATTGTTCAATTGTTGCCAGTTTAGCTCAACTGTTACCAGTTTTGTTCAACTGTTACCAGTTTGTTCAACTGTTACCAGTTTTGTTCAACTTTAACCAATTGTTTATTTCAGTTGCAAACAGGTTTCTTTTAGTTATAATTAATGACAAAATCTTCCTGTATCAAACCGAGACGTCACCAAAATTCATTTCACTTAATTTAAAACAAATCCGTAACTATAGTACCGAACCACGCACATACAACCGGCAACGCGTACGTAAATAATGCTTTCTGGAGCGACGGCCGGTCCGCTGAATCGGCTACCGGCTGCTCCCTGGCCGGCGTTTGCTGGTCTCTACTAGGATCTCTTGAAGTATCGCTCGGGAGGCCGACGTCGACTGGATCTTGCGGCATGTCTCCGATTCTGCCGCGTATTTGCACGTTGTTCGTGTTGGGGCCGTCGACGACGCCCGGCACGAACGGCGGCTCGGAGGCGGGCGGCCGGTTCACGATCTCCGTTATCGGTGGCTCCGCGATGTTCGGCTGCCGGTCGCCGGAGCCTGGAATAATTAGGTCATAATCGTGAAACATTTTAAAACATCTTGGTTTTTTATGTCATGAACCACGATCGTTAGTGGTACTCTTTATAGTTTAGTGGTTTAGTACCATGATAAAAATATGATTAACTATATATTGCCTAAAAAGATCTCATTATATTTATGACTTAAAGACTATTATCTTTGCTTAAAGTCACTATGTTTTTTTTATTGTTGATGGGTTTGCACTTGACCTCAATTTTTTATCGTGGTAGATTTTTTATGCCATATTATAAATTGTACCTTTTTAAATAGGTTTATTTTCTGGCAACACTTTATTTATTTATTTGACCAAAACAGCTTATTCTTATACTAAATTAAACAATTTGTGCATTTATCTTAAGTAACAAAGACAATTACAGGTTTCCTAGTATAAATCATGGAGACTTACAGATATTTAAGGCGAAGAAAAAGTGTGTGGAGTGTGTTGGTGTGTGTGGTGTGTGGGGTGTGTTGGTGTGTGTGGTGTGTTGGTGTGTGTTGGTGTGTGGCTGTAATATGTAATTCTATACTATTGATGATGATGGTGATTAACGTCTGACCATCCCACATACCTTCTCCGTATTCATTTCTATCCTCGTCATCATCAGGGAGGTCCTCGGTGTCGTCTGTGAAGTCACCAGAGCCGGAGCCTGAGCCCTCGCTGCCGACGACGTCCAGAGACGTCGCGCCAGCCGCTTGCAAGTCCTTGGTCCATTGTGGATCATCTGGTGGAAAGAAATGTATTGGATTTTAGAAGCGCATATTACATTTCCACATCAGAGAAAAGATTAAAAAAAAATTGTTTTACAGATGTTGGTCAGAGAGTTGCTCAATTAAAGACAAGTACCAATTAACGGGATAAATCATCATATCAGCTTTTAGTAGTGCCCTACGCATCCAACCGCTTCCGGCCACCTTCCTCAGGTCTGGAGTGGAGACCGCGGATCGGAATGCGCAGGGTGGGATGCCCCAGACAATCCGACAACCTGAAGAAGGTGGTGGACAGTGAAGGTTGGATGAAAGAGATCTCTTACTTTTATGTTATGCCCTTTTTTGTAAAATTGATGTGCAATAAAGAAAAAGGTGTAATATAAGGTGGTCGGAAGTGGCTAGATGTGGGGGGCGGAGGACCGGGTGTGGTGGCGTTCATGGGAAGGCCTATGTCCAGCAGTGGACTTCTAGGGGCTGACATGATGATGATGATGATGATATTTACTTGACAGCGTATAGTTGGTGATACGTAATTTGAGCTCTGATTTGCATGAACGTGCCGCTAACTATAATACAGTATGTAGACACCCCCTTCCCCCACGCAGTGGACGGCTAAGGCCTGATGGACATGATGATGACAGGAAGAGAAGGAGGATCTTCTTAGATGTAAACTCACCCGCGTCTCTCCACTGAACCTCTACGCCGTTGTACGCGTCCTTGAGCCTCGCGGTGAGCGTGCGCAGCGCGTCCTGCTGCGCGCGCGCCGCGCCGGCGCCGGCCGGGGCCTCCGCGCCGCGCACTTCGGGGTTCGACGCCAGCGCGGCGCTGCCCTCCCCGGCTGGCCCGGGAATGTACCTGGAAAAGCACGAGTAGGTGTATCAGTATGTGGAGTGAAGTTATGCGACAGAGTGAGGAATGCAGTGATACGTGAGAAGTGTGGTTTAAAAGAAGATGTAGTAAAGAAGTGTATATTGCGTTGGTTTGGACATTTCGAGCGTATGAGTGAAAGAAGAGTGACAAAAGAAATATATAGTGCGAATTTGGAAGGATCAACAGCTAGAGGTCGTCCTAGGAGGACGTTCAAGGATCAAATTAGTAACGTCCTCAAAAAGGCTGGGGCCCGCAGTGAGAAGAATAAAAGGAGGTGCATGAAAAGGTTGATGAACGTGAGGCTAGTGAGGTGTGTCAGGACCGCGCAAAGTGACGATCCATCGTCTCTGCCTACCCCTCTGGAACCAAGGCGTGAGCATTATGTATGTATGAATGTATGTAGGTATATCATCAGTATCTTCTTACCAAGATTGCAAGTCAAGGGCCCAAAAACTCCTTTTGCAATGTAAAGCATCATTACATATATGCATAGACGTGTATATAATTCCAAACTAGGATTTTCTCCTATGCTATAAAAAATAATCAAGTATTGGACACCTCGCAAATATAACATCCACACCGGGACGAGCTTGCACAAATTGTACAAAGGTGTCTGTTCCCGGTGGGAATCGAACCCACGACCTCTGGAGCCGAGACCAATGACCAATCAACGAGGCGGTCAATCATTAAAGGTGATTCGTCTTAATTATGCGGGTAACCCAGGCCAAATTACTATTATATCAAAAATCTTTGTACTATGTGTCCTGAAACCTAGAAGCCGGCAAAGAATTCCATTCCTTAACAGTCCGTATGGCAGAAGTCGTTAGACTCACAGACTGAGCTGTTTACCAATTTGTAACTTTCTTATTCCCTTGCAGGCATAGCCTCGTATTCCGGCGATCATGCTCATAAATAACTTTCCAGAGACTAAAGAGAAATGCGCCGCAAGACCTGCTTAATAGATGAACAAATAAATAATATATGGATACGTCAATGGGCGTATACCATCCAAGACCAATAAACAATCATAACCTCTCGCTAAATGTCCTATAGACAGATTGCTGGAAAGTAAGAAACAAAAAAAAACTCATAAATCAGAGGTTAGTGGACTCACGTAGCGACAGCGCTCCCGTTGAAGCAAGGCGAGGATGTGACGCTGGTGGAACTGCACAGCAGGCCCGGTAGGTGGCTCCAGTACTTGCGCGAGCTGCGAACACGCGACCGTGTCTCGCGGACCAGCTGGTCTATAGCTGGACGGTCCATCTCCTTGCCTGGGAGACAAAATACAGTAACACTTATAATTGTTCTAAACACTTTGCAAGAACATCTGCTATTTGTATACGTAGTGGTGAAATTAAGCTCAAGACATTCACACCAATTATCCAGTCCCAAACCAGGCAGAGCCTGTGGTATGGTTACTAGATAACGGATAAACATACTTAGACACTTAAATAATAAATAAATATATATAAACATCCAAGACTTGGGTACAAACATGCATATTCATCATATGAACATTTGCCCCTAGCGGGATTCGAACCCGCAAAGTCCGGCATGGCAGTCCGAGAGCTACCCGTTCCGCCACGGAGGTCGTCAAAATCTGTATTTAATAATTACTCACTGCGTCCATAATCAGTTTTCGCTGCTGAAGGCTTCTTCTTCTTACCACTTCCCCTCTTCCCGTCGAACTCGTACGACTTGAAGTCTATCTCTGAACCAGGCTCAGGGTCCGGAGCAGCATCCCTTCTCCTTCTTTCATGCTCTTCCAATTCATCCAGGTCTATATGCCCTCTCATGTATTCCAAAAACCTCTCCCTTGACTTAGACTGCTCGGCCATTTCAGCGGTCGCCTTCCTAATGTCTTCAGGGGTCCTGAAGTGCAGAAGCGTTGGGTCGTCTGGTATATTCTCGAACGAAGCTTCTATCTCAAAGTCGTTGTCATTGGTGGCTTTCCAGTCGAAATCTGGTATTGATCGTGCTTGTCTGGTCTTGTCTGGTGTGAAGAATGGACCAGCCCCGCCGCTGCCTCCGAGGACAGGTTTCCCGCACCCCGAGAAGATTTTCTGAGATATCTCCTGGTTGTGGTCTTGGAAGTTCATTATGGCCTCGGATATTTTGATGTCGATGGGTTGGACCACCATTGCAATGTTGAACGGCCCGAGAAGACGATCAGCTACCTTTTCTACGGCATCTGCAATGTTAACAGTAAACTGTCAGTACCTAGTTTCAGCACAGCATCAACCAATGAGGTTACCAGACCACGTCACGAACACCGGAATCCTGAGGGCATTTAAGACGCAGATAAAGCGCTGGCTTATCGAGCACGCGTTTTATAGTTTGGACGAGTTCTACAATCTGAATAAATTCGTGTAAGACGAATATACTATTATTTATTTTTAATTTTGAAGATCTATTCACATTCAATATTCTATTTTGGTGTAATATTATTTTTGTTGTAATTTAATTTACATGATGACATGACATATTTTAATTTTTAGTTTTAAATTGACATGTAATGAAAATTATCAATAAAGGATTTGTAATTGTATTTGAGAATACACTGCCTAAAGTTAGGTGTGTGCAGCTTCAAATCGCAAGCGAGGCCCAGACGGTCATGCACTCGTTGGTCATCCGCACCAGCAGCCCTTTGTCCAGTAACTAGCTACATGACCAGGCCCTCACTGAGGCTGAACTCACCGACATAAGCGTCCCACTGCTCGCCAAGGTCGGCGTGGATAGGCAGGCAGCCGCGGATGACGTTGTGGCAGTACCTACTGCACGCGGGGGGCTGCAGGCCGCCGCACGTGCCGCAGAAACGCAGGCGGGCCCACGCCGTCACGCACTCGTTGGTCACTCCCACCTGAAAACAGATGAGACAAAGTTTTTATCACATTATTTTAATCTAAGTACAGTCTTTCAAAATCAAATCAAAATCAAAATATTTATTTTCAAAATTGGAATACATTATTCTCTTTTTGACGTCAAATTCTGCCTAAAACTACTCCACTTCCACCTGTATAACCGGTGGAAGTGGAGTATAACCTTTTATAATCAGAGCACAGTTTAGACGCAAATTGAAGACATTGCAGGTCATTCAAAATTGATCTATGTACAGACTATTCTATATACTTAACGAAGAAATACATATATAATACGATTATCACGTGAGATTTTGGTCACTAGCTATGAATAATTATATATAGACATCATCTAGGAAGCAAACTAATTAGAATTGCAATAAAACTACCAAGTTTAGGTTCTAAAGTCAATCATGAGATCATATTCAACATTGTCAGTTCGTAAAACAATCAGCAATCAACAAGTCGGAATTATTATGAGAATCCCAAATGTCTCCTGTCGCTTGTTCAGTGGCCGAAATAATAATTAACACAGTACATTTTAAGGGGACACTCACATTACCGTCAACATAAAATCAGATTATAAAAATCAGACGTCAGCAGTCGCATTGTGTGGGTGGAATTCTGACCACCGGCTGGGCTGCAGTACGCAATGTCTTTAAGTCTCGTTTTAGATCGAAAGGTTTTGTAAATGGGATACAAGAAAAGGTATTCGGCTTTGATTGGTTTTAAAATACGTTGCTTAATAGATTGAAAAATATTTTTCATCCTTTTTTATTGATTGTTTTTTTTTATTGTGTGTGTGCAATAAATAGTTACAATTAAAAATTACCTACACGCAACGATCTCTATGTACTACAAGATGGAGCGTTCCAAACAATCGCTCTGTACCACGCACATTTAATTATTTTCTAAATTTTGACATTATTTAACCGTAGCGTCAATATTTAGTAATAATTAAATGTTCTGCTTAGTAACTGCACAAGTTTCATTGTGAATGTGAAAGAGTTGTGGCTACTTGCGTGAAACAGAGCCATTGTTTGGAACGCTCCATCTAGTAGTACATAGAGATCGTTGCGTAGAGATCGTACGTAATTTTTTAAAGGCCCAAATTCATGTTTAGTGGAGACAATTGCTCTTCGAATTAGCATAGCCTTATGTTTTTGTCATAGCGAAAGTGCATATGAAATGAAATTGAATTTTTTAAACCCGTTATCTCATTTGACCATTTTAAACAGATTTTATCTAAACATAAATCAATGTGATACTCGTAGATATAAATTATACATAGGTCAAATCGGATAAGTAAGTTTTGCATTACATTACAAATCTGATTTCACTTCTCCATACATTTGAAAATGTTGAAGGGCGATTTGGGGGACCACTAAACATGAATTCGTGCTGATAAAAAAAGGTGTCGGTTATTTTTCAATGCTCTAAACTAAAAGATACCTTGAAACCAATCAAATCGGTTACCGTCGACACAGACGGACACCTGGGAACATCGATATCCCTACGACCTTTCCCAGCCGGACACTGGGATCTTTTCTTGTGAGAAGTGGTTCAGGAGGCGGTACCTTGTTTTGTTACACGCTGTATACTCGACCATTCTCCACTGAATATTTAGGTGACTAGGATAAAGTAAAATAATCCTTGAATGCGATGGGTTAAGCCTCGTATAATGTGAAGAGCCCTAATCCCGGATCGGATGTGTCACCGATGGCGCCGAACGGGATCAACGGACGACAAATGGACTTGGAATAATGACTCATTTTCTCAATGCGTTGATGTCAGAACAGCGCAAGTTGAAGGTCGGACCTCGTCTGAATATTGTATTAATTTATTATAATATTTTCGCATTTAAATCGACGATTATGCACGTTTCTAATGCTTTTGTTATGGAGGTACCGGCTAAGAAAAGGACGGGTGCCGACTTGGTTGTCGAAGGTGAGTCATAACCAAATCTGGTAATTAAGGGTGGCAGGTTTTGTATGAGATCATCGGTACGAAAATATATCCTACCAATTGCTATAGAAATTGAGATTTGGCTCGTATGAATTGTTTTCAAATATTGCATTAATAACAACGACATTCTCCTTACGGCCGCGGCTGGCGACTCGACATCGATATCACTGTATTTTATTTTAAACGTAACTGTTAGTACGTAAAGTTAGTACGCTGAAGAGGCAGTGGGCTGGTTACATCTGTAGGAGAACCGATTACCGCTGGGGTAAACGAGTTCTCGAGTGGAGACCGCGACTGGGCAAGCGTGGAATGCCCCCTGGCTAGATGGAGCGACGATCTGCGTAAGGCGGCTGGCAGTAACTGGATGAGAAGAACCGAGGATCGGGTTCAGTGGCGCACCTTGGGAGAGGCCTATATTCAACAGTGGACTCTTTCGGGCTGATGATGATGTAACTATTATATCAGGCGCGAAAACAGGATTTCAGGACCTAACTTCCAGAAAATTAGTTGTAACCAAACACGTGATAAACTTAGTAAATAGTTATTAGTGAAACACACTTGATCGATCGATGAAATCTACTTAGGTAGGTAAGTATATAGGTGTCGTTATGACGTACATAACGTTTTTACATACATACCTGTTTTTACTGCTGGCGACCCTTTCATGTACATGTTACCAATACGCAGAGTTGGTTTTAGTATGACTGTTGGTTTGGAAAGATCTGTCACCTCCTCCGAGGGCCTTATATCTCGGTCCCCCACTGTAAGTGCTGACATAACTCATAGGCGAGCAGGTCTTTTGATGGTCTCATATCTCACCTTCATCATATTTCGTACTATCTCCGATCCGGTCCTCAACGCTTTGTGGAAGGTCCGCGTGGCCACAAACGCCCTCCGCAGCTGCACGGAGAGTTTGCTCGGCACGTCCTCGAACGGCTTGATGTCTCGCATGTGCTCGTTCACGCATTTTAGGTACCTGCAAGGAAGGTTTACCAATACTGAATTAGCTATGAAAATAAATGAATAAATATAAATAAAATAAATATGATTTGATTTGTAGATTTATTTAACTGTAATGAAGGGGATTTGAAGTACTCGTACAGTGGCCCTCTAGGTATAGACTATACAATGTGCTTTCAATTAGTTTGTCACTTACCAATAGGTATTAAAAAAATATATGTTGGGACATTTCACACACGGTCACCTGATCCCAAACTAGGCAGAGCCTGTAATATGGGTATCAGACAGCTGATATACATACATAAATACATAATGTACTTATATAAATAACATCCAGTCATAAGGCAAACACAAGTGCTCATCACACGAATGTTTGCCCTGGGCGGGATTCGAACCCGCGACCCCGAGTTTCGCAGGCAGGTGTACTACCGACTAGGCTACGGGGCCACATTCGAGGTATATATCTCGTTTAGTCATCTACAGCGCAGTAACTCGAAATATCCCCTGCGGCGTCCCCAGGAAGGGAGGATTGGGGGTTTTCAGACAAAATTATCAATGGTAAAGTTGATCAATTCACTAAAATAATAAATTTCTTAAAAATCTGTGAGGACACAACGCGCTACTTTTAAAATATCAAAGGTTCCAATGAGCTCAGAAATTATAAATTTAACAGACAAAACATTTCTTACGCTTATTGGTACAATCGATTACCTGGGGGTCAATTCTACTAACGCATTTTCGCCCAAAACGCAACTGAACTGCAGCTGAAACGCAGGTTTTAACACTATTCGTACTCCGCTGCGCACAACGTTCGTGCTTCAGCTGCGTTTCAGCCGTAGCTAACGTTTAAACAAACGTCAGACGTAGATGGAACGAACGTTTTTCTCTCAGAAGAACGAATATATCCAATAGAAACCGCCATAATACTAATCAAGCGTACATAGCCACTTGTCAAAACTGTAACCCTTGGCTCCACTTTACCCTGCTGATTAAAATGTTCCCTAATATAGTCGCTGTTGTATTCTCTTTGGTCGCTGCTGTCAAGTGACAAATGCATCTTGAATTTAGTTGCATTAATGATTGATGCAACGGTTTGCGTGCTAGTCGAGTTTGAAATACTATTTTAATTTAAAATCCTTTCAGATTTGTGATAAGAGTGCAGGATAATATTTTGTGAAGGTGTAAGCTATGGTATGTGTGATAAGGCGCTGCAAATTTCGCATGGGGAGAAAAGAAAATCAATCCGAAACTATAAACTTTCACAGGTAAACATTCTTTTTGTGTTTACCTATCCATTTTCCATGTTAAAGAGATAAATTTATGCTTAAAAGTAAGGGAAATTAATTTCTTTTTATTATATTTATATTAATTGAGCACGTATAAGTGTACTTTCATATATTTTGTTAGTTTTGTAATTTTACAGAAATGTTTAAATAGAGCTGGACAAAAATTTATCGATAAAAGTATAAAAAGTGTTTTTTTTTGTGTGTTGGATGTGTTGCACATGAGTATACACGTATTTTTTACGTGCACACACGTATTTTTTCAATTTAGATTTCCTAATGAAAAAAAATTTAATGTGAAAAGTGGATTAATGCGGTGTCCACCGAAGCTGATTGGACGGCAAAAAAACACCATAGAGTGTGCTCCAGACATTTTAAATTATTGTGTTATATTATTACCGATGATAAATATCGAATAATGAAGGATAATGTTGTGCCTACATTATTTATGTCGCCAGGAAGAGTAAGTAGTTTTTAAAAGTAAACGTATTTAATAGGGGCAAGCCTATTCAGTTGTCTTCGAATTTGTCAATTCTCCTCAGGCTAGCAGGTTTTATCTTGATTTTCTTCACCGTCGTGAGCGAAAAGTAAAAATACAATAATAAAAACTCATTAGTACATAAAATAGTTCTTAGCTGGGATTACTGACACCCAATTTTTTTATATATAATTAATCGTAATTTAAAAATGTTTAATGCCAGATTCATTTTACACTCTTTTTGTTATTCTTGACCAATAAATATTAATTTTCTTTTCAGTGCATTTCTACAACTTCAGCTCCATTAACTTCGGGCACGGTAGTGTTCTCCATCTCAGGTCCTTAAATTTTGGGGCCTCAGCATTTCTCGTACCCAATGTAATCATTAGGCTCTGCAGCTTTGGCATCGGTAAACGGCGCGCTCTATGTCATCATCATCAGGCCCGGCAGCTTTGGATCCGTCAGTAACATCGCGTACCACGTCATTATCAGGCCTTGCAGCTTTTGGAATGCAAACGTTATCATCTCCAGACTTACACATATCCTTGGATATCGATTTCTAATCGACCGATACATATACCATCGACATCAGGCAATGACTAATGATAAAAATATGAAATTTTAATTTTTTATTGTTTTATAATCTTTTATGATTATATTTATTGATTGATTAACACTAAGTAAATTTAAATTTTATTTAAAAAAAAATTTAGTTTTATAAAATAGTTGTAAGTAAATAAACTGATTAATTTTTTACATAGAATACTGTTTCACTTTCCACTGGCAACTGTTAGATATAATAACGCAATTAGTTGCCACAGATTTAAATTTGACAGCTCTAAAATGAAATAAAATTATTTCACTATAAGATGACAATTTTAGCTAGTTTAGTGCTGTCAAATTAAGTGCGTGCCTTCAGAATTAAATTAAATTTTCATGTTAACATAATTTCAAATTTTTACTAAATAATATAATGATAATTTTTAGACTACGTAATATATTTTTATTGATTATCGATATCCGATAATTATCGATATCCATGTTTTGCACGTCCGCCTCATCTCTAGATTTCTGAAACAGTGTACGGACATGGTATCTGACGTCCTGTTAAAAGTAGCATTCTCTCACTTTAGCAACAGCAAGTTACCATAAGAGTGAAAAGGGTTGGTTTCCTTCACGTTCTTGGACCCTTATAAATCCTTCTATGTATTCGTTCTTCTGAGGGTTTTCTACATTTTGACAGCTGTCTCAGGTAAAAACGAAACGCAGCTGCTGTCAAAATAGCGTCTGTTAAAAGATGGTAGAAAGGTAGGTACTTTCTCACACACGCAGTTCAAACTTTACGTTTAAATTATGTAGGAAAAGGTTATTTTCACAATAAATAACCATTTTACGGATACACAATCAACCAAAAAGAAACACATGCGAACATTTATAATCAACAATAACATTTACCTTAAACGCAAACCTTTTCCGCGCTTTTGAGAAAAAAACATTGTCGTATCTATGGGCCATTCGCACAATCGAGTAACGAATACTTACAAATACTTTGTCCCTAACAGCAGAGTATCGTGTTTGTTCCGTCTGCGTTTTGTGTTCTAGACTGAAGTAAAACAATGAGAAGAATACCAATTTGAGTTTGGAACGGAGTTACGTAACTGATGTTTAAACGAACGATAAATGTTGAAAATGGTAGAATTGGCCGCCTGTTCCAATATGTTTGCTGCCGATAATCGGTTTTACTGAGTATCATTATTATATTTACACACATGCTGAGCTATGGATAGGACAAGAAAAATTTTCGGAACTAGACTAGTTTATAAATAGGTAGTAGGGCAATGATTGTAGGCTGTTGATTACATTTTGGTTCATTATTATTTCATTTCCCTCAACCAAATCACAACCTAAACATTAAAATCACATATCACTGATGTTTACAGCAAACTAAATGTCTCTCATATTGTTTACAAAGACGCGTCAATAAAACACTCGACGGACAGTTTTAGTGCGACTTTAGTGACACGTAAACAAACGATTTGGGGCGATAACAGGGCTGCGTGGATGGAACACTTATGTAGGTGCCTATTGTAAATTGTTATGACTCAATTATGAGGCTACTGGGGATTGGGAGTAGCAAATCGGGGGAGAACCAACGACCTCTCTGTACTTACTAGATGGAGCGAACCAAACAATCGCTCTGTTCCACGCAACTGCTGCTCCTGAACCTGTTCACATTCACTTTGACACTTGTGCAGAGAACATTTACTTATTGCTAAATATTAACTCTACGGGTAAATAACGTCAACATTTAGTAAATAATTAAATGTTTTCTGCACAGGTGTCAAAGTGAATGTGAACGGGTTGCGGCTCCCGGGGCCCAGTTGCGTGGAACAGAGCGATTGTTTGTTTCGCTCCATCTATATCGTTGTTAACAAGCATTCATTCTATTTTGAAGTCTTCAACCAGAGCGCCCTATCCGTAATGACGTATGGCGTCGAAACTTGGACACTGACAGTGGGACTAGTCCGAAAACTCCAAGTCGCTCAGTGGGCCATGCAAAGAGCTATGCTCAGAGATTTTCTAAGGGATAGGATCCGAGGTGATCCGCCAGAGAATTAAAATCTTCGACATAGCTCCAAAAAGTTCGAAAGTTGAAGTGGCAATGGGATAGTCTGTAAAACGAGTGGAGACCGCGGTAGCGACGAGCGACGATCTGTGTAAGCCGGCTGGTATGTAGTACTGGATGAGAAGAACTGATGATTGGGTTCAGTTGCGCGCCTTGAGAGAGGCCTATGTCCAGAAATGGACTCTTGCAGGCTGATGATGAAAGTGACGGCCGACCTGATAATCATTACCTTTCCGCGTGTGTACTTAATTATCAAATACCCACACCAACATATTTTTAATAATAAATCGAAGTAAAAAAATACAAAATTTATTTATTATCTCAAACACAAAGATTAAGTACAATTATAATGTATAAAATTAAAATGAGTACAATTTACCTGTTGTCCCACCCCATGGAATTTGACCGCATCACCATGCCATACCAAGCAATAAGATAAAAATTACCCGAAAAAACAAAGTACTGCGCAAATTATTAATTTAGAACATATAAACTTACTTCTCATCGAAGATGTACTGCGAGTTGACCACGGTGAACATCTTCTGGTACAGGATACCGAAGAAGCCCTCCATCATCTGGTCGAAGTCCAGGTCGCCTCGCGTGTAGTACCTGGAATTTGAGTTTGTTTAGAACTGCTCTCGGTACAGAACTGTGTTTATCGTTAATCTATATTTTTTCATCTCCGTCGATAACAACAATCTCTATGTACTACTAGATGGAGCGTTCCAAACAATCGCTCTGTTCCACGCAAGTAGCCACAACTCTTTCACATTCACTTTGAAACTTGTGCAGTTACTACGCAGAACGCTACGGTTAAATAATGTCAATATTTAGTAATAATTAAATGTTCTGCGTAGTAACTGCACAAATTTCATTGTGAATGTGAAAGAGTTGTGGCTACTTGTGTGGAACAGAGCGATTGTTTGGAACGCTCCATCTAGTAGTACATAGAGATCGTTGGTCGATAATGTGTCTTTGATTCTGTGCATTTTGCACAATATCTTGTTAATCGTGAACAGTTAAAACTCCATACGAGCGCACCAAGACCTTGTTACCTTGAAATAACGCTCAACTTGATCTTGGCTTGGTTTCAAATAATCATAAAAATGATTACTTTAGCTAACATACAAGAAAATAAATACCACTTAGTTAACTAGGTTTTTTTTTTTAAGTTTCTTTGCTCAAGGGCAATATACAGTAGCGTTTTTCTATTGAAGACACAGAATAAGTAACAGTACAAGTATAGAAGACGCCACTCCCTAAGAAAGCTTGTTTAATTTATCATAAACATACCTACAAAAGTTCAATGCAGGCCAAATTGAATCCTACGCGTTAGGAAGAAAGTTAATGTTACGCTGAATCATGCACACATCACACGCGTGATACGTACGATAGACAGTCATACGCGATTCCTAGGGTATATTTTTATACCTAAATTGCGGAGACAGGCCTGCTATAGTGCCCGGAAGTTTTACCTTTGCTATTTCTACTACTTATACCAAGATTCCTCTCACCTGTTGAGCTCCTCGAAGAGCTGCTCGAAGACGTAAGAGTGCTGCTCGTAGATCATGCCGTACGTGCGCTTGAACATATTGTGGAACTCTTCGCGGGAGAGCTGCAGTAGTTTGCGGAACGACTCTGTAAACAAAAAAAAATCCTTTGGAATACTTTCGTATGTGATAGATAGATGATGACTGATGGATGAATGATGAATGAAGACGAGAATATAAAGGCGTGTGCAGTCTGCCTACCCCTAAGGACTAAGGCTTGAGCATTATGTATGCACTCGAATGTGTCAAAATTGTAAAATTTTAAAACGTTTTGCGCAAATGAAAGTGTTTTGTTAATATTATGACACGATTCACAACACTGCAGCGGATGCGACGATATGATCCTTCAGACCAGCCAGTCTGCAGCCAGTGACCTAAAAAGTCGCTTTGTAACTCTCTAACGGGACAGTTTATAAAACAATGGCTCACGTAAAAATTGTAAAAAATGGGTCACGTAGTTTGGGTACGTTCCCTTACGTGCTAAACGCTTATCAGAATTTGTTACATGAACCGCAAGAAAGTTTAAAATTGCCTTTTAATTCGACGCATCTTATCCGAAATGCTACGAGTAAGCCCCCAGTACTTTTCCAAGTTCATTGGTTTTCTTTCGTTAGTTACTTATATTTCTCGCGTGCTTTATTAGTGCGGAAACAAAAAAAGCATGTTTTAATCAGATATAGCGCTGATATAAAACAGAACAGTGGAAATAATATTTCCTATTAGGCATTACATATGACAAATTTTATATTGTGTTGTCACGCCTACTTTTTATTCGTAGGGTGAAAGTGAAGCCATTTGTACACAGGAAATGTACATTTTATATACAGTTTGAATGTTATTTATTGGTCAATGCAGTTTGCACTTTAACAGTAAATATCCATAACGGGACAAAAATCAAATTTTCTAACAATATTAGAAAATTTGATATTATATTATATTACGAAAAAATACACATTACACAGTCAATCACAAGTAATTATGTTAAATATAAATATGTCAGACATTCACACCAATTATCCAGTCCCAAACTAGGCAGAGCCTGTGGTATGGTTACTAGATAACGGATAGACATACTTAAATAATAAATAAATATATATAAACATCCAAGACTTGGGTACAAACATTCATATTCATCATACGAACATTTGCCCCCTAGCGGGAATTCGAACCCGCAACCTCCGGCGTGCCAGTCCGAGAGCTATCCCGTTCTGCCATGGAGGTCGTCATGTTAAAAAGTAAAATATATTAAAAAATAAATTGCCGTGTGGTTTCCGGTAGAGTAGAATAGGACCACTCCAACTCTTCCCGTGGATGTCGTACAAGGCGACTAAGGGAATACATTATAAAACATCAATCAGGCCTCCCCAACCCGTCTGGCCAGCGCAGGGAGTGTAGGCCAAATCCTCCGTCTGTCTCCGGCAGATGAGAGCGGGTGGTGCTCTTGCAGTGGAGACAAAAATAACCTGATGATGATGATGATGATATTAAAAAATATATATTTTAATGGAAAATGTTAAGTAAAAAAGAACAGGTGAAAATGCATAAGAGAAAATAAAATATAAGGGACTAACGAGTTTTTCTTAATACTGTTTATCTAGTTTGCAGCCAGTGCTTCAACAACGATGAATAATTTTAAACTGGATGTAGTTTATTTAGGAATCCGCTGAAATGAACACTCTTATAGCGAAGCATTTTTGTCTCTGTCTGTCTTATAACTGTATCTCCTCCCTAGAAACGTGACGGCGAGGTATAAAGGTGCGCGGGAGGGGCGCGCTGTGTCCGAAAATCGGCACGCGCGGAACTGTAGTAAACCAATGGCTATAACCGTTCTATTTTGATAGGATTTCTGTGTTGTCGACCAGCACAGTGTAGAAAAAGTGTAAAACATGGAAGGAAGGAACCAAACTAAGGCGGAAGATCTTACTAACTGTCAAAATAGCAATTTCTAATGTTGACGGACGACTTGCTCCAAATGATCAGTGAAGCGCACTGATAATGATTAACAACTGCTACTTATCACGCACGCGCACTTGACGCGCCGTGCTCATTGCCGTTTTACACGCACGCGACTAAACAAGTGGACCATAAAAGTGATATCAAGTAAAAGCAATCATTTATCAATGATTTAATTAATTATCAGCCAGAACTCTTTCCGCAAAAGTGTTGTGCAAGTGTCACAGTCTCCAACAATAGGTATTTAGCTGTGATATTTTGGCACTAAATACATACATAATGGTCACGTCTTGCTCCCAGAGGGGTAGGGAGAGACGTATTGTCACTTTGCGCAATGTAATATTGCAAAGTGGATTTCCTTCGTCCGCTTTTCGCCCCGTGATACACCTTGACGTGATGTGTTGCGAACAACAGCGCCGCCTTGTTGAGGTATTGGGCTCGATTCTGAAGGTACAATGTTAAAATTTAACAGCACTATAACTGTTGCTATCCTTGTCAAATTTTAAATGTGTGCCTTCAGAATCGGGCCAATTATGTATGTACTCGTATGTATGTATTTTGGCGATTCATGCGCGGTATACGCAATGAGTACGCTGACATAGTCCGGTCTATATTGGCAAGTACATGACGATACTACCCTGGTAACCCCGATCCCTGGTAATTATGCATATTTCCACACTGTTCTCAGGTACTATCTTCATATTCCTTACAGCTACGTAACTGGCAATTTATAAATATTGTCATGCGGGGCTCTGATGAGGTGGACAATTATTTCCCTAGATAACCGTGGTACCACAATGTGTCTCAACACGAAGACGGTGATGTTGTTCGCCACACATCACACCAAGTGGTATCACGAAAAGCGGGCGAAGATTAGCTAAGAGGGTTTTTACATGTTTACCAGATATTTACTGGCTGACCTGATTTCTAAGAAGTTTCACTCTAAAACTACAATGTTTCTAGTAAATCCTATAGGATATATGCCAACATTATATACCGTCGACATCGATGCCACAGACCAGTAACGTGCAGCAATACCAGTGCCAATATGGCAGAAATAATTGTCAGAAATTATCTTTAAAATCGACGTCACTCGTTTATTACTCTACCCTCTTACCGCTCGGCCACGACTTTTGGCTTAGCGGGACGCGGCGCGGTGAGCGGCGCGGTTTCGGCAGGCGGAGGGTTGGCCGCTAATTGCGGCGCCTCGTGGCGTGCTGCTAACATTTTTGTACATTTGTTCTCGCCGCTCGCCGCCCCGCTCCTAGCTGCCGCTGGCAGCGGCAAGGTCGTGGCCGAGCGGTTATAGTTTCTGACTTCCACATACCGATCGGTGATGATACGCCTTGAATATTTTGAAAAATCTGTTTCGATGCGCTTGCGTTTGCGGAATCGTTAGGCGCGTTCAAGCGGCAAGTCAAGGAACATTTTCTTGTTGACTGGTCATCTCATTCCCCTATTTCTTTTATTTTATCAACCACATTGTGTAATACTTTATCCTACTTCTTACCAATCCTACTAACCTACTAATCCTATTATCCTACTTCCTACTAATATTGTAAATGCGAAAGTTTGGATATTTGGATGTTTGGATGTTTGTTACTCAATCACGCTTCAACTACTGGACGGATCGGGATGAAACTTGGCACATATATAAATTAGGTCCTGGAGTAGGACATAGCATAGTTTTTATCTCGAAAAAACATCCCATTCCTACGGGAAATACATAAGAATTTAAGTTAAGTAGTCCACGCGGATGACGTCGAGGGCTAGTTGTATATATTTATTTTATGTATTTATTTATTTATGTATGGGTATGCCCTAACTGGTATATAAACTATACTCCTACCTTTATTTAACTGCACAACCTACCTTTTTCTGCTACTCTTATCCTCTATCTATCCAAAGGTGGTCTGGAAGTAATCGTTTTTAGTGATAAGACCGCCTAGCTAGATGTACATGTGTAATACTCTATTATTGTATCTGTGTATTTTTCTCGTGCAATAAATTAAAATTAAAATTGAATTAAAATATTTATTTTATTAAACGAATTATTTATAGTTTTCAGTGAAACTATTTGCGACTAGCCCGCCCCTGGAACACGTGCGACTGACATCCGCCAACGCAACATTAGCTGCATCCCGACCGCATCTGCGCGTGCGGCTGTAAAAGGCGTTTCCACATTGTACGATCCGATTTAGGAAGCGGGGATTACCACATCTGACACATTTGATACCGATCCGATAATACGCGGGGTACTCATCGATATAATATATCGATTTCATTTGGCGCGTGCTGTCGCGGTCGCTTGAGTTACCTACTAGCCTAATGCAACACGCAAGGGGAACTCAGGCGTTCCCCTCTGCCGAAGTAAAAGACCACCTGATCATGCGCGACATCAATTGTATTTCGTTGCGACGCAGCGTACAAGTGTACCGATAAAGCACCGGCACATTATCCCCACGCAACGCAACGTTGCGTCGCGTGGGGATAATGTCTTTCTAGCCATAAGATTCCATAGGTTTGGATTTTACTCCCCACGCGTTGCGCGGCGTGGCGTCGCGTCACGTCGCGTGGGGTAAATGTGTTTCTGCCTATATACCTATGTCGTGTCGGGTCGGCACTGAAAAAAATGCTAGTCACTTAAGCGACAAATTATCTTGTTGCTGTTTGTTAGACTGAAGTAATATTTTTTATGAATAATTGAAACAAAGCCATGAACAAGTTAACAAGTCGAGTTATTGCAAGGGGACAAGTTAGTTCAAGGAACAAGATCTTGTTCAAATCAATTGGTTTTTTCAGTGCGGCATACGATATCGTATCGGACCTTGTGAAAATGCTGTAAAGCTCGGAATACCGCACGACCGACAACGACTCCCGCGCACGTGCCGAGCTATCCAACCAGCTGTTTGAAGTTTATCTACTACTAGCTGTTGCCCGCGACTTCGTCCGCGTGGATAACTTAACATTACACATTATGTATTACAAATCATATATTCTGATTAGCGTGCGGTTCCGCCCGTTAGACTACAGAATTATTGTGGTTTTTTAAAATAAAGTTGACATTTACTTCATAATTATCATGAATTAAAAGATTATCATATAATTATTTATATTTTTTATGATTTAATATTGTGCAAGAAAAAGTTCGCAAATGATATTCCCTTTCCTCCTCCCATTCCCCCTTTCTATACCCCTTCCTTCTTTCTTTCCCCATCTACTTCCCACCATTTTTTTACACCTTGGGTTACATTATTGGAGTTTTAGTAAGGATCCCTAATTTTTTTGAAAATATAATATAGCCTACGAGGGGCGTTCAAAATATTCTCGGTATTGATATCTTACAACCTCTTTTTGAATTTGTTTTGTTACTGGCTGCTAAGGTTCATTCGTTGACTAAAAAAAAAAGTATAATTCAAACCGAGATGTTCTTTTGTTTTTCTGCAATTTCTGAACAAACATGAACACTATGAGTGAATTAACAATGTTAACGAAATTAGAACATCGTTCCGTCATAAAATTCTTGACAAAACAGGGTAAAAATCAAAAAACCATAAAAGAGGAAATGGATTGTGTTTACCGTGAGTCTGCTCCTTCTTTATCTACCATTCAAAAGTGGTCAAGCGAATTCAAACGTGGCAGGGAGAGTATTAAAGATGAGCCTAGACCTGGCCGGCCTGTAGTAGCTACTACACAAGAAAATATTGATCAGGTGGAAAACCTTATATTGGAAGATGGTCGAGTGAAGATAAAATCAATAGCTCAAGTAACCAATCTTTCTATTGGTACCGTACATGATATTATCCATGACCATCTTAATATGTCAAAAGTGAGTGCAAGATGGGTTTCGCGAATGCTGACTCGGCTTCAAAAAGATATGCGTGCAGCTTGTTGTTCCGATTTTATTGACCTGTGTGGCGAAAATCCTGATGAGGTGCTGCAAAAGATAGTTACTGGAGATGAAACCTGGGTTCATCATTATGACCCAGAGAGTAAACAGGAGTCCATGCAGTGGCACATTAAGGGTTCAGCTCATCGCAAGAAGTTCAAGGTCGTCCCTTCCGCTGGCAAGGTTATGACAACAATATTTTGGGATTGTGAAGGAGTATTGTTAATCGATTATAAAGAAAAAGGTGTAAATATCACAGGACAGTACTACGCAAACATTCTACGTCAATGGGATGCAATCAAAGAAAAGAGGCGAGGAAAGTTAACCAAAGGTGTTCTGCTTCTGCATGACAACGCCCCTGTCCATACTGCTCATATTGCCAAGGCAGCTATTGCTGAATGTGGGTTTGGAACTATAACTCATCCACCGTATAGTCCGGACCGGATTGGATGTTCCCCAATCTCAAAAAGGATCTGCGTGGAAATCGATTTTCTGACGATGAAGCGTTGAAGGCGGCAGTGGACGAGCATTTTTACACCAAGGATAAAAAATATTATTATGAGGGATTAAAAAAATTATTGATCGATCTTTTAAGTGTATTAACAACATAGGGGGAGAGTATATTGAAAAATAAAAATATCAAACTTTTCGTACTTGTTTGTCTTCATTCGAATACCGAGAATATTTTGAACGCCCCTCGTATGTCACCCGGGGATAGTGTAGCTACCCAACAGTGAAAGAATTTTTCAAATCGGTTCAATAGTTTCGGAGCCTATTCAATGCAACCAAACAAACAATGAAATCTTTCCTCTTTATAATATTATTATTATTATATAGTTTAGATGTCCTATGTTATATAGAATAGAGTCTGAAATAAATCAGATTTTCATGCCAGCAGTGTACTGCATAGTAAGTTATTTATTTTTTCTTAAACTCGGTTTTTTATAATTAAGTATGCTCCAAGTTTCAGCTCGACTTTCGAGTTATTACTAGAAGTATAAAAAAAGCTTCCCTATAGTGTATCCGGTTTGTTGGATCCTAATAAAAGTAATAGGTCTAAAGTAGTACCACGGGCAACAAACGGATTAGACGGCACTGACTGCATCATCAAATGTCAAAGTACGCAGCTTGCAAAAGCATGTAGGCTGTAAGCCATAAAATGTCTTAAAAAAATTGCCGACCACATCTGATTGTCTTTGATGTTTTCTAGTATTGACTTTTGATTGATAATGGTCAATGACTGACAGTTCATCATCATCATCAGCTGAAATACGTCCACTGCTGAACATAAGCCTCCCCAATAGAGTGCAATTTTTGTTCATTGGAGGATTTGCCATAATTACCACGTTTGGCAGGTGGATTGGTAATCACAGTATTGTTTTTAATATACACAGCAGAACGCTGCTGCCCGCACTAGTGCAATCCCTTAGTCGCCTTGACCACACCCACGGAAAGATTCGGGGTGGCCCTATCTAGGCCGGTAACCACACGGCACAACCAACGGCAATTTTAATTGACAATGACAGTTATATGAGATCAATGCAACGCCGTCTATTGACAATATTAACAACTAAAATTAAATGCCTATGTATAATCTCGGTTTCGGCTACTAGAGGGCGCTTTGTGTCACTTAGATCTAGCCAAAATCATATACAGTCCAAAGCAAAGATAATATATCCAAAGGATACATGTGTGTGTAAACGATTCAGCCTCACAATCAATCACCTTATTACTAACTGTACTTAATAATCTCAAGCGGATATCGCTCCATATTTTCCAGCAATCACATCCAGCCATTGAAGCGATTGACGTGTTTCTCCGAATGCCTGCGACGTCCCCACGTCGGCGAGCTAGTGTTGCAAAAATATCTATCGATATACCATGATGTTATCGATTGTATCTATAACTTGGATCGCATTTATATGTAATGTACCATAATAATATTGTAACGAGGGGCTATTGCAGTTTGTTATAATCTTTTCATGCAGATTGATGAAAAGATTATAACAAACGGAGGCAGGCGGATTGGTGATCGCAGTAATGATCTTAACATACACACACAGGAGAACACTGCTGCCCGTCCCTGGTGCAATCCCTTAGTCGCCTTGTTGACACCCACGGGAAAGATAGGGGTGGCCCTATTCTAAACCGGGAACCACACGGCATGTCACCTATACATAAATATAAACCTATATATAAATATACCTATTAATAAAATGATTGATTATGCCTAAAAACTTCGACTATCGAGTATCGATATCTCAGCAACACTAGTCCGAGCAAGTATCTCTCCAGCCATGTTTGGGCAGGCGGCCTACAGTCCCGTTCTGATGCAATTAAACTCCATTTGAACGGAGAACGGTGAAATGTCATACCTTACATATACTAGGTGGAAATATCCAACGCCATCTGGAGGGAAAGTACCCTAACTATTAAAGGTAGCAAAATTTACTCATAGGAAACATCCTTTATTTTCAAAAGTAATTAAAATGTATTCAATGTTTTTTTTAAAGTCTTGCCTCAGCCGGGCATCAAATCTACAGAAATGCGAATAAATAACAATGTACTTTTAGGCATCTTAAATTTAAGAAAGATTTTAGCGTGCTTCAGCATTATGCTGAGTCAGCGCCATTTTGTTGCTGCGACACATAGGTACCTTGATTATTTTTAAATTGTAATTTATTAATTCTGTTCTGTTTAGTTTCTCATGTGTTGTAGCTATGAATAAATGACCTATTCTATTATATTCTATTCTATCTATAACAAACACTAACCTTGACATAACTCTGAAACTTATCACTTTTGGCGATTGTGCCAATATAAACTTTTTATCACGTGCTCCAGGTCTATGACATATCAAAATTTCAGATAATATAACTGAAACCACAAACTCCATACAATCCGTCAGGTAACTTTTTTAACTATTCTTAGGCTAGGTAATAAATAAAACGAACGAAACCCCGGATTAGCTGTAACATGTAACATCACAACCCATTAACTGAAAGGTGTGAACGGCACATAAATTAAGAACATCGTCCGTTTCGTTTCATCTCGTTTTACCGGGCTATACATACGATTCGATTGTCGGACGGATTTCCAAGCCACCCGACGCGGTACGATGTCGCCGGTAATACACATCGTCAAAGCTAAATGTTTGCGACACCGACTATTCTTGACAGTCAGACACGGTCCCTTTCACAAATATTTGCCGAATTAGGCGATGTGTATCGACTTAGAGCAACACGGGGCCGCCGCCGACTCGCCTGTAGTGTTTTCTTCCAATACGAAACATCCTGTCATTTTTCGCAGGTAGATCCACGCACACTTGTACGAAACACACTCTTAATAAATGGAATAGCACATTCATACCCTTTTGTACACATCGACACATTTCGATACTGTGCAAGACCAGTGGTTTTGTATCTTTGGGAAAGGGGAACGCCAACGCCTGTGTAAGGCGACTTCCCTCCAGTGTTGCTTTATGTGCAATCAAGCATAACAGAATGTTTTAAGGCTTGGTTCTATTACGATATGAAGTTCTTCAAGAGGTAAAAACGAATCCTTCAAGGTCGCCAATGCACCCCCTACTGTCTATGAGCGGTTGTGATCACTTACCAGCAGGTGTAGTCTGCTTTAAACAAAGGTGAAGTAAGCGTTCGTACGACCGACAGCTAGCCGAAAATGATAAATTGATGAAACTGGCGAATTTGCTAAAATGATGAGAAATCTGACGGATAAGGAAACTGGTGAATTAGCGAAATGGACAAATTAGCAATAATGACGAACGAAGAAAAATGACCAATACCCTAACGGTATGGTACAAACGGTTGGGTACAAACTCATCAGACCAAATCCGTCGCACCGCGTCTGTCAGACCAGATCTCATGGTATGTAGCGCCATTAGACTGACAACTCTATATGTAATTTTTTTTTCTACTCGTGTCTTGTTACTCTGAAACGCCCTCTGAATAATCTTTAGGTGGTTTCATAGGCAACTGTGTTGATTTATTTACAACTTGTTTTTTCCCGCGACTCCAAATGCTTAACTTTCGTGGAAATTGTTTCTTTCTTCTAGTTTGATTGGAGCCCATTTAGGACCATGATTGAACGTTTTCTTCTACAAAGTCGTGGTAGTCTAGTCGCCTAAAGTTCTAGGTCGAAGGCTCAAAGAAACTTACTTAAGAATACTTAAGAAAGACTATTCGGTGAAGAAACCTGTATACGCCGAAGAAGTAATTCTAAGGCGCATCTGAACTGCACCAACCAGCACTGGATCAGCCTGTCCAGAGGTGCACCAAATCAAATCAAATATTCTCAATTGGAAAAAACACATGAAAAATATAATATTGTAACGTAGAAGGATGAAGCTAGTACAAGAGCGGCCTTATCTTCCATGCAACTTTTGGTTGATGTGGAATTTTTCTAGGGGTGTAAGTGCTGGGGGCAAATATGAAAGCGGTACCTATATTTCAAAAAAATACCGACAGTTTGGAACATGTTAATAGCCTTTGCTCGTGCAGAAGTACAATGCTCACAATGACCCTTAAA
This sequence comes from Esperia sulphurella, assembly GCA_947086405.1. Lineage (NCBI taxonomy): Eukaryota > Metazoa > Arthropoda > Insecta > Lepidoptera > Oecophoridae > Esperia > Esperia sulphurella. The sequence continues at coordinate 3,418,305 of OX352260.1, read as the reverse complement.
CTTTAGAATACATGTTGGCAAAGCCACGGAAAGTGCAGCTGTCAGACCGGGTGTGGTGGCGTTCATTGGGGAGGGCCCATGTCCAGCAGTGGACGTCTAAGGACTTTACCCCCCTAGGACAGACAATACAGTTGGGTAGGAACAATTTCGATAGAGAAGCTGACAGAAGAATCCAGTTAGGTTGGGCAGCATTCGGAAAACTGCTTCAAGTCTTCATGTCGCCCATTCCACAATGTTTAAAGTCAAAAGTCTTTAATTAGTGCGTCCTACCTGTCATGACCTACGGCGCAGTGACGTGGACACTGACGATGACGGTGGGCCTGATCCACAAATTTCAAGTCGCTCAGCAAGGTACGGAGAGGGCTATGTTCGGGGATTTGTCTATACGCGGCATAAATATTATATTTTAGTCCAATAGCACAGAATAAAAAATAGTAGGTACCTACTTCCGTCCAATTTATTTTCATCGATCGCAGGTTACACCACCATTTTGAAGTTCACCGTTCTATCAACGTATAGTCTCTAAGGTGGACTCTAATTACCTACCGACCGGTTGCCACCATCCACCGTCCGCCGTCATCTACCACAATCAATATTGACTCGCCCACTTTCCAACGTTCATTCACGTTGTTTCGACCGTTCGATGGAAGTGTCGCTCCCACGGTGGTGTGTTCACGTCTTAATTGACGCTGTTTTGTAACTCCAATATCGATGTGTCAATTTTGTTACGTCATTTTTGAATAGCTTTAATTGCGTTAAGAGTAAGCTTCTTTGGTCACATTGTGCGCTCTCCCAAACACGACCTGGAGAAGTTCATCATCCTGGGACAAGTGGTGGGGAGGAGTGCTAGAGGACGAGCTCCGACGAGGTGGTCAGACCCGGTGAGGAGGGTGGCTGGCGGATCCTTATATGAAGCAGGCGGCTGGCCAATGACCGCTATGCGTGGAGGCGCATTTTATACGGTCGCGATCCTCAGCAATGAGGGAACGACAGAGAAGAATTGCGTTTGTTATCGTTCTAGAGTATAAGTATTTCAGCTTTCTTTTCTTGATAGTGTTGTAGAAGGGATCTACCAAACCATTAATTGTGGTTCCCGGCTTAGAATAGGGCCACCCCCAATCTTCCCGTGGTGGGTGTCGTCAAGACGACTAAGGGATTGCACCAGGGACGGACAGCAGGTAATAAGGTCATTACTGCCTTCACCAATCCGTCTGCCAAGCGTGGTGATTATGGCAAATTCCCCAATGGAAAACCCGCTAAACGTAGCATTTTATGGGAGGCTTATGTTCAGCAGTGGACATTATATAGGCTGATGATGTAGAAACCATTAATTATACGTAGGAAGCTTTCCTTTACTATCAGCGCCCTTAATAATTTTGTGATTAACTTTTCTCATTGATGTTTTTATATTATTTTTTATAGTAAAATGTTTTACTGTACGTCATATTTTATTTCATGATTTTCTGCTAACTGTACACTGCTACCAAAACAACCTAAAGATAACGATTTCAATATGATACGTGGTGTAAGGGAGCGCAATTGAGTTGTTCAAATAACAACCTCACCTGCGGTGCAGCCTGCTCTGGCGACCGACAATGGCGGTATAACCATTCAACCACTCACTAGGCCATAAGTACCCCAGATCGGTGGCGGACAGCAGCGTCACAAGTACGAGGTCTAGTACTGCGATGGCCAACACGTCTACTGTTATGGGCAAATTTCCCCCATGAGCAGTATCCAAAAACCACAGCCTCCAGGTTCCCGGCAGCCCTATTATTCCTGGCAGAAGAAGGTGGCCGGAAGCGGAAGCCCTGATATGATGACAATACAATACAGACAATGCAATCTAACGGTTTACCACTATCATTACAAAAGCAAAGACATACGTCCAAAGAAGTAAAATGACAACGGGTAAAGTGCATCATTTGCTTGAGAAAACCCGTCGCGTCGGTAGCATGGTATGTATGTATGTATGTAAACGCTTTATTGTACCAAAAATAACAACAACAATAATAAAATAGGAATTAAACTGTGTACAAAGGCGGACTTATCCCACTTAGGGATCTCTTCCAGTCAACCTTAGAGTAACCGAAAGGACAAGTATAATGCGTTTAGTACCAAATTTGATAAAGAAATGTACCTACTTTTAATAAAGTTTGAAAATACATATTACATAAACTAACAATGGACCCGATTCTGAAGGCACATATTTGAAATTTTACAGCGCTAAAAGCGTATCTTCATAATACTGTGTGACAAGGATAGCAACAACTTTAGTGCTGTCAAATTTTAACGTTGCGACTTCAGAATCGAGCCCAATATATACATAGACGATACACGAATAAATGAATGATACAAATATCTATATATACATAAATTTATACACATAACATATAAATATATAAGATATATATATATACATATGTTCATGGCTCACACATCACGCCTATTAATATCTTGCTAGCCACTTGCTCTGTTAATGCTCTCAGCAGATACCGATGATCGGGAACGGGTGCCTTGTTACGAAATGGAAGCATGCGATATAAACAAAATATCATTTCGTAATGTAGGTATTTATATAAGCAGTAAGAAATTATACATGTGTTTCAGTTGGTCACCATTACGTATGTAATTGCCGTGTGGTTTCCAGTAGAGTAGAATCGGACCACTCCAAATCTCCCCGTGGATGTCGTACAAGGCGACTGAGGGAATACATTATAAAACATCAATCAGGCGTCCCCGACCCGTCTGGCCAGCGCGGGGAGTGTAGGCTAAATCCTCCGTCTGTCTCCGGCAGATGAGAGAGGGTTGTGCTCCTGCAGTGGAGACAAAAATAACCTGATGATGACGTATGTAATACAAGGCGCTGTGGTCGTGTGGATCCCCGCTCACCCCCATAGGTGTCGTCACGGAGACTAAGGAATTTAACGAGGGACGGGTAGTAGCGTTTTCCTGTGTATATTATTAAGATCAGATCATTACTGCGATCACCAACCCGCCTGCCTAGCGGACAAATCCCCCAATGGACAGCCTACCAAAAGTAACATTCTATTGGGGAGGCTTGTGTTCAGCAGTGGATGTATTTCTGCTATGGCTGATGTAAATGATGATGCTGAACAACAGTGGAAAGGGCTATGGAAAGAGCTATCTCGGAGATCCTCTATGTCTCTACTGAAATGAGGTGGTCCGCCAGAGAAGGGTACAACGTGGAGTAATAGTAGGTTGAATGCTATATCTACTTTACATTGGGCTGGTCACATCTGTCGGCGAACGTATAATAAAATGCTAATATAAAAAATATTTTCTTAATAACCCTTTTTATCTTGAATGTACGAGTAATATGTTAAATTTCCTTTCGACGTCCATTGCTGTCAATTTTCCTACGAAGAGTTAAATTATTCACTTAGCGGTGTTGGGATTGTGGATAATCGGTTTTAGAGACCCTAGAATTTCTCTATAAACAAGTTAATTAACATAACTCACCATCAAATTTCCTCGCCCTATTAGCCAGGATGTCCGCGAGCTTGTTCAGCTCACTCCATAAAGACTGCTCGAGCTGCGAGCGCGCTCGCTCGAGCAGCTTGGTCCGGGCTCCGGCGCCGCAGCAGCCCTGGTTGACGCATAGCCCTTCGACATCTGTGGAAGATGGAGAAACATTTGGAAGACCGGTAATAGGTAGATACATAAAAGTCAAAGTCCTTTATTACACATGAGTACACTTGGTACATTTCTTTACGAGCACAACGTAAATAAACTACTTCTTCTCTGTCGTTCCCTCACTGCTGAGGATCGCTACCGTATACAATACGCCTCCACGCATAGCGGTCATTGGCCAGTCGCACCGCTTCATACAAAGATCCGCCAGCCGCCCTCGTCAGTGGTCGTCCTCTAGCACGCCCGCCCTCCACTTGTCTCAGGATGATTAGCTTTTGCCCCTTGTGCTTAAAAACCGCATAATGTGACCGAAGAAGCTTAGGGTATTTTCATAGCAGATAATAGACAGCCGTTTTATTATATTGAGATCTTTGAGAATGGAGTTATTAGTCCTTGTGTCAGTGTCTATGGTAATCTTCTCCAATACAACATCTCAAACGTATCATTGTTAAATAAACACTTGCAGTAGATTATGCTATAAGAAATATTCTTTGGCCTCTGACTTTTAAACCATATGTTTCAAAATAGGAAATGGATTTTGTTTTAGCGACGTCCCGATTAAAAGCTAATACCGTGCCTCACCAAGGCAGTTCGAGAGACATAGGGGCACCACCCCATGGTTAAGTTAGGGGGTGGGCCTGTGCAATACAGGGTGAAGGAATTAATACACCAGCTGGATTAAGGGGGCGTTATTATACAGGGTTACAGGAAAAGTCGTGCTAGATCCCTTAAGGGTGTGGAGCACCCATCATTTCTGACTTATTTCACTATGAAACACCCTACCCTAAACTTAACCCTTTTCGAGATATTCGACTTTTAATTTTTTTATTGAAAATTGCTGATTTTTAGGCTACTACATTTATTTTTGTTTATTTTGTGTATCTTATTATTATTATTATTGCATTTTTACATGTGTAGTAAGATGCTTTAGGACGTCAATCATTAAAATAGTGCACAAGTTAATTGAATAGACTGTAGTAGACAAGTGAAAGAAAAGAAATAAAAAACATATTAGAAAGTTTATTTTTCTCTAAGGGATATCTAAAAAAAATGTTATGGTAATTGTTCGGCAGATGTTTTTTAAAATATTTACGTTTCATCAGCTATCTAACGAGGTGTAACAATCTAGGGTTTGTATTACATTTCGTGGAAAAAAAGTAGTTGGGACGCTCCAGGTAGCAGTTCTAACGGTCCCACGCCTATTGTCCTTCAAGTTAAGACGCACCGTGCGAGCGAGACAAGTGACGATTTATGTAGGTACGAATGAAAGAAAAAATGTGTAGACACCGGCTAGGACTGGGAATACAACCGGAAACATTGTTTTGGTTGTCAGTCTGCTTTTGTGCTTCGTACATAGTAGATGCGATATCGTTTTGCTCTTTTTCTCGACTTGGCTGTGATTCTGGACTATTTCTTCTGATTTGTGACTACTGTGCTTGTTAACCGGACTCTGATTTGTGCCTGTGATACGGAAGTGTTGAGTATGACGTCCTACACACCTGAGGAATATGCTGATATGCTTATTTGTTACGGATACTGCGATTGTGTGTCTGCGCAAGCTCGCAACGAATACATAACTCGCTACCCCGGTCGTCGAGTGCCGGATGTGGCCGTTTTTGACAGAGTTTATCGAAGACTTCGAGAAACTGGCTCTGTTTTGAGACGAAGTACAGACATGGGAAGACCACGAATTGACGACGAAGAACAGGACAATGAGATAGTGCAACGCTTTCGAGCAGATCCGACTACTTCCACTAATATTGTTGCCCGTGATCTGGGGCTTTCGCAATGGAGAGTGTGGTTTACAGTGCATACTGCTGGCCTATACCCGTACCATTACACGCCAGTACACGTTATTGAAGAAGGGGACCCCGCGAGAAGATTGGACTTTTGCAGATTTATGCTAAATGCTGATGTAGAAGACCCAGATTTTTTAAGAAATATCTTGTGGACGGATGAGTCCAAATTTGATAAAGATGGCATAACTAACTATCACAACGCCCATTACTGGGCCCTAAAAGAACTAAGGAATCCCAATAAGAAAAGAGTGAAGGGGTCCCAACGAAGATTCAGCGTGAATGTGTGGATGGGCATTATCTCCAATCATTTGATTGGACCTTACTTTCTCCCGGATAATCTAAACGGGGAAAGCTACGAAAATTTCCTGAGAGCAGACTTGAGTGATTTGCTGGATGATCTGCCACTCAACCTGATCAGGGACATGTGGTTCCAACACGATGGCTGCCCTGCCCATTTCAGGAGAAGTGTCAGAGACTGGCTGGACACAAATTATCCAAACAAATGGATTGGACGAGGTGGGCCATTGCCATGGCCAGCAAGAAGTCCGGACCTAACCCCCATGGATTTTCATGTGTGGGGCTGCATGAAAAGTCTCGTGTACAGCGAGCCGAATCCAGTTTCGTCTGTGGAAGACTTAAGAGAAAGGATTGTGGATGCAGCAAATAAAATGAGGACCACATTGACCACTGGCGTAGTGAAGACCGGTCTCCGTAGAAGGATGCGACAATGTATTAGAAATAGAGGCGGCCATGTTGAACATGAACTGTAGAAAAAGAAAAAGTTGTGAGAAAACCTTTAATAAATGGCATTTCATGCTTACCTATTGTTTTATTTTACTTTTTAGGGCTAAGTATACATTTTCTTCTCCACTGTCGCCTATGAAACTAAATTTTTTTGAATGCATTTGAATAAAACCCTACATTATTATACCTCGTTAGATAGCTGATGAACCGTAGATATTTTAAAAAACATCTGCCGAACAATTACCATAATATTTTTTTTAGATATCCCTTAGAGAAAAATAAACTTTCTAATATGTTTTTTATTTCTTTTCTTTCACTTGTCTACTACGGTCTATTCAAATAACTTGTGCACTATTTTAATGATTGACGTCCTAAAGCATCTTACTACACATGTAAAAATGCAATAATAATAATAATAAGTTACACAAAATAAACAAAAATAAATGTAGTAGCCTAAAAATCAGCAATTTTCAATAAAAAAATTAAAAGTCGAATATCTCGAAAAGGGTTAAGTTTAGGGTAGGGTGTTTCATAGTGAAATAAGTCAGAAATGATGGGTGCTCCACACCCTTAAGGGATCTAGCACGACTTTTCCTGTAACCCTGTATATCGTAGAATATAATTTAAAGGAAAAATAAATCAGTTACACTTTAATGCGCGAAAAAACATACAAAGTAGCTTACATTACTACATGCTGGCGAGTTAATCGCTAAAGCTCGCTAAAAGCTGGTAATATATTCCAGACCAACTTTGGGTAGCGGATACAAATTAATTATTAAATTAGTAATTAAAAAAATACAAACGTACATTAAGTACATTAAGTATATTTACGTTATATGGTATTAATAGTTTGTCAAATAAATAATATATTAAATAAATAAGGTGGTTTGATTAAAATTAATGTTAGTTTAACTTGAATATTTAAACATTTATTATTCAAAAAGGGATAGGAGTTTTTACACAAATCTTTTTTATGTTATACCTACTAATATTTACTTATACAAGTATATATTATCTTTGCTTATACATAGTTCTTTCTGTAATTTAAGCTGCTGGTCTATTTTATTATACACCCTGTATTTATGTGACATCGTCAGGCGATGGGGTACGAAATAAGTTTAAACATCCGTGTTGTCTGAGGGCCTTACTTATTGCATTACGGCTAGACTCGGGGCTCCGAGCGAGATCGATAGCTATAAGTCAAAAATCCTGCTTTGAAAAGATGAGCGAACATTTTTAGATATGCTGTTATCCAGAGACTTTATTTTTATGTATAACTCTTATTCTTATTATGTTTAAAACTTATATTTAACTAACAAAAACTTTATAGGAAGAAATACATGGACAGAGCATGCCTTGTTTCAAATCCATAGAGTGCAAATTAGATTATCACAACATACAAAACAATTTCATATGCCCTAAATCAACACTTCAGCTATTCACCCAATAGGTATGGTAAGCGCGCGAGATAATAAAGGACACTGAAATACAGTAGTAGGCAGAGACGATGGATCGCCTCTTTGCGCGATCCTGACACACCTCACTAGCCTCACTCACATTCATCAGCCTTTTCATGCATCTTCTTTTATTCATCTCACTGCGGACCCCAGCCTTTTTGAGGACGTTACTAATTTGATCCTTGAACGTCCTCCTAGAGTTTAAATAACATTATCACAAAATACAAAACAATATAACCTTGTTTTTATTTTGTGTTAATGTAATTTAACATCTATGGATTTATAACATGTTATGTTATTTCCCTCTATGGTATGCTCTTCAATTGCAGTGCTGTGCAGGATTTTGATCCTCTGACAGTCCCGCTGTACTGTAGAAAGACTTTGATTTTAAACTGAACTGGGTTTCTAAATAACTTTGTTAACTCGCCAACCAAATCGTGCTCCTCATTACCCAGACGGGATAACCATGAATAAATCATCAAAATTATAGTATAGAAATATGAGCATTACGCTGCAGACATAAGTGTCATTCGAATATGGGGGACAGTTTTTGTATAAATTGCTTGAAGTTAAGCGATCAACTGACGCGATTTAAGCATTTACAAATCCTAACATATATTAAGTATCCACATATAGACGTGAAAGTTTGATTTTGTTTCTCTGTCGCACACATAATAGAATGCCGTGTAATTTGTAAACAAGAACTTTTGTTTATATACTGATCTAATACAAAATAACAAACCTTGTTGATAAAAATGTATACGTTTATTCTTGAAAATGTATGAATATGTCCGACATGTTATTGAACCGACTATTTTACAACAGTCCCAAAAACGCCAGTTTTTGGGACTGTTGTAAATTCTTCTATTAGGCAATTCTACTACTAACACATAACCACCCAAATTTCGAATTCGGTTAGTATTTTACTAAGAGTGCGAGGTGTCCTTTGAGAAAAATAACTAGAGAAAGGAGACAAAAAGTCGTTAACTGGCCTAACTGACGGCATTCGTTTACGGATTTGTCGTTGGTTGTTGGATCTTGGATTGGGTTTACCAAGCTTGTGATTATCTTTCGAATCAACAAAGTTCCTGTAACTTGCACCAAACACAGAGATACACTGGGGGTGATAATGTTACTCACCGCACATTCAAGTTTGTGAGACTAGTGTTCAAAGACCACGTGACGAAATGTGAGGGAGTTTGATTGGATATGGAACAACTACGATAAAAATGTACGACGAAATACGAACGGGCAAGCAAACTTCTATCTACAAAATTATATGGGAAGTGGTGTAGGTACCTCTCGTAGTCCAAATAACAGAATAGATTTACCTTTAACTTACAGACTATAAAACTTAAAATCATCATCATCATCAGGTTATTTTTGTCTCCACTGCAGGAGCACAACCCTCTCTCATCTGCCGGAGACAGACGGAGGATTTGGCCTACACTCCCCGCGCTGGCCAGACGGGTTGGGGAGGCCTGATTGATGTTTTATAATGTATTCCCTTAGTCGCCTTGTATGACATCCACGGGAAGAGTTGGAGTGGTCTTATTCTACTCTACCGGAAACCACACGGCAAAGCTTAAAATGCATTGTTTTTTTTTTGTTTATGTTTTATTATCGATATCTTTAAACGTCGATAAACATGAAATCCCTAAGACATTTAATTTCTGCCATGAAAAATCCGATCCTATAAGCTATATCAATGGTAACTTGGGACTAGATATACACGGTGCTACTTTGCATTCTTGCCATATTCACAGAGCTAATAGTATAACATTACCTATTATTTTAGATAAACTAGAGACTCTCATAAATAAAGCACCCTAAGTTTTTAGTAAACTTTGTCTTGCAGTACACATAGGAATAAACCAATTTTTTCTCGCACGTTCAACAGGCGCAATAGGAATAAACCGATGTGGGCGTGGCCAGGCCTGGCGTGTAAATGAATTGATTTCAGATTTTCCTTCCTACTTTACCGCCAACAATGCCTAATTTAATATCATTACATTGTTGTCCATTTCTTTGCAAAGTAATAAATTAGGTATTTTTGGCGTACCTAGTTAAAAAGCTAAAATCATCTAATAAGATTTAAAAATTATAATTTTTTATTTGTAAATGTACAATTAATTGGTTATTTACAAGTTCCTACTTACAAAATTTACGTGCTGAGAAGCAATTGTTCAAAATGTCCTCCGTTTTGATGAAGGCACAGTCTAGCACGGCGAAGCGAATTTCGCTTTAGTTTTCGCAACACATAAACGTTTTGTTTCACTGTTTCGAACGCTGGAACAAACCTTTCGCGTAACACATTTACACTGTCTATCTACTCTGACAATATACCAAGCGTTTCACGTCACTCCAAAAATAATAGTCCATCGGAGGAATAGTCCGGAAACCGTGGTGGATGAAATAAGAGCCCAGTAAATTCCCGTCGATTGAGACTAAAGCGGTGTTGAAACGAGTCTCGCTTAATTTTTCGAGGATTGTGATCACGATGAGTCCATGCCAGTGCTCATTATGGATATTAAAAATTCCAACTCTCGTAAACCGGCTTTCGTCAGTCCACAAGATGTTGACATGTCGGTTGTCCAGTAGCCAGCGACAAAATGTACTCCGTGAGGCGTTATCTTGAGGGAGCAGATCTTGGACTTTCCGAAAGTGAAACGGACGTTGTTATTCACTTTTCAAAAGTTTCCACACTGTCTCGTGGCTCACACCGAAGTAACGGCCTGCTTCCCGGGTACTGGCACGGGGCTCTCTTTCAAGGTACTCAAGAATTGACTCTTGCAATTCGACTGAGAGTCCTACGCTGCCTCGAGCTTGAGCGTGGAACCGGCGATGGTCTCTAAGTCTCTGCGTGGCATGCTCTCTAAGTCTCTGCAAGCATCACCTGACGGGTCGGCCTCGGTTGGTTAGGAAACATTTCCACAAACATTTCTACGGCTTGTCGCAAACTGTTACCACTTATTGCGTCCAAGCGCACCATTTCTACTAATTAAATATTTGAATACGCTTCAGTCATTTTTACAACAATATTTTTGAGAATAATGACAGCAGTTGACAATCAAATAATATCATTGAATAAAGAGACAAGATTAGCATAAAGAGTCTATGTCATGTCGTGATCTTACGAATGATAAAAGTGATGTGCATGCATTACGATAATTAGTGGTGTGCTTAACAGATTGTCGATAAAATAAAATAATCCAAACCAAAAAAAAAAAAAATTACGTCATGATTTTTATCATGACGTAATTCTGATTAGTATCAGTAATATAGTTACCTCTGTAAATATGGCAAGAATGCAAAGTAACATCCTGTATAGGTAACTGTATTTAATTTTGAAGTGAAATACACATTTTATCACACAGTTTAATACGCAACGTGAAGTTATTTCACATTTGTAAATTATAATAAATAATTATATTTTTCTATTTCTTGTTCACGCTCCGATGAACGTCTATCCTATACCTATAGATCGGGCTATGCATGTCACAGCAGACAGCTTTAAGTATGCTGTTATGAGAGCGACGTAGCCTTTCCCAAAAGGAAGCCACGCACGCTCTCATAACTGCCGAACATGCTCGACGCGCTGCAGTAGCGCGGCAGGCGCATGAGGGTGCGAAATGCACCATTGTATTGCACCCTCATGGTATTGTACTCAGAGTTGGCAAGTGTAGAGGTATGACAATATGCACTGAATAATGTCAATTGTGTAAAGTATTTGTATAACGGTTAACTGGCCTAATATTAACACCTGTAAATTTGTTCATACATTTTCCAAAAAAACTGTCTTAATATAAATTAAAGTACCCCAAATGGCCAGTCCATTGATACATGTCAATCATACAGTGTGGTAACGGAAAGTGATCTCACTCGATTTGTTCTGTAGCTTAAAAGATATCGTAAAACTTTTTACTTCTTGATATTGAAATTGCGTCAACTTCATAATTTGACGTTCATAATTAAGGCGCGAAATCTCATAGCAAGGCAAATTGAAAAGGCACAGGGTTTTTGAAGTATCAATATTTCTGAATTTAGACTTCATTATTTAATTAAGAAGAGAATTAATGACTCCATTCTTAAAGAACTCAACATAACAAAACGGCTCTCCACTATCTGCAATGAAAGGACTCTAAGCTTCTTCGGTCACATTATGCGATCTCCCAAGCACGACCTGGAGAGGCTCATCATCCTGGGACAAGTGGAGGGCAGGCGTGCCAGAGGACGAGCTCCGACGAGGTGGTCAGACCCGGTGAGGAGGGTGGCTGGCGGATCTTTATATGAAGCAGTGCGGCTGGCCAATGACCGCTATGCGTGGAGGCGCATTTTATACGGTCGCGATCCTCAGTAGTGAGGAAACGACAGAGAAGAAGAGTTTAATTAACTGATACTCAAATTCAGATTATTTAATCGTATATACCTATGGTATATACAAATATTTTAAGATGGATAGACTAACATTAATACAATTTTTGATGCGGCTAATTAAATATATTGATGAATACAACACAATTCAATTAACATGTCTCGAATTGTCATCCGGCAACATCCCGTCTGTATCTACACCATTCGATAAAACACGCTTTAACCATCGACCAGTGTTTAGTTAATAATCGAAGGTTTCTAAATTTTTACGACAGTTTTTATTTTCGAGCGGCACTTCTAAAGTGCATATAAACTTCTTGGATAAAAGTGACACAAAAAATACGACATGTGGCAAAGGCGTAACGATTGCCAGTTTTAAAAAACGTAATTAAAAAAAACTTTTTTGTTAAGTCATACCGCGAACATTGCAACCCTTACCACGAAACGTTTGTAAAAGTAAACAAAATGGAGTCTAAACAATAAAATATTTAGAATGCAATGGCAAAGGTTAGGTACCTAGAGTGCCAGTTGGTGGAAATAAATATTTATGATAATGTATTTCTCTAGAAAATCCACAAACGGCTACAATTGCGGTAAAATGTAAAACTCACAAGGTAAAAATGGTGCATGACTCAAAGGCCTTGGCATTTCAAAAAGTTACCTTGAGAAATCGTACCTTAGCTTAGAATAGCCTAACAAAAAGCCCTTTAATAGTACTGCAGAGGCCGGAAAGTTAGTAGGAATAGTATGAGATAGAAAGGCCTGTCGTGTATAATACAAGCCTCTGACAAATAAGTACATACTAGCGGTGAAGTTGACTTGGCGCCGAGGTATTTAGAGTTTTCGTCGCAGTGTGGCCTGTCTTTCGGTTTTCTACAGTTTACATTTTGGGGAGTGTGCCCAGGAATCTCAATTTATTATTTTATTGTTTTAACAGTATTTTACAATAGATATATCGATCTGATTCCCCCAACCCCCTTCCATCACCGGACTACCAGACGTGGTGAGGGACTTCATCTTTATGTAGTAGACATAACACGCTCTCGCACGAAGCGTTTTGCTTTCTCGTTCATAATGCGCACTCCTAAGAAATGGAACTCCCTGGGTATTTCCGGAAAAGTACAATTTGGATCTTTTTAAAGGAAAAGTGAATAGGCATCTTCTGGGTAAGCGGGCTCCATCAGGCCTCGTCATCACTTACCATCAAGTGAGATTGAGGTCAAGCGCAAACCCATCAACAATAAAAAAAACTCCTTTGCAAATATAATAAATAATTTATATTAGTTATTAAATGCTCATATCATGAAGAGAATTTCTAAAGGAAAATGTAATCGTTTTTCCGGGAACGCTCATGTTTACAAGGCATTTATGTTTATTTTCCCGGCATTTTGCATATTATTATTTTCAATTTTAGAGCGGCAAACAGCCAAATAGTTTTTAATGTAAGCATACTCGTATGTCAATATTTTTCATTTTATTTTTGAAACGTGATTTCGTCAAATGTTATTATAATATACTGTATGTGTGTCAGTCTATATGTAATACGAGTCCAATAAAAGTTTGTATCAATTAAAGAATTTATGTATATTTGGCTGGACGCAAGATTTCCCTCCTTCAACACCAAACGTTCGTCTGTACCTCCACGAACTACCCCACAAGACGGGGTTAAATTCTGAACCGTCATGAACTCCTCTGATGTGATGTTGTGTTATCACATCATCCGCGCTTTGATGTTAAATCAGTATCATCAGTTATTATCACGAACCGAAATGTCCTCCCATAGTCCTCCCCGATAGAATGCATGGAGGCATTATATTATATGTGATAAGTTATTTAACATCAAAGCGCGCATTTAATGTGCAAATCAGTATTTATTTATATGTGGGTTAGATTAACACATTCTCGGACACTATGTAAATATACATATATATATATATTTCATTCCAGATTAATAGTCCTATGAAAACAAACGCATTTGCGTCTCGAAAACAAAATACACAATAGATGGTGTTCCTAAGTGGACCGCAAAGTTTACTTGGTAATACAAACCTACTTTTGCTGCTGGTGACCCTTTCATGTATATGTTACCGAGACGTAAATAGCGTTGGTTTTCATAGGACTATAAATCTGGAATGAAATATACATGTGATAGACATACGTCTTATTAGGTTGATTAAAACACACAAAAACATGTACTGTATTTTCTATTGTCGTTTTGCAAGGTCGCCACGTGGTTTTTGTGTCCAGGAACGTGGTAAGACTGACAAGTTAGATATTTATTCAAATAATTGCCCTGTTTAATTTGTACAATAAACAATAATGATTAAATCAAACCCCGCAATAAGATAAACGATCATTTCCCCAAAATCTGTCGTTTGCACCTCAGTAGAGGGCTCTTATCGCCCTCGCTCGAGTGGGGTAATTATTTCATTTTATGCCTCTCTCACGGCGTTAATATTTTCGCTTCGTCTCCTTAGATTAGGGTTGCCAAGTTTTAGAACTGTTATCGCCCTTGGCAATACCGGTTGTGACGCAGCGGCTCGCTTCCACCGACATCACGCGCGTCGCCGCCCCGTGTCGGCATTCTGCTACACTTCTGCTCGCTTTCGTCGTCGACGTGTACCAAGTGATATTCATTACTGTTCGTCAGTGTTTTGTATACATGCATATTCGTACCTACGAAGTAATTATTCAGTCTGGTGCTTTACAAAACAAATAAATGTATATCAATCAGCTTTACACTATTTAGAACTTTATTAAAACTAACAAAAATCATTTTAACTCCCGGCAAAAAGTTTCGAGGTCATTTTGAGCCCCTGGATTCCGCCGAGGATCGATTTGGGTGACATCTGATGCTGGCTGTCCAGAATACGGTCCAAAGTGCCAAACAAGTGATATTTTGTGTTAAGGCCTGATTACTAAAATAAAGACATCAATAAGACTTAAGTGACGCCTTTTAATCAGCATTTAATTTCTCCTAATTTTATTTTTACCGCTCTAATGTATGCCTGCCAACCCTACTCGAAGCCCTCGCCGGGCACTGCGCCAACTTTAAATACGAATCGAGATTTAAAACACCCCTAAATTTATAAGGGCTTTGAAGCGCCGATAATAAAACCGTTTTGTTATTGTGAAGCGCAATTATAGCTTCGGGAAATTATTGTTTCATGAAATTAATTGCACGTCGGGGACAATGTGATAAAACACAGGGAAATTACATAAGAGTTTGTATGCACTATGCAGTTGTGGTTTTTTGTATTGATTTGGAGTTATTATACGTTAAATATTTGTATTAGTAATTACATATATACATACACCCCTACATAATACTCACGCCTTGGTCCCAGAGCGGTAGGCAGAGATGATGTTTCGCCACTTTGCGCAATCCTGACAAACGTTGCAAAGCATTTTCTTCGCCCGCTTTTCGCCCCATGATACCACTTGGTGTGATGTGTGGCGAACAACATCGCCGCCTCGATCGTCGACACATTGTGGTACCACGATTAGATAGGGAAATAATTGTCCACCTAATTAGAGAGGGAAAATCAAAATTATGGACTAATGCAACGATTTGGCGTTAGGTTATGCTTATGACGCCAATACATCGCCTCGTTTGCGAAACATACCATATAGCCTATATAAAGCAAGCGTGGGCGAAAAATAAAACTGGGCAAATGTTTGGCGTTGTTTCTACTAACTGTACTTTATCATCTATTTTATATATATATTATAAATATATTCACATTTATTAATATGTTTTTTGTTCTTCGTTATTTTGACTGTACTTCAAAAATGAAAAACACAAATGAAGCGAAAAGCAAAACGAAAATGAGCCTGTTGCACTTCTGCGTCCCGGTTTGGTTTTTTTAATTATGGTAAGCCCACATATAGGTATGGATGATCAACGTCTTCTTTAGATAAAGCCATGATTATAGATAGATCTGGATTGCCAGACTTGGATATCTGATCTCATTTACTTTAGTTAGAATATAAAACATGAAGAGATTCTCTCTGATACCTTTACCAAAATATTATCCCAGCTCGGAGATTTAGGACATGACAATCCTTCAGCATTTCAATTATTACTAATTGACAGCTGGTAACAATCGATTCATCCAAACAATTGACAAGGAATAGCCCCAATAGAAGTAGGCCATGCAGAGGTAGGCAACCTTTTCATTCGGGACGTAGCATGCTTATATCGAAACAGAAATCTTCACGTAGATAAATGTTAATAAAACGATTTAAGTTCTATACAAATCTAAAAACCACCTTAATTTTATTAATTATTTATTGCGACCTACGACCTACCCTTAATGAGCTGACTTACTTCGGCGCCGAAACATAGACACTGAAGAGTTCTGAAAACTCAGTCACACAATAGGCCGGAAAGAGCCTGTAGTAAATAGCCTGGAGTTTTGAGACAGGATCCGAAACGAGGGGAGAACTAGTCTTCGACACAGCTGAAAAAGTTAGTACATTAAAGTGGCAGTGGGGTGGTCACATCTGTCAAACGACGTGGAAGAGTTATCGAGTGGAGACTGCGACTGGGCGGGCGTAGTGTGGGACGCTCTCTGGCTAGATGGAGCGACAATCTGAGGAAGGTGGATAGATGTGGAGAACCATAAATCAGATTTAGTGGTGCACCTTGGGAGAGGCCTATATACAACAGTGTACTCTTACAGGTTGATGCTGATATTCAAAATTAATACACAACAAGCAAATTGGCAAAATATGCAGTCACAAGCTATAATACAATATGCCTCCATATTGTCGTACAAGGCGACTAAGGGAATACATTATAAAACATCAATCAGGCCTCCCCAACCCGTCTGGCCAGCGCGGGGAGTGTAGGCCAAATCCTCCGTCTGTCTCCGACAGATGGGAGAGGGTTGTGCTCCTGCAGTGGAGACAAAAATAACCTGATGATGATGATGATATTGGTAAGATTAAACTACAAAATAGATGCATATTTCTCTAATGGGTTAGTTGGGTAGCTACTTTCTTGTTCTTCATTAATTTGAAAAGTCGAGTTAATGCAAGGGGACAAGAGTTATGTCATAAGATCTTGTTCAAATCGACAATTGTATTTTTTTTTATTAGTGTGAACTTATACTGTTTAAACATTGTAAATCTCAGAATCCGCGGGTGGGAGCCGAAGTTTTCCCACCTCTGTTAATAATAGCATCTCGACCTACCCTATTCCATAGCGTGATCTAATTGTACAACATCAAAAGAAGCGGACAACTGAACTATTTATTTGTGAAAACAATGATTAAAGGCTCCTAACGCCGGACCACCTGCGTGGGAGCAAATTAGGTCGAAATTACTAAGTGTGGGCACGAAATGGTGTTCTTAGAGATGCGGCGGCCAGTCCGAGAAAAATGTCAAATGTCGAGCGTTACCACTGCTTGTGAACTCACGAGATTCTCTTATAAAAATGACCTCAAAAGTCATCAAATTCAATATGCGATCGATCAGATTCTATGTAGTCTGTATGTTAGTTGTAGAGTCAGCTAAGAAGGTGGTCTATCAGTTTTCACAAAAGTTTCTAGTAGAAATATTGACGTCACTACAAGAAATGATAGAGAGCATTGGCTTACCCGCGGCACTGCATAAAAGCGAAGAGATTTAATTACCTACTACTACAGGCACACACTCTGTTCTTACACATTTGTGTGTGTGCGTAAATTATTGCAGGGCTGCGCCACCCAGCGCACGAACATAGTCGATCGTTGACGCATAATCAACAACATAAGTGCTTCTCTTTCTAACTTATAGAGTCGATCTATCGAATCTCGAATATAAAATAAAATGACAGCTTCAACCCAGTTATCTATATTGTTATTTCATTACTAAAAACATTTCTGCAGGTATGTTATATATAAGATTTTAAGATTTTTAATTGATCCCCTGAGAGTTAATTCTGAGAAAGTCTGTGTAATAAAGATGATGACATTACATGAATACTCTTCGAGAAGATGGATGTAATCGTTAGTCTTAAGTGAGAACCAGACGAGTTTGCCGCGTTGAATACGTAAAACAATCAAATGCGAGGCGCGAAAGAGAAAGGTATAGAGAAACCTCGTAATGGCCGCACGTAATTGCATAGACCACCCGCGAGATCTCGCTCGCACGGACCATTATGGTTTTTTTTGTGGCGAGAAATAATCGTAATGGTCACAATGAAGTTATCAACGTACTGGCACGGGCATAGGCCTAGAGTTATTTGTTAAGGCGCATACGTAGGCCGCCATTTTTAAATTTGAAAACCCTATGTGATTAATCCAGTTATGTCGTATCAATCAGTACTTAAATTAAAATTGTGAAACGACAGTAATCTAAATAATTTTGCTCTGCATGTGTCATGTTTAATATTTAAAATTTAAAACTACAATGGCGTCAATGAATTTGATTTTATAATTGTTTGCGTTGCAACCTAGTTTATAAGACTTTAGACTAGAAATAAGTGATGACAGTAAACAAACACCAATGTAGAATAAGATAGTGTAAGTGTGTAGTGTAGAGTTAAAATTGTATAAATAGTTAATTATTTTGTAAAATAAACATTTCTAACATTCATTGTTGAGTGTCACTCCACGTCCGACCAACCTTTTTTGACCAAACACTTTATTGCGAGCTAACTAAAACAAAAGATGTCTCAAAGGATGACTGGTAAAGAAAGACTATGGCTCAAAGTTGGTCTATTGTGTGCAATAAAGTTTGAAATAAAAAATCGCGACAATACGACGATAGATCGCCTGCGCAACCAATAAAACATGCACACTCAACTTACCCACAAAATGAGTACCATTATTATTATTTTAGGCGAAATGAAATGAAACTTACTGTGCTGATTTTTATGCACTGAGTTGTCCAACAATGAACCAGATAAATTTCGGACACCTATAACTTTCTAGTTTTTTGACCTACTTAAATGAGCCTTTGCATCAAGCTAGGGAATTTATCTGGCTATAAATTGGCATTTAAGGTTTTTTTATACAATACAATACAATACATTTTATTGCACAAACAAATACAATTACAAGTTATAAAAGTTACAAATAGTACAATTTATGCGGTCTTATCGCTTTAAGCGATTTCCAGACAACCTTTGGGTGAAAAATATTATGCCAGAGAAATTGTAGGCTGCGCTGATTAGGAAATTATTATTCCTACTCACTGCCCCCCTCAATACGCGTCTCTCAGACGATTTCTGTGTTCAGATCACGAGTTAAAGAGCACTACCTTACTCTCTGTCCATAATATATCGTATATTTTTATTATATTGTATTATATTATATTATATTATATTATATTATATTATATTATATTATATTATATTATATTATATATATTTATGTATCTGTATTGGTATTTATAGTTTATACTTATTGTGTTATATGTTCCATGATTATTTAATATATAGTAGGTACCCGCGACTACTGCCTCTCCATAATCCCTTATCTTCACCGCAGGTTAGCTGGAAGAAATTTCTTTAGAAATAAGCTTATCCTTTTGTATAATTTTCTTTTCTTTGTGTTGTTCTTTGTATATTTGTGTGTACAATAAACTATTAAATAAATAAATAAATAAATAAATAAATAAATTCCCAATATATTTATGATAGAAAGAAATTTTAGAAAAAATGAGAATTGATTCATAGTGGACACCTGGGTGTGAACCTATCTTAAATTTTTATACACGTACAGCCTAATCAAGGGAGGGGGGAGGTAAAATCACGCACAATAAAAAATATTGCTAGGCCGTTCCTGTATGCGCCTTAACCTTTACAAAGGTCGGTCTTGTGTGTTCGTGTTACCACGAACTAATCTATGGGCCGATCGTTTAAATTAATATCGGATAGTTTAACACTATCGATCGCCATCAAACATTGTCATTAACTTTTTTAATCTTCGGGTTTAGGGTAAGCTGTATAAACAGGACATTTATTCGCTTTGCAATTGCATTGCTCTACAGTTGACGGTCTCTGATAGGCTCATCTTATGCAGGAGGTGCGTCACACCGAAGTTCTCTTATTTAAGTACTGCTAGATAAATATATACCAGAATCACGCCCAAACGGATTACTTATTGAAATATGCCACCATAATCATTCATTAAGCCGACGCGTGCATTCGCAGCGTGCATTATGTTTTTATGCGTTTGTTTAATCGCACGAAGCGCATTTCCTAGGGCGGAAGACGCGCTCGCGTGTGACCTCGCGTTTTGATTACACGCCGTTACGGGCGATTCCGCTTTCCGGAATCCCTACAGTGGTACCACTGTGGGTGAGTCGTTTGTGAGAAATTAACGCTCGTAGTTGGCTGTGTAATAGCTGAACTTGTATTGTGCCTTCGCATTTATAGACATAAGAGTTATGCATTTGTAGCTTTCCTTGGGGAACTAATCATATGCGGACGGCCATGCTTTATTATTCAGTCCTAAGAGAAGTATTAGATTAGCGTACATACATAATGCTCACGCCTTGGTCCCAGAGGGGTAGGCAGAGACGATGTATCGCCACTTTGCGCAATGTAATATTGCAAAGTGGCTTTCCTTCGTCTGCTATTCGCCCCGTGATACCCCTTGACGTGATGTGTTGCGAACAACATCGCCGCCTTGATACCCACGATTAGAGGGAAATAATTGTCCACCTCATCAGAGCCCCGCATGATTTAGCATATGTTCGTCAAATGTTGCGATCTGTATTCCAGCTTACGATAATCAATAAGGAACTTAATTTAATCTTAAAACAACCTAAAATGTCACAAACCTATGCTAAAAAACACGGTTCTGCCAAGTATCAGCTGGCTGCTCTGGACGCGGTAGAGCGTCGTGCCCGGAGGCTCATTGGCGACGATGCTGTGTTAAATACCAAGTTACAGAGCCTCAAATATCGTCACAATGTGTCTCGGTCTCTCGGTTTTCTGCAGTTTACATTTTGGAGTGTGTCCAGGAATTGCACGATTTGATTCCCCCATCTCCGTTCCATCACCGGACTACCAGGCGTGGGGAGGGACTTCATTCATCCTTATGTAGCAGAAGTACCACGTTCTCGTGTCATATAGTCACGCAAAAATATTACAAAGTCAGTAAAATGTCACAAAAACAAGTTAAGTAGATATATTCTCGTAATATGACAGAATGGTTGATTTTAATCATCTATATCTCAAAAGGTTATTTGCCATTGCTCAATCGCCAGCTAAGACGTCGTGCCAACTCAATTAAGGCGGCTCCTCTGAACGCCTACACTCTATATCATAAAACCGCAAACTTCAATGTTGCCGTAAAATATAAAAAAACAAAAACTTCTCAAATGTCCATCACATCACAAAATCACAAAATGAGACTGCTCAGGTTCAAGATGTCTGATTCCTAAAATGACATTTTATCACAATGTCACCATTTCCATAATGTAAGTTTTTCTTTTTGTAATGTCTGCGGGCGGCTTGATTGGAAGATTTTTGACATTAGATATCAAGCAAAATTAGGGATTTGGACGGAAGAACGGGAGTGGTAAGTCTTTTATCTATACTAATATTATAAAGAGGTAAAGGTTGTAGCAGGTAATCTCTGGATCTACCGAACCGATTTTGAAAATTCTTTTACCAATAGAAAGCCACGTTATTTGTAAGTGTTATAAGCTATATATTAACCCGAAAAATTAAAATACTTTTTCGTGGTAGTCGGAAAATGTTTACCGCTCAACGGAGTGGGCACGGGTCAGCTAGTAACTTATAAAAGACCCATCACATCCGTTCTACCGTCTTTTAAATTAAAAGACTGACTATAAATTATACGACAAACCTAAAAAAATATAAATCTTTGCAAAGATCTGCATATTATTTATTTTTAGCTTTTTAACATTTGTTGTTTTTATTAATTATAAGCAGTACCTATAAACCTTAAAAAAAAGTTATACAAATAAAGGCAGTCTGACAATGGGAAGGCGCGCCTAACATGCCATCTGATCAATATCAAAATAACTGCTTATGGTCTGAGGACCGATCGCATGTTGGCCACATAATTTGAAAAAAAAAAACAGTAAAAACTAGTTTCCTTTAGACGTACTCTTTCAGAAATATTTGATTAGTGAGAAAGTGGTGTTATTGCATGGTTGAAACAAGCGAGGAGAGGTCGAGTACAATCGTAAATAGTTTTAAACGCAATAGGTCAATATTTAATTTAATAACACTGTCGTTTAGGCTTACGTTTTGTTGCGTACCATCCTGACAAGCCCTGAGTACCACAGTTTGAGAACCCCTGACCTTTGAGACAGAATGTCAACCGATTTATATGGATTATGGGATTTCGTCTCGAACTATTGCTAAAAAAGGTATTTTCCGTTTTTCGTACTTTTACAGTAACATAATATACATGCCTAATATAATACGCGGTACAAAGCAAATATCTGAGCCAATATCTCGCAGACGGCACTGTGCCGAAGCCCGGGCCTGACAACTATATGAATTTATAGACACTTCTGACAGATATTAAGGGAACTTTCTAAGGATTAATCGCGCCGGATTTCTTTTGTGTCTCGTCCTTTTCAGAGGTACGAATTTGCTATCTACATCTACACTAATATTATAAAGAGGAAATATTTGTATGTTTGTAACGGATAAACTCAAAAACAACTGGACCGATTTCAAAAAATCTTTCACCATTAGAGTGCTACATTATCCCTGAGTAACATAGAATATATTTATAACTATAAAAAATTAGGGATCCCTACTAAAACTTCAATAATGTAGCCCAAGGTGTAAAAAAATTTTCCCATAAAATGTCTTTCACCACATGCGCTGCGAAAACTATTAATGATAGAACCTTCGCGTGTCTGTATATTGAAAATATTTGCAGGAGTCGGAGCTGGATCTGAAGCGGGAGGGGGACGGGGAAAGGGGGAAGGGGGACGGGAATTAATGCTTAATAAGTTTCAACTTTATTTAATTCTGTAGTTCACGCGAGCGAAGCCGCGGGCACATCTAGTACCTATATATAGTCAATAAACTATATATAGGCGTGTGGGGCGATTTAACAATAATATAGTTATTATATCGCTATTATAGTGTGGGATGCCCCGCCGGCAGACGGATCGACGACCTGAAAGGCGGCCGGAAGCAGCTGGATGCGGAGGGCGGAGGACCGGGTGTGGTGGCCCGCTCATTGCGGAAGGCCTATGTCCAGCAGTGGACGTCTAAGAGCTGATATGTATGTATAGTTTATTATTGTGCTTAGAAGGATCGAAGATGATTTTATTTCCTGTACCGGCGTCGAGCGATCGACGTTGTAAGTTAGAATGAGAAGCACTTATGTTGTTGACTATGCTTGCACGCTCGTTGCTGACAGTCCTACAATAATTTACACACATATACGAATGTGTACGGACAGGTTGGTGCTCCTGTGGTAGTCGCTTGTATGGAGTGACGGGGTTGTTCTTCAGTCTACGAATTTCAGTGCAATTTCAGTGCACGCGCGTACGAATTCGGGGGGGGGGGGGGGGGGGGCACAGCTGAAGTTTATTCCTGATACTTCTCCCATCAAAGAAAGCTTGTTTTACTGCTAATAATAGCCAGAGAATACTAAATATTACTGTAAAGAAGCGGCGCTCACCGCCAGTTTAACGTCGCATCGCGTCGCCCGCAATATAGAGTAAGGCAGTCAACGATCTCTATGTACTTACTAGATGAGCGAACCAAACAATCGCTCTGTTCTACGGAACTGCGGCTCCGGGAGCCGCAACTATAAAACGTTGACTTGAGCAACCATTCCCTTAATCTGATAATCATTGTCTTTAAATATAAAAATATGTGGGCACATTTTACACACGGCCACCAGGGGGCCAATTCTACTAACGCATTTTCGCATAAAACGCAACTGAACTGCAGCTGAAACGCAGGTTTTAACACTTCTCATATTCCGCTGCGCACAACATTTGTACTTCAGCTGCGTTTCAGCCGTAGCTAACGTTTAAACAAACTCCAGACGTTGATGAAACGAACGTTCCGTGACGTCGTATTCTGCTAATGTTTTTTGTACATTTTGACAGTTGTCTCAGGTAAAAACGGAACGCTACGCTGTCAAAATAGCGTTTATTAAAAAGTTGGTATGAAGGTACTTTTTCACACACGCAGTTCAGACGTTACGCCTAAATTTATGCAGAAAAAAGTTATTTTCACACAAAATAAGGTAGTAGGTACAAGTAGTATGTGGTCTACTCTCAACTGTAATAGAAATAATCAGCGTTTAATAAACAATTAGATGTTTATTTTTCACATAGGCTGGCACTAGATCGTCGCAAGTAATTTCGAGAAAAGATAACACTAATTATAAAAAACGTTAAGTACATTTTCAATAAACTTGTAATAAACTAAGAACTACATAATGAAATACCGCTATATATGTACCTACTCATTTTTTTTGTTAACAGCATTATGTTCAAGTATGACAAATACTACATTACTTTAGTACATAATTTAAAATTTCTGTGTATTATTGTTTAGGTTTTTATTTATAAGGATACCAATAGACAATTTTTAATTTTAATTTAATTGAACTAATAAACGTTACAATAAGAATTAAAACAATGTAAACTTACAATTTTATGGATATACAATGAACAACAAGAAACATATGCGAAAATTTATAATCAATAACAATAATACAACATGTACTTTAAACGCGAACATTTCCCGCGCTTTCGAGAAAAATAATGTCGTATCTATGGGAAATTCGCACAATCGAGAATCGAGTAACGAATACTTACAAAAATACTAGGTTCGTCCCTAATAGCTGAGTAACGTGTGCGTTCCGTCTGCGCTTCGTCTTGCGTCGGTTATCGTTTCAAGTAAAACAATGAGTAGAATGTCAATTTGAGTTTAGAAAGGAGTTTGACTGTAACTTAAACGTAACTGTTGTTTAAACGAACGATAAATGTTGAAAATAGTAGAATTGGCCCCCTGATCCCAAACTAGGCAGAGCCTGTAATATGGGTATCAGACAGCTGATATACATACATAATATAATATATAAATAACATCCAGTCACAAGGCAAACACAAGTGCTCATCACACGAATGTTTGCCCTGGGCGAGTTTCGAACCCGCGACCCGCAGCTTAGCAGGCAGGTGTACTACCGACTAGGCTACGGGGCCGACTTTAGAGGTAAGATCTTAATGGAGTCGGGCACTTAATTATGTGTATACACATACAATACGCATTTTTGTGGTACAAGGCTAGCCTTGGGACATGATCTGATTCACGTCTATCACCATTTCCAGTATTTTTGGGATATATATACGCACACGTGTACGGACAGGCTCGTGCGCCTGTAATTAGTGCTCATCATCATCAGGTTATTGTTGTCTCCACTGCAGGAGCACAACCCTCTCTCATCTGCCGGAGACACTCCCGCCTCCTCACCATTCTCCCCCCGCAACTCCTCTAAGCGAGGATCAACGGAGGTAACCTCACCATTCTCCTCCCGCAACTCCTCTAAGCGAGGATCAACGGAGGTAACTGCAAAGACACCTACCAGTGAAGGTAGGGCAAGTCCCAGGTCATGAATTTACGCTACCTTGGGCCCCAGACAAATTTAATTAAAGAAGTAAAGAGTCAAAGTAGGAAGCGAGTTCCCACTTCCCCTCTAACAAATGGGAGTGTAGCAATGAAACGATGATTGGGGGTTATCTGCCGGAGACAGACGGAGGATTTGGCCTACACTCCCCGCGCTGGCCAGACGGGTTGGGGAGGCCTGATTGATGTTTTATAATGTATTCCCTTAGTCGCCTTGTACGACATCCACGGGAAGAGTTGGAGTGGTCCTATTCTACTCTACCGAAAACCACACGGTAAGTAATCGCTTGTGTGGAGGTGTACTATAGCTATCTTCCTCATTGCATTCAATAATCATAAATCCATAACCCACTTCGTGAGACTGCACCATGCGTATGCGCCGCAGTTTAATAATAACTTCAGTTCTTTTTTGTTTTTTTAACTGCAAGTGCGGATCGAGATTCCCTCGAGGATAAATAAAGGATGACGCATGCGCGAATTCTTTTATAATTAGAAGATCTCGAACACCGCCGGTGTTGCAAGGTGTAGTTGAAATTATTTTGACTGTTCAGGGAAATTTCGTATTTATTTTTACATGTAATAAAGGTGAAACCGCAAAATCGCTGGTCAAAGTACACCTTTCAAAATAGGCACTTGATGGCATATTCTAAGGTTCTTTTGACTTTGTCTCAAAAGTAAAAAAAAAAAGGTAACATGTCAAAAACGATAACTGAACATAACATTTTATATTATGTTAGGGCTTGACCTCATCTACCTACCCCCAGTTTCATTTTAGTTATCTAGATACGCGGCAGCGTGCCAGCCAAGTTCACGCCACTTCACAATCCGAAAGCGTAGGTACCAGCCGTGAGCGAATCGCGTACACCTGCCAATAGTACCTATGTGATTTAGTGGTTCAGCGTAACTAAGACGATTTGCGATTTTAATTAGTGAGAAACAGGTAATTGATTACATGCGCATAGGATTCAATTTCGCTTGCATTGAATTTTGTAGATAAGTTTTTGCGAAATTAACAAGCTTTCTGATGGAGTGACCCTTGTGTTCTTGTACTATTGCTTATTCTGTGCCTGAGATAAAAACTAGTTCAGTTATTTTACAGGAAAGTCATAAAATCCCCTGGCATCCCAGAATACCTCCCAAATTGCCCCAAATCCGGCTCGAAGGTCCAACCCCAAACAACTCCGAATGCGTTCTCACTCTCCAAACGAAGATTGATTGTCGAGAAACTTCAGTTTGAAGGCATTAATTACACGTACAGAACACTCAAGAGACCTTAATTTATTCTAAAGCTTTTTTTATTGGAGAGTTGGAGATACGCTAATTTAGATATCTTGCAGCTTTTATTATTTGAAGTGTATAATTAACATAATAAAAAATATTGCGGCCGTTCCCGGCTTTAGAATATACCGACAATCTTCCCGTGGGTGTCGTCCAGGCGACTAAGGCACCAGAGGCGGGAAGCAGCGTTCTCCTGATCATTACTGCGATCACCAATCCGCCTGCCCAGCGTAGTGAAATGCTACTCCCCCAATGGACAGCCCACTGAAAGTGTCATTCTATTGGGGAGGCGTATGTACAGCAGTGGACGTATTTCGGCTGATGATTATATCACATTATTATATTATTGCAATATACCTTTGAGTTTACTTTGAGCCAATCGACAATTTGAACCAACGATCTCTATGTACTACTAGATGGAGTGTTCCAAACAATCGCTTTGTTCCACGCAAGTAGCCACAACTCTTTCACATTCACAATGAAACTTGTGCAGGTACTACGCAGAACATTTAATTATTTACTAAATATTGACAATATTTACCGTAGCGTATAACTGCACAAGTATCATTGTGAATGTGAAAGAGTTGTGGCTACTTGCGTGGAACAGAGCGATTGTTTGGAACGCTCCATCTAGTAGTACATAGAGATCGTTGATTTGAACAATAAATATTTTGAAATGTAGCTATAAACATTTACTTTTGTACTAGTGCTAATATTTGTATAATGGGCAGCATGAGGACTAGTATCATGACAAACGGTAACTGCATATAAAAATAATGTAGTTTTTGTAAGTTGATCCGCGAATTTCTAATGTATTATGTACTATCACCATCACAAAGTTACAACATATCACCGATTATCCAGGGTTTACCCTATAGACAAGCACGACCTGGAGAAGCTGATCATCCTGACAAGTGGAAGGCAGGCGGGCCAGAGAACGAGCTCCGACGAGGGCTGGCGGATCTTTGTATGAAGCGGTGCGGCTGGGTTCTAGTATATATTATCTTTGGGCTGGCCAATGACCGCTATGCGTGGAGGCGTGTTCTGTACAGTCGCGATCTTTGGCAGTGAGGGAACGACGGAGAAAAAGAAGACTCTATAGGCACGAATAGATATTCAACCTAGCTAATCAATCTACCTGAACTTATAATATAACTTTAGATACCACATGGGAATTTCATATGAGTAACTCTTTGGGGACTTAATACGAAACAGTAAGTTATCTTCACGATGACATTTGTCTGTTACGTGCACGGTCGAGTTTTTGTGAATAAAACAAACGTGAGTGAGACTCGAAAACTACCGTTTGTCGGGATAGCATCGCGTACCCTTGGTACAAGACAGTCTTATCTTTCATACTAAATGTATAAAAGTTACGACTGTCTTCTACTAAGGGAACGATTGAAACGGCCCCATCGCCCGCCTCCATCTTTCTCACAAGTGTGAAATGTGACATTACTGACACATCTCAAAGTAAATGTTCAGGGACGAATTGAGGGGACCTCTTATTGGCCATGGATTTCTGGGTCGCTAAATATACATATCGCTTATCGACATTATATCGAAATCATATTTGCATAGGCATATGTTCACCTTTTGTACAGTTTGTGCAATAAAGTTTAAATACATATTTACATAGAACGCAGCTCCTATCGTATGTGACAACCGCTAAAACTAATACAACTCACACATAAGTTCCAAAAACCGGACAATTATACAAACAATATTATCGATATAGGAGATATAGTAAGATATTTAGCAACCCATGAAGAAATCACTAGCGACTGCCATAAAAAATTCTATCCTTGGTAAGTAATTTCTAGTTTTGTGATTTGACTTATTGTGTGAATGATACAAGTCAGAAATTGGTGAATCATACTTACATGAAACAACTTTTACTTTGTATAATATATACTTGTGTTTTAATTACCTCTGTATAAGTGTATACCTTTTACTCTGCATTGCATGAAGCAATATTGCAGGCGTTCCAATTTTTAGAATTTCCGAACGATATAATCTGCCAATCGCAAATGGCTCACCAAAAATACAGCTGCAATAGTTAAACTTGAAGAAAATTCAAGAAAATGTGAAAGAACCTAGTTACCTGCATGAACCCTAAACTTTATAAAGGACTATCAGTAAATAAACGTCCAAAACGAAACTGAAGGTAGATGGAGTCAGGACTGGGGCGGTAGAAAAGAGGCTTGGTCTTTTTTCTACCGCCCCAGTTTTGGCCCAGTATCACCGCCCTAGCTACGACTCTGCCTCCGTCGTATTCTCACAGCCAGGTCACGTCCAGTGGCACGAATTCCCTTCGGAGTGGCCGTATGAGCCTCATTGCTATGCAAGAACTAGCACATTCCAGGAGGGAGGCGTTTGAATATGTTTCTAAGGGGTTCCACTTTTCATCGTGTAATTAGGAGTTAAATTTGAATTTTAAACAGAGCAATGAGAGAGATTTCCCGGCTTATTTAGAATAGGGACACCCCCAACCTTCCCGTGGGTGTCATCAGGGCGACGAAATGATTGTACCAGGGACTGGCTGGTTCTCCTGGCTGGTTAAGATCATTACTGCGATCACCAATCCGCCTGGCAAGCGTGGTAATTATGGCAAATTCCCCAATAGACAGCCCACGTGGCATTCTTATTGGGGAGGCTTATGTTCAGCAAGTGGACGTATTTAGGCGAATGGAGGGCTCGATTCTGAAGGCACAACGTTAAAATCTGACAGCACTAAAACTGTTGCTATATTGTCACACAGTATTATGAAGATAAAGACGAAACCAATTTTAGCGCTGTCAAATTTTAACGTTGAGCCTTCAGAACCGAGCCCGGAATATACTTATCCATTGCAAATGAAATTTGCGTCTCCTAAACAAGAAGTCGCAACTAAAGTATACGCTCGCACACAGATATCTCATACTTGCAACAAGAACGCCGACATGTCGTACAGTCGTAAAATCTATCTCGTAAGCAAGAAACGTTTGGTAAAAAAAAGTTAAGTGTTGCCACAGAATGTAGCATTCGTAACGAGCAGTGCTCATTGTTGGGGAAACAAAACACGTTGAACATTGCAGTGTGGTCCGCGAGTGCATTGCATAGACTGCAGTCTGCACTTCGCATTTTATTCTTCTCACTTTATTATCTATTGTTCCTTAGCTATGGTTTAAGATGAGACTGTACTTAACGGCTATTGTATATATATTTCATTCCAGATTAATAGTCCTATGAAAACCAACGCTATTTACGTCTCGGTAACATATACATGAAAGGGTCACCAGCAGCAAAAATAGGTTTGTATTACCAAGTAAACTTTGCGGTCCACTTAGGAACACCATCTATTTTGTATTTTGTTTTCGAGACGCAAATGCGTTTGTTTTCATAGGACTATTAATCTGGAATGAAATATAGATACCTACCAAAAAATACAGAGATTACGGCAACACTGCACAGCTTTCTCACTAATAGACTTAGCATATTTTACCCGGAAAATGAGCTTTTATTATAACCAAAGATCTTGTGACGAAACTAGCTGTTGCCTGCGACTTCGTCCGCGTGGACAACTAAATATCACAAGTTATGATGTATTTCCCGTAGGAATGGGATGTTTTTTCGAGGTAAAAACTATCCTATGTACTATTCCAGGACCTTACCTATATGTGTGCCAATTATAACCTGCTCAAATAGGTTACGAGGAAAACTAGACTAATATGCCCGTTTTGCAATCAGTCATATCACAATAGTAGATTGTATCATAAGGGAGCAAAATAATATTTATACGGCGAGGGCGCTTTTTTGAATCCAGAGCGAAGTGAGGGATTCTAGAGTAGGATCCTGAACGTAGCGAGGGATTCAAAGTACGTCGCCCGAGACAAAAATCTATTTTGCGCCCGAGTGATACAGTACTTTTCATCATCCTGTATGAGAAAATAAATTTCTAACAATCCGTGAAAACTGACGAAAACGCGGGCTGTAGTTCGCGCGTTTTTTTTTATTCAGATGGCGGCGCGACTATGGGCCGTCGTACCAGCCAGTCTTTATTCCAACAATATTTGCGTTCGACTTCTTTGGCGCTGAACACCAAGATGTTCCAAATTCAAAAAGTGCGAGGCAAAGATAATAGCGGCGCACTTTTAAAGAGTATTAAAAACTCATTACTGCCCGCTAAACGTTTCTTATAGAAAACACCACCTTTGGGTGCACTTAAAGGCGAACCAAGTCGTCCTTTTCAAATAGATGGGATGAAATTATAGGGTGGTTCCTATTCAAGCTCATCCTGCACAAGATTACTACCAACAGTAAACTGATAATAGATTAAAATGTCTCCCATTTTTGTGGTCTCACTTTCGATCCTTATCTAGTCCTGCTATTTCCAATAGCAAGCCCGCATCCTCCAATAAACAAACAAAGCTGCACCCTTCTGTTGAATCACGTCGACACCTCAGTAGCGTCGTCGGCCTCCAAGTCAAATAGGTTAGCAATAGGAAACGGAAATGTCAATTCGTTCACCAAATTATCCCATCTAAACGGGACGTGTGTGACGAGAACTATAGTAACCACGTGTTAACAGTTGCGGATATACTTCGAAGCATGAAGGAAGAAAAAAATTTGCGCGCGTAAATTTTTTTCTTCCTTCATGCTTCGAAGTGTAAGGGGTCAAACAATGTTGCGTTACGAAAAATTACAGAGTCAACATTTGCACTTGAATACGATTGACACTTTTATACACGTCAGTTTTAGCGACTGCCGCTTCCTAGGTTTTAGGTTAAATTAAACTAAAAAAAATCAGATGTACAAATTTTCTGTTACTAGTGATGTCAAATAGAGATGTGAGTACATACTCTTTAAATGATCTATGGAAATAAGGATTGACATTACTTTAAAAAAATATAAGAGAAATAAAGTACCACAGAGACTTGATTAATTTGTTTGTCGGCTACATAAAGGTTGTCTGAAAGAAATCGCTTAAAGCGATAAGACCGCCTAAATTGTACTATTTCCAACTTTTTATAACTTGTAACTGTATTTGTTTGTGCAATTGTTGTATTGTATATAATATCTTTATATTAATGTAAGAAATGTACTTATCGATAGTATAAAGTGTCGACCATATCTTAGCACTTAGTTCTCTATAATGCAGGGATTTTTTCCAGGTCTGCTTTAATAGGAATATTTATGCACTGGGGTAGTTTTGTCTGTTTTAGCATTTATTCTTTGATATCAAGAAATTTAAGCAAGGAATATTTCTTTGTTTTATCTATAAAAAAAACAACTTCAAAGCAATCAAGCAAAAGTACAACGTTTCCGTTCCAAAGTAAACTTACGAGAAAAACTTGGCTGCATTAATTTTTTAAAATAACATTGCTGGAAATAAAAGTTTGCGATCCCTGCGTAACTTTTGTTATAAAGAGGGTTGGAAATTAGATTCCATTGCTTTAAATTAAAAGTTTTTTAAGTATCTATGGGGACAGTCAGAAACGAAAGAAACTTGGCAGGTTCAAAACCAGAAATGGTTTCTTTGTATTTTAAGCCGTTAAAAAGTCTCAATAATATTATAATTGCGGAGGTCTGGATGTTTGGATATTTGGATGTTTGTTACTCAATCACGCTCCAACCACTGGACGGATCGGGATGAAACTCGGCACACATATAGGATAGATCCTGGAATAGGAGATAGGATAGTTTTTATCCCGAAAAACATCTCATTCCTACGGGAAATACATAATAATTTGTGATGTTAAGTATTCGCGGACGAAGTCGCGGGCAACAGCTAGTATCTATATGATAATTTTAGTTCCTTATCACGTACATTGATAGCATTTTTTTATAGAAGTATCAAAAATAATACTATGACAAGGGACTAAAAACTAAAATGATAATTTTTTAGCGGTTGATCGTACACAGTTATATGCGCAAAGAGTCAACATTTAATTTATTACGAAACTTTTTATGTCTTGAATATTTCGTGTCGGGTTAACTCGGGTTACATTTACACCTTGAGAAGCTCTGCGTATGCGTACCACAGTTTGAGAATCCCTGTTTTAACTTAACAGCTACAGAGCTGATGATAATTTTAAATTTCTTTGACACTAATTTTTATTTTAGCAACTCATGGTTATTACCTCAGGTGGAGAGGTCGTAATGTGCCGTCCACCAGAGCGTAAAGCTAGAACTATTACTATCATTATGCAGCATTTTATGATCACAGTTATAACTTCGACCAATCACAGCGTGATTTCCGAAAGCTCTTTTAATGCAACGCCCGCAGCGATTGGCTGGATTGGAAAAGTCGCCGCCCGCGCCAAAGTGATGAAGTAAAATGCTGCATTGTAAATCTTGCCTATTAGTTAGAAATGTAACAGAGATGGCAGTAATTGAAATTGTTCACAAAGTATGTTTAAAGACTGTACATTCCACTGGCTTTACGAGTGTCAGATACTTGCAGTATGTTAGGATTGTTGGGACAGAAAGTATAGAAGGCTTTTCAAAGGTTAGTTGAATGTGTTTTATTACCGACCAGTGCCTGGGTAATTTTCACTATATTTACTGTAGAATGTATAGATAATACAGTGGGGGATCGAGATAGCAGAATCCAACTGATGTTAAAAGGATTTGTTTTTCAAATCCATTTGGCATCAGTTGGATTCTGATATTTGCCGGGGCAAATATTGCAATATATGTATATTATTTCATTAGTTAGGAAATAAATATGAATATGAGGGTATAATAAATATGAGGTAATCCTTAGACGCGTTCAAACGACAAGTCAACTGATGACTGATCATCAGAATCTCACTCCCCTTTTTCCTTTATTTTAGAACTTAGTCGTTATCAATCACATTGTGTAACACGTTATTGTATATATTTATATATGTATATATTTATTTATTATATATACCCTAACTGGTATATAAACTATATGCCTACCGTTATTTAACTGCACAACCTACTTTTTCTGCTATTCTTATCCTCTGCCCAAATGTTGTCTGAAATCGCTTTTAGCGATAAGACCGCCTAGATGTACATGTGTAAGCTGCTTTATTATTGTATCTTTGTATTTTTATCGTGCAATAAATAATAATTGAATGAAATTGAAGAGGGAGGTGTTTCTTATCATGAAACCTATTGTCAAGGATAGTTACTTCCCACTAATATTATAATTGCGAAAGTTTGGATGTTTGTTACTCAATCACGCATCAACCACTGGACGGATCGGGATGAGTCTTGGCACACATAATATAGGTTAGGTCCTGGAATAGGACAAAGATAGTTTTTATTCCGACAAATCATCTCATTCCTACGGGAAACCAAAAATGATATACCTTTTAAAATTCAACATTTGTAAATATCGAAACCTACGCGGACGAAGTCGCTGGCAAAAGCTAGTATGTAATAAGATATCTTAGAAAGATGTGACGCGTTTTTGCCCCGATAACGCTCTCTAGTAATAACAGTACTTGCATTTAATGGAGCTAAAACGAGATGAATACCAGAGTTCGATGCACTACACTGTGCATATCAGAAATCTAGGTGAAGTGGCCACTAGACCGAGCATTGTCTACGTGGACACAAAAGCAAAAGGTCATCATGACGCCTACATAACGCGCTTATATGACATCACATAGAAGTCACCTCATAGGGGTAACAAAGCAAGGTATTTTAAGAAACTTATTGGCAAGACATGGCGTCTCTTTATGGCTTATAAAATTTATGCTTTAACTCGCAGGATATACAGCCCGGAATGGCATAAACACAACTATGTAGCTCCTCGTTTCGTTCAAATACGATCTTTATTGTCGCAGGTTATATAAATGGTACTTAAAGCAATTGTATAACTCAACGATTTCTATGTACTACTAGATGGAGCGTTCTAAACAATCGCTCTGTTCCACGCAAGTAGCCACAACTCTTTCACATTCACTTTGAAACTTGTGCAGTTACTACGCAGAACATTTAATTATTTACTAAATATTGACATTATTTAACCGTAGCGTCAATATTTAGTAATAATTAAATGTTCTGCGTCGTAACTGCACAAGTTTCAAAGTGAATGTGAAAGAGTTGTGGCTACTTGCGTGGAACAGAGCGATTGTTTGGAACGCTCCATCTAGTAGTACATAGATATCGTTGGTATAACTGTATTTTTTTAACACAGGAGGCATTTTGAAACCTCTTTTAATTTTAATTTTTTTATAACACACAACAAAAATTTCCCGTTTGAATTTTTTTGATTAGGAAAATGTAACGATTTTATCGTAATTTTTCTAGACAAACCTTTAAACAGTTTTTGTTTTTTGCTAACCCTTATGTTCATTAAATAAATAACAAAAACGCATACAGACAGACAAGCGAAATTGAGGGACTGAGGGAGGTAGGTATTCAACAATTTCTTTACTGTAGCTTTGAATACTACCATTACCCCACGTGTTATTATCTTTTATAATCTTATACCAAACGGATTCCTTCAAGCTGCATGACGTTAATTATTAATACTGGATAAAAAGTTAATTTTATGGGATGTGGTAGACCAGAACAACATAATTAAAACGGGGCTCCTTTTTACAAAAAGGATAGACTAAAGAGGGGTATAACGGGGCGAAACGCGGGCGAAGGAACATTAGCTTGTGCAAAGTGGCGATACATCGTCTCTGTCTACCCCTCTGGGACCAAGGCGTGAGCATTATGTATGTATGTATATAGACTAAAATCTCTGTACCTACATAATAAACTATTTAAAGAAACATTAACATAACATTCGTGAGCTGAGCACTTGTGTTTGCCTTGTGACTGGATGTTATTTATATAGTATATTATGTATTTATGTATGTATATCAGCTGTCTGATACCCATATTACAGGCTCTGCCTAGTTTGGGATCAGGTGGCCGTGTGTGAAATGTCCTCACACATTTATTTATTTATTTAAGATAAAATATTCAATTTTGTCAAATACTAAAACTTTTACATTAGAACTACGTTTTTTTTTTTAAGAAACATCCAACCGTTTTCTAAATGTTCGTCTGTCAGTCTTCGTTTTTTTACTTTGGATCCACTGAATGCATTTTGATGGAGTTGGCCCAAATAGGATCAGCGATCAGCTTATTTCGATAACACGTCATGGAAATTAGCAATATGCCAATTGCAACACTAGGGCGGAGGTTCGATTCCCGCCGGGGACAGACAACTTCGTACGAGTTGGTCCCGGTCTGGATGTTATATTGGTAAATTGTCCTATCCTTGTTTAAATGTCATAGCACAGTATACAATCCCAGTTTGGGATTAGACAAATGTATTTATGTATGTATGTATGTATGTATGTATGTATGTATGTATGTATGTATGTATGTATGTATGTATGTATGTATGTATGTATGTATGTATGTATTTATATGTATTATATATATTATATGTATTATACCTACTTTAAAAAAAAGAATACCACATAAAAACGTTATTCTGCCCAAGTTATTTATTAATATACACGTTCTGAGCAGTATATTTACAGCTGTGGCCTAACCTATCCACAAAAGGTATAATAATAAT
Source organism: Esperia sulphurella (assembly GCA_947086405.1). Taxonomy (NCBI): domain Eukaryota; kingdom Metazoa; phylum Arthropoda; class Insecta; order Lepidoptera; family Oecophoridae; genus Esperia; species Esperia sulphurella. The sequence goes on along the minus strand of OX352260.1, from coordinate 3,381,882 downwards.
ATATCGCGAGGCCGTAGTCGAAACAAATGTGGGCCCCTAACCTAAACAAATGCTGACGATGGATACGGAGCAGGCGGGACGAGTGTGTGTGCGTTATCCGTGTGAAGAAGACATTAATCTCATCACAGTATAAGGATATAGTAAGAACGCAACAAATTGTAAAAAATGTGAATTCCCCATGTATTTTATTTTATTTCCTAATTTCTGACTATCAATGTTTTATTTTGTTTTGTGTTTAATTTTAATGTTAATTTTTTTTTAATTTACAGTGTATTCCTTTGACCATGTAATTACATGGTCAAAGGAAATTGTTGCTTAGAGGAATAATAATAAATTTATTAACATTTTAAAAATCTTAATTTTATTTAACTTATATATAGGTAAGTATAATATTAGACTAGTATGTAAAATTATAATTAACCTAACACAAACTAGGCATGCTGTCGTTGCCTATAATTGGGGTGGCATCTGGCCAATGTACAATTGTAAGTTTCCTCTAAGCAACAATTGATGTACATTCTGTTGGTAACCTAATAAATAAATAAACACTTATTCTAATAATCAGAGTGGAGACATCGTTGAAGGATGAGTAGTAGATTATATCCGTCTAGCTAGTGGATCGGTGGTTACAGGTCGTGGGTTCGATTCCCGCCGAGAACAAACGACTTCGTACAAGTTGGTCCCGGTCTTGATGTTATCATCATCATCAGCCTGAACGAGTCCACTGTTGGACATAGGCCTCTCCCAGGGTGCGCCACTGAACCCGATTCTCGGCTCTTCTCATCCAGTCACTTCCAGCAGCCTTACGCATGTCATGTCGCTCCATCTAGCCAGGGGACGACCCACGCTACGCTTGCCCAGTCGCGGTCTCCATTCCAAAGAACTAGTCTTCGACATAGCTCAAAAAGTTGGAACATTGAAGTGGCAGTGGACTGGTAACATCTGTCGGAGAACCGATTACCGGTGGGTAAACGAGTTCTCGGTGTTATATTTGTGGATTACACTCCACTAGCTGTTGCCCGCGATTTCGTCCGCGTGGACAACTTAAAATCACAAATTATTATGTATTTCCCGTAGGAATGCGATGTTTTTCGGGATAAAAACTATCCTTTTTTCGAGATAAACTATCCTATGTCCTATTTCAGGACATAACCTATATGTGTGCCAAGTTTCATCCCGATCCGTCCAGTGATTGAAGCGTGATTGAGTAACAAACATCCAAATATCCAAACATCCAAACTTTCGCATTTATAATATTAGCGGGATCCTTGCCCAATTCCTATCGTGTACAGGAGAAAATCCAAGTTTGGGAATTGACATGTTTATGATATGAAAATATATTAATCAAGATTACAGTAACGAATATTATAAAAAACTGTATGTTAAGGTTATTCTTCGACGCTTTAGAATTCAACGGATTTCCTTTAAATTTCGTAAGCAGATAACTTATAAAACGAGAAAGAAACTTATGACAATACCTTGAGAAATGTAAAGTTACTTAACTAAACTTGAATAACGTTATAATGCCGATCCATGATTTTTTACCTTCCCCTTATAAAACTCGCAGCCGTTGAGAACACGTAACATTCTTTACCTGTAAATAAAAAAAAGCTATTATAAAATATGTACATGAAATCACTTGACTAATACAACATTATCGGCGAAGTAGAGTATTTGCGAGTGGAGTATTGTAGCGACCGGATTACGGTCAGATTACTGAACGTCTGTGTATAAACTACATTATGCGGCGAGCCGGAAAATCGGGACCAATATGTGAATTCATTGCACCGTCCCGCTTTACAAATACTTAGAGGACACAATAACAAATTGAAACTGCTTATAGGCATACAGAATTAGTCCATTTTTATTCTGTCTGTAAAATTTAAAACGTTTGCTCCATTTGACATTTGACACGCGATGTTTACGATTTTATTTATTAGATTTCATTAAAGATTTGAACATTATCACCTAGTCAAGTAAGTATTCTTGTATTACTTACAATTATGATTCTTTGGCATCTGATTAAATGTATTTTAAATTAAAAATTGCATGTAACAGGCTTACAGACGGGAGCTCGTTGTTACCAGGTGTATCCTGGTAACAAGGAGCTCCCGTCTGTAAGCTACCATTCAGTTGTATAGTTCGTGATCCATCATAGAGGAACGAATTGACTTTGAAAAGAGGATTCTAGTGGCATTTAAGTTGATTGATCACGTGGTTTAATGGAAACCGAGTTACGAACTACCGAACTACAAACCTTTAGTGCTTTGAACACAATGATGTTTTATAATAATAATAAATAATAAAATCATTTATTTGCAGGCAACTTAGCCCATAAACAAATACCTTAGCCTAGAAATAAATACATTATATAACCTTACATTAAATACACACTATTTCAGGGATTTTAGAGTTTTAGCCTCCCGGTAGCGTCTAAACACGACTCCCTCGGGCCAGAAGTCGGGACTGAGGAATACACCCTGGTGCTTAGCGGGACCCGGAGTCTACAGGCCCTAAAGTTATTAGAAATAGTAGACTCCAGGATCGCACATTCGACCGAGATGCTTACCCCAGTCCGTCCTCTAAGCCTCGCCTGTATGTGCTGCATTACATCTTCTGGTGTTGTTGTTTTATGAGTAATTAGATTTCTCGTCAGCAGTGAAAAAACAGCAAAGCAAATGAGCTGGCTATTACTTATTCTGTGCTAGAGGCGAGCTCAATTGCCACCAGTCGGGAGACCACTGCTGGGCGTGCGACGCTTGAAAATGTCAAAGTATTCTTCCAGCTGACTTAAGAAATTAGAAATTAATCAGACAAAGACATAATTTATGTGCGTGAATATTATTTTTACACTTGCAGAACTCTGTACATTTCCTAAGAAGATTGTGTTCAGTATCTAATAAATAAATAAAGACGTAAACTTCACGTGTCTGTACATTGAAAAGATATATTTCCAAAAAAAAATATAGGGGGCTAAAGGTAATAACAAGCCCATTTTTGGATTTTTTGTCTGTTTATCTGTTAGTTTGTGCACATATCTCATAAAAACTACTAAACCGATTCTGATGCAGTTTTCAGCAAAACATTGGGCTTAACTCGGAGTAACATTAAGTCTTTATTTCATCGCAATCGGCTTACTCAATCTATAGTTATGCGAATTTATAGTTTTCAAAAACTCATGCATTACATTAGTATTACAGCAAAGTAGTGTACCTAGTGCTTGACGGAATTCAGATTGCGATGAGTTAGGAGTACATTTTGTAGGTATGCAAGTACAACGTGTAATTAGTTTATTTTGTACGAATTATAATATCGTCGTACAAAAAGACATGTGACTAATACACCCCAGCGAACTCCGATTGCACTTCAAGATGTAAGAAGCCTCGAATTTTTTTCCCTGCATTTTTTCTAAACAACAAAGCGATGAATATCTTCGTACAGCGGGCGAGCTACAAAATATTTGTTCAAACAGGAAGGAGTCCCGTAACGGGTCTGTATGGCCTCTAGAATACAATAGAGGTATGGGGGTACCTTGTGGCGAGTAGACTTTGTAGTGTTGCAACTGGCAAGCGCGCAAAGTTGTATCTCGGCGAAAGTGGGAATGCGCTGTTTGTTAACAATAATTGAAAGATATCTTCTTTTATATCTACTTGTATATATCTTATATCGTATCGTATAATATCTACTGTCATACCTAATTAATAAAATTTACATAATTTAATCCCCCCCCCCCCCACCCCCCAACCTGACCACTCTGGTCATCGTTTCTTTGCTACACTCCCATTTGCTAGAGGGGAAGTGGGAACTCTCTTCCTACTTTGACTGTCCTTGGGACTCGCCCTACCTTCAATGGTAGGTGTTGTGTGTTAGCGTACCTCCGTAGATCCTCGTTCAGAGGAGTTGCGGGGGGAGCCGGCGAGGAGGTGGGTAATGACACATTAATATTAAAAACATATATATTAATGTTTTGTCTTGTATCCGAACGAGATTTAAACCCAAAGTACTACTGTCACTTTCGAGTAAATAAAATCTGTTATACTTTATAATGATTTCTACGGCAGATCTCTCCATTGTGCAGCCTACAACCAATCTAAAAAAAATCCCATTCTGGGTGTTTTTCTTAGCTGCGTATTACTTGATTACAGTACCTTTATGCTTATTATGTTCCGAATGTAATAGCAGAATTCTTATATATATTTGTTACGATAAACTTCGCTGAAAACATTAACCTCAACTATATATCGTTTGTTGATTATTTTATTTATTTTTATTTTATTCATTTATTCACCAACAGTTAGTTACAATAATACTTCTAAAGCTAAAAACTTAGAGCACAAATAATTACAGGTGAATTTAACATGCACAACAATTAAACACAATAATCACACTCTTAGGCTAATAGGTTATTATTAAATTGACGATGGGCTCGATTCTGAAGGCACAACGTTAAAATTTGACAGCACTAAAACTGTTGCTATCCTTGTCACACATTATTATGAAGATAAAGACGAAACGAATTTTAGCGCTGTCAAATTTTAAAGGTGTGCCTTCAGAATCGGGCCCAATATAATACGAAAAGAAAATAATATAAGCAAAGCAGTTTATCCATTGACTTAGAGCGTTGCGAAGCTATCTACGATGTCTCCCTACTGTACATGCGTATACTCGCAGCTCCACCAAGTCTCTACAGCCACGATGAATAGCCGCCGTGTTTATTAGCCTATTGCTAAGTAATTTGAGTATTTGCCGAAACCATAAAAGGAATACAATTTCTTTAGGACCGTCTTCGGCGCGCCATCACATCTCGTTTTCTTAGTCAAAGTCAAAATCATTTATTGCATATGAGTACACTTGGTACATTTATACACGTCATTTTTTTTAATCGACTACCGCTTCCTAGGTTTGCGCTGTGAAGAAGAAACGGCGCAACAAACTTCACGCAACACATCTTTTAAAAATCAAGTTTGCATACGATTAATAAAGATTTTGCGAAGCTGAATCAACATTAGTACCAGGCATCTTTGTCATTCAAATAATCGTTTATATTATAATAGGCTTTTTTACAAAGTTGTTTTTTAATGTGAATCTTAAACTTTCTGTCCGTCATATTTAAGATTTCCTCTGGTAGTTTGTTGTTTCAGAAGCGTATACATTGCCCCGTGAACGATTTGCTGACCTTACTTAGTCTTAACCCTGGTAAAACTTATCTAACGTAGCATCCAGATTTTTATTCAATTTCCCAAGTCGGCTTTATTGTACCCAAAATTAATAACGACAGTAACAAATAGGAATAAAATGGCGGGTTATCCCACTTAGGGATATCTTCCAGTCAACCTTAGAGTAACTGAAAGGATAAATATAATGCCTTCAGTAATAGATTTTGATATCAGAAACGTATTAAATATACAATTACACATGAATAATATGCTATACTAGCGGTTCCCGTGGCTCCGCTCGCTTGGACTACACAATTATTCCTCGCTTCGGTTCCCGCTACCGCTCCAACTGCCACCGCCACCTCTTACCCTCTTACCCTAACTCATCGCAATCTGAATTCCGCCGAGCATTACACTTCTTTGTTGTACAAGTGCACAGTCCCTCCACCTCCCATGGCCTTTCGACATCTGAGTCATATAGGCCGAATCACTCTTTGTTGTATAGTATAAACTAACGTATGTGGGTTTTTAAAACTATAAATTCGCTTTTGATTGATCACACTTATTGTACAAGAGTACATCCGCCGGATTTTCCAAAGATCATTTTATGACGGCCGTGTGGTTCCCGGCTTAGAATAGGGCCACCCCCAATCTTCCCGTGGATGTCGTCAAGTTGGCTAAGGGATTGCACCAGGGACGGACAGCAGCGTTCTCCTGTGTATGTTAAGATCATTACTGCGATCACCAACCCGCCTGCCAAGCGTGGTGCTTATGGCAGAAGTGGTGTCAGAAGCATCAAGAACAAATAAAAATGGATTTGATAGCTTCGCACCACTCAAATTATGACTTTAAAAGATTTTGGAAATCTACAAATAAAATGAACATAAGACCTAGCTTGCCTGTGAGTGTCGATGGTGTAAATGATCCTATTGAAATTGCAAACCTTTTTAAAGAACATTTTGCTGTTGAATCGCCACTGGGACCCGCACAACAGGTGCTGGGTGCTGAGACGCATCATGAAAAGCTCATGACTAGGATTCATTCAAGAGAAGTTGCCTTAGCCATTCGAAGAATGAAAAGAGGTAAATCACCTGGTCATGATGGTCTTAGCATCGAGCACCTGATCCATGCGGGAAGTCATCTACCCAGAGTTCTTGCACTGCTCTTTAACTTCTGTTTAGGACATTCATACTTACCGTCGGAATTAACGAGAACTATAGTGATACCTATTGTAAAAAATAAAACAGGTGACGTGGCTGACCGGTCAAACTACAGGCCCATTTCCCTGGCGACCGTCATCTCAAAAGTTCTTGACAGTGTGCTCAACTCTCACCTTGATAAATACATACCAATGCATGATGCACAGTTCGGTTTTAGACCTGGGCTATCAACAGAATGTGCGATTCTAAGTCTAAAGCACACTGTTAGGTACTATACGGACAGACGGACACCTATTTATGCCTGTTTTCTTGATTTATCTAAAGCCTTTGACATGGTCAGTTACGACATTTTGTGGAAAAAACTTAAAGAAGCGGGACTGCCTGGTGATCTAACCGCCTTATTTAGACACTGGTATAGTTACCAAGTCAATAATGTTAAATGGGCTGATGAACTATCTGAGCCATACAGGATGGAATGCGGGGTGAGGCAGGGAGGGCTGACTTCGCCCAAGTTGTTCAATCTGTATATAAACTCATTGATCGTCGGACTTAGCAGTATGCCAGTCGGATGCTATATTAATAATGTCTGTGTAAACAATATAAGCTACGCCGACGATATGGTGCTGCTGGCTCCGACGGTCAGTGCTCTCAGAGAACTTCTCGCTACCTGCGAGTCTTATGCTGAACTGCATGGATTAGTCTATAATGTAAAAAAGTCGGAATTTATGGTTTTTAAGTCGGGTAACAAGTGTCCTTCTGTTGTCCCCCCCATAATGCTGAATGGCAAAACTCTAAACAGAGTCAATCAGTTTAAATATCTTGGACATTATGTTACTGATGACTTAAAGGACAATGTAGACATTGAAAGGGAGCGCAGAGCGTTGTCTGTCAGGGCTAATATGTTGGCCCGCAGGTTTGCTCGATGTACAGAGTCAGTAAAAGTGACGCTTTTTAAAGCATACTGTACGTCATTCTACTCGAGCAGCCTGTGGGTCAAATACACCCAAAAATCATACAACGCTCTGCGTATCCAATACAACAATGCCTTCAGGGCGTTGTTGGGGCTGCCCCGCTTCTGTAGTGCCTCGGCAATGTTCACAGCAGCACGCACCGATGGCTTTCACGCCTCCTTGCGAAAAAAAATAACATCATTACTACAGAGAGTTCGGGGCAGCCCTAACAGCATCCTGAGGGTAATCGCAGAAAGGTACGACTGCCCTATTATGTGGCACCTTGTAAATATTGTTAAATCAAATTTAATTATTTTATACTAACATAGTTCATAAGTTGCTACTAATACTTTGTGGATTTTTGTTGTCCTTAATAAAGAATTTTATTATTTATTATTATTAAATCCCCCAATGGACAACTTACCAAAGGCCTATGTCCAGCAGTGGACGTATTTAGGCTGATGATGATGATGATGATTTTATGACGTATTCGTAAGCAATTAGAGCAGGTAATACGATAATTATGGTAATAGACAACTGAATTTTTTGCAATAAGTGATTCAAATAGCCTAGTGTGACTGACACGAGTGGACCAATTTCTTCCATTAATTTTTTCTGGAAGCAAAATCAACACTTCTCTGTCATAAATAACTTGAAGCATCGTATCTGTTGCGGTTTATTCATCAATTCATTTTATCGTCCACTCAATTTTCTATTCAGCCTACTCATAAACCGAGGCAATAATTTAAAGACAAAAATAATTTTTAAACTCTATTGACCTGCTGTTCAAAACTAGACAATGAATTCTGAACACAATCTTCCTTAGGAAATGTTCGAAGTTCTGCCTGTGTAAATATAAAAGTAATCATATTCAAGCACATTAATAAATATAAAAATAATAATAAATCGTTTATTATCAGGCAACTTGGCCCATAGATTGACCTTAACCTAGAAATACATACATTATTTAAGCCTTAATTAACATAGTTCATCACACTATTTTTGAGATATAAGTCGTTTATCCCTAAAACGTCTAAACACTACTCCCTCGGGCCAGAAGTCGGGACTGAGGAATATACCCTGGTGTTTTGTGGGAACCCGGAGTCTACAGGCCGTAAAGTGTCCAGGGGCTAGTACTAGACTAGTCGTAAGCGAGTCGACATCCCGGAGCTGGGTACTCCGGGCAGTCCTATCTTACCCATACGAGTATTTCCATATATAAAGACTATATACAAAATGTTGTATATAGCCGTGTGGTTTCCGGTAGAGTAGAATAGGACCATTCCAACTCTTCCCGTGGATGTCGTACAAGGCGACTGAGGGAATACATTATAATACATCAATCAGGCCTCCCCAACCCGTCTGGCCAGCGCGGGGAGTGTAGGCCAAATCCTCCGTCTGTCTCCGGCAGATGAGAGGGTTGTGCTCCTGCAGTGGAGACAAAATAACCTGATGATGATATACAAAATAATCTTTTTCAGTTAAACATTATGACGACAGCGGCCTGTCTTAGGCTTGTCGGACTGACATTGCAGATTTCGCCCGACACCCAAGAATTGATTTGAAAATACGGCAAAATTAAAGTGTCTTGCAACTGTAGACATTATTTGTTCACAACATATAATATTCATATTCATATTATGTATTGGTACTAATCGTACATTGTCAAAAACATTACAATCAATGGATATACAAAACACTTAGTTAAGCTACCAACATAACAAAAAAATATAGATAAAAATTAATACATTCACAATTATTTCAATAGCATATAAGATGACAAAGAGCTATTGAATTTCATGTTAAAGTCAAATGTCATAATAAATTTAATTTAAAAGTCAGTGTAATCATCATAAATGTCAAGTAATAATTAATAATAATATGTAGTCAATATAAGCAAGACAACACAAAATGACTTAGCCTATGGACTTAGCCTAAAATTAAATTTAGGACGGTGTACGACATCAATCTTTCAGGAATTCGCTAACAGAATAATAGGCTCTCTGAGCCAGTTCCACCCTCAGTTTAGCAGCGAAACTCCTGTAAGTTTTTGCGTCTTTTATTGCAAGGGGCAACCTGTTAGAATAGAATTATTAAATCGTCTAGGACTCGTGTTAACTGCTTTCTTTTTAATGAAAACTTGAAATCTTTTGATTCACGCGCCGGGCGTACGCGTAGCAATAACAAAAAGCTATCTTTAGCCGCGTGTCGGTCCGTCGGTGCGATCTCCACGTGTAAGGTAAACAAAGGTGCTCGACATCGCGGTCAATATCCTGCCGCAAATAGACGGAAATGCGTTTGTCGTGCCGTGTGCCGCGCGCCGTGTAGCCGCAGTACCCACGTCAGTGCTCAAAGGGTTAAGGGGATCCTTACCTTGTCTGTACTAATAGGGCTGGTAAGGAACTAAGCTATCCGATATCCGAAACAATATATACTACAGGATTCCTGTAGTATTATTGTAATAAACGCAGGATTGTTTCGGATATCGGATAACTTAGTTCCTTCCTGTTACATTAACAAAAAGCTAAGGAACTAAGTTATCCGCTATCCGAAATAATCCTGCCCTTAAATTTTTATTTTCCTGTTCTACCGAGAACCGATTCCCGTTGGGGTTGTTAATGTAACAGTGTAATGTAGTATACTTATTATATATTCTTTAATGCACACATTTTAAAAGTAAATACAGTTACAAATTTTGTATACAAAGGCGAGCTTATCTCTAAAAGAGATCTCTTCCAGCCAACCTTACAGGGTGTGAGACAAGGCACTAAGAGCGAGCTTATAATGTACTCCAAAAATTGGAAGTCGCTTAGCGGGCTATGGAAAGAGCGGAGTTTTGTAAGGGATAGGATCCGAAATGAGGCGATCCGCCAGAGAACTACGGCAAACCTAAAAAAGTTGAAGTGGCAGTGGTCTAGTCACATCTGTAGGAGAACCGATTACCGTTGGGGTAAACGAGTTCTCGAGTGGAGACCGCGACTGGGCAGGCCGTCCGGCGGGAGCTACGATCTGCGTAGGGCAGCTCGTAGTGACTGTATGAGAAGAACCGAGGATCAGGTTCAGTGGCGCGCCTTGGGAGAGGCCTATGTCCAGCAGTGGACAGCGGGCTGATGATGATGATTGTCTGTCCTAGTAGGGTTGCTGAGGAACTAAATTATCCGATATCCGAAAGAATCCTGATTTTTTTGTTATATTTATTGGTAACCTGTGCAAATAGCGTGAGTTTGTCGTGCCGATGCCGTGTGGCCGCAGACGTGCTAGAAGGACTAAGGAAGAAAAATTTACCGATATCAGAAGCTTTTTGTTCTCTGCCCCGAAGTTGCCTAAAACAGGCTTCTGCAGCCACTTTACGTAATATGGTGCTTTACATTATCTTTCGTAGTAAAGCGGCTATAAACGAGTAAAGTAACAGGTTCCTTTCCAAGATACCAGAACTGTTTAACTTACGAAAGAAATTAGTTGTTTAAAAATGCATTTGGAGCACTTATACTCTTACACCTTTCGATGGGCGATTTATCTACGTTACATTATAGTTTTGAAGAATATTTTCTTACAGGTATATGTACGTTTGTATGTATGTATGCTTAAATTTATTTTAGACCCCGGGGGAAATAGTGGAACAATAAACGAAAGCAACAACTAAATCCTAAATCGCAATACATTACATTATAAAACATCAATCAGGCCTCCCCAACTCGTCTGGCCAGCGCGGGGAGTGTAGGCCAAATCCTCCGTCTGTCTCCGGCAGATGAGAGAGGGTTGTGCTCCTGCAGTGGAGACAAAAATAACCTGATGATGATGATGAATATGTAAGGAGGGTGGCTGGCGGATCCCTATATGAAGCGGTGTGGCTGGCCAATGACCATTATGCGTGGAGGCGCATTTTATACGGTCGCGATCCTCACCAGTGAGGGAACGACGGAGAAGGAATCGCAATAATTAAAGTATCCGAACAGTATCCGAACTTCCCATCTCTTACAAACATCCCTACTCGCTAGATGTTAGGTACATATAGACTATAGTTCTCAGCCACGCGACACTCCCTCCTTTTGGATAAAATAAAAAGTTTTATAGTTGAGGTTGCTGCATCCTTCTACAGAATAAGGGGTTACGCAATGATTATTTCTACTTACGTATGACTAAAATTTACGTTCCACTTCGTTTCCGTACAATCATATTCAGGTTATTTTTGTCTCCAAGGGTTGTGCAGGAGCACAACCCTCTCTCATCTGCCGGAGACAGACGGAGGATATGGCCTACACTCCCCGCGCTGGCCAGCGGGTTGGGGAGGCCTGATTGATGTTTTATAATGTATTCCCTCAGTCGCCTTGTACGACATCTACGGGAAGAGTTGGAGTGGATCTATCAATCAATTCGAGACAGGGGTTAAGTCTTGCTTAAACGTGTATAGATCGTACAAATCACTATGGCGGGCCCCGCTACGCGAGAGGGGTGAACGCGGGACGAGGGGAGTCAATCCAAACCTATCTGAACGTCAGTACTCAGTGTATGCACACATTGATGATTAGTGCGTAACGATAGAACTAACACAGGAACAATATAACGCATGCAATGACATGTAAGCGATTTAGAGAAGGAGAGGGGCGGGCCGTCGTGAACTTGCTGCCTTGTTTCACACCCTGTAAGGTTGGCTGGTAGAGTTCTTTTAGAGATAAGCTCGCCTTTGTACACAACATTTATAACTGTATTTAGTTTTAAAATGTGCAATCAAGAATATATACTACTAGCTTTTGCCCGCGACTTCGTCCGCATAGGTTTCGATATTTACCACATCTTGAATTTCAAAATAGATATCATTTTTTGTTTTCCCGTAGGAATGAGATGCTTTTTTCGGGATAAAAACTATCGTATGTCCTATTCCAGGACCTAAACTGTATGTGTGCCAAGTTTCATACCGATCCGTAGTGGTTGAAGCGTGACTGGGTAACAAACATCCAAACTTTCGCCTTTATAATATTAGTGGGAAGTCACTATCCTCGACTGTAGGTTTCATGATAAGAAACACCTCCCTCTTGTAATATTAGTGGGATGTAGGAGTACATCGAAGTAAGGGCATGGTCTGTCACCTCACTGCATATTCCTAACTTATTTTCATAAAAACTCGACCCAAAGCAATCGGAATAAAAGCTTTTAGGTTCAGGGACTCACCTTACTTTACGATATTGCAATACCGAATGGTTTCAGAGGAAGGCGAAAGTGAGCGACACGATCAGCGTCCTGACAAACTGTTATATAGTAATATTGAACGTCCCGTGGTAGAACTTACAGTTTATTATGGACTAGCTGTGCCCGCGGCTCCGCTCGCGTGAACTACAGAATCCGCTCCCATTCCCGCTCCCGCTTCCGCTTCCGCTGGCGCTTCCGCTCGTGCTCCGGTCCCGCTCCCGCTGCCGAGCCCTCTCCCGCTCCCGCTCCCGCTCTCGCTCCCCTCCCGCTTCCGCTCCCGCTTCCGCTCCCACACCCACTCCCCTTTTCCCACGCCCACTCCCACTCCCATTCCAACTCCTAGTCCCACTTCCACTCCCGCTCCCCCTTCCGCTGGCGCTTCTGCTCCCTCTCCCGCTCCGGTCCCGCTCCCGCTTCCGCTTCTGCTCCCGCTTCCGCTTCCGCTCTCGCTCCCGCGTCCGTCCCGCTCCCCTCCCGCTTCCGCTTTCGCTTCTGCTTCCGCTCCCGCTCCCGCTTCCGGCCCCACACCCACTTCCCTTTTCCCACGCCCACTCCCACTCCCATTCCAACTCCTACTCGCATCTCCAAATGTAATCCACTCATTGCAATCTGAATAGTACGGAAATACTATTATGTGCAATATATTCCATACTAACCTTACCTACTAATGTATTGGAAAACTAAAAATGTCTATAACTTTTGATTGAGTTAGCCGATTGCGATGAAATAAAGACTAAATGTTAAGTTAAGTTAAGCCCCATGTTTTTGTGAAAAGTCCATCAAAATCCGTTCAGTAGTTTTTATGTGATGCGTGCACAAACTCACAGACAAACAGACAAATAGACAAAAATTTCAAAAATGATTGAAATGTGTTCTATTACTTATCCTTAGACCCCTCAATTTTTTTTTGCAAATATCTTCAATGTACAGACACGCGATGTTTACGATTTTATTTATTAGATACCGATCTCATTTCTCAACTTAGCGATAATTCTGCTTTGCAGTAAAATGCCATTTCTATCTCTCTCTCTCTTCTGTGTCCATCGTAAGCCGCGTTGTTTGTACGTCCTCAAAAACGGTGGCTGGCGACACAATACGGTCCGACACGGCTTAGATGCAGATTAGATAGGTGCTGTAACTGTGCGGTTTAGTTGGTCAATTGTGGTATGCCGCATTTTACACCTTAATCCTTACAACGATAACCTAGATCCTAAAACTGATTAGAGGATCCTTATAATAATGTTGGCATACCGTCGGAAATGGAACGAAAGTGGTGGTGGAGTCACGTGCACGGAAGGCAAGTCCAGCAGTGGACAGTTTATGGGCTGTAGTCGACCACCTTCGTAAGCATTTCAGATATATCCGTGAACTAATAAGTAAGCCGTGTGGTTCCCGGCTTAGAATAGGGCCACCCCAAATCTTCCCGTGGGTGTCGTAAAGGCGACTAAGGGATCGCACCAGGGCAGCAGCATTCTCCTGTGTATATTAAGATCATTACTGCGATCACCAATCCGTCTGCCAAGCGTGGTGATTATGGCAAATCTCCCAATGGACAGCCCACCAAAAGAGACATTCTATTGGGGAGGCTTATGTTCAGCAGTGGACGTATATAGGCTGATGATGAATAAGTAAACTACGATAGTTACACGCCAAACGCTTATCAGAATGTGTCACGTGACCTGTTACAGGGTACAAAATGGGTTTTTAGTTCCACCAATATTAGCAGAAATGCTTATGGTGCTGGCCCCAAGGTACAGTACTAATCTACATTAGAATTGAGGGCATGAATGGCAAAGGATCACCAGAGATGTCGGGGTATAATTGCGTTATGCAAATAGACATTTTGAATGCAGTAAAATCTTTGTTTTTGATTATCAATACTTTCTTCCTGCAAAAATATGTTACTATATTTTTGCAGGAAAAAAGTATTGATAATCAAAAACAAAGATTTATTTCAATCAAAATGTCTATTTGCATAACGCAATTATACCCCGTACTCTAGTAAAATGTTGAGTTTGTATCAAGCTATAGTCAGACATCTCTGGTGGTCCTGGCACGAGCCGAGGCTTATTTGGGCTACCACTGACAACCCGCATGCTCTTTCCTGTTAGATTTGATAACTGTTCTAATTGTCCTGTAATTTCAAATTAAGTAAAAAATATATATCATCATCATCATCATCAGGTTACTTTTGTCTCCACTGCAGGAGCACAACCCTCTCTCATCTGCCGGAGACAGACGGAGGATTTGGCCTACACTCCCCGCGCTGGCCAGACGGGTTGGGGAGGCCTGATTGATGTTTTATAATGTATTCCCTTAGTCGCCTTGAAAAAATATTATACTCTATTCGAAATAGGGTACAAAGTTAACGCGATGGTTTTTGCTGCTAGAGTCTAGTAATGTGTATTTTGTTACCAAGAAATAGAGTTTTGTTTTCGTTTCATTTGGTACATATAGTTACAACAGTAACGAAATGGATGTACGAGTACATTAAATAGCTTGATACAACGTGTCCAAAATGCATGTGCAAGGTACTGTTTCAGAATTCCTCCGCGCACACACGTAACACCGTTTCTGAATGACGCAAGTATGCTTAAAATGTCTGCTCGACAGAATTTACTTTTCGCTACTCTCCTATTCGGCATAATTAAATCCCACACACCGGAATATTTATACGAAAAGCTGTCCTGGGCTCGGACTCAAAACCCATATAATACTAGAGCCTCAGTATATCTTATAGGTGTACCACGTCACACATCTGCAGCCTTTCGTGGCAGTTTCCGGTATCTAGCCACAAAGTGCTGGAACAACCTGCCGCCCCCCGTGCGTGAGCAAAACACAAAACGTGGTTTCAAATTGCAATACCGCTCATTTTTGATAACTACACAAAAATCTGTTCCCTGAGTTTGTTTCTTTGGTTTTTCACCCACTAAATTACTTCGTAAAATTTAGTATCTTAAGTTAACATAAAAACACATTACACAGTTTAACTCAATGCACCTTTTCAACATTATATGTATATGTCAGTACATTTTATTCTTATTAATTCAGCTATACACAATGCCCTTATTTCTACTAATTTACAAACTTAAATTATATATATTTAATATTATTATGTACACCAATGCATTGACAGCCCTCTACGCACAATTTAAAAAAACTTAATCTGTGAAGTCACTTGACCTGGTGCTGACAGAATACCAGCGCTGGAGTGCGCGTAGCGTGCTGCAGCATTATGCTGAGTCAGCGCCATTTTATTGCTGCGACACATAGGTACCTTGATTATTTTTAAATTGTAATTTATTAATTTCTGTTCTGTTTATTTCTCATGTATGTGTGTGTCGTAGCTATGAATAAATGACCTATTCTATTCTATTCTATTCTAAATACAATTCTGTAATTGGAATAATATCCGGGCACAGTTATAATTTAGGACTAGGTAATTGTTGCTCCAAGTCTTATATGGAAACAAGGCGGCTTAATTTGGAATGCTTTGCGGGACCCACGGCCATCTGTACCAACTAAGGACACTTGTACAAATACAATCAGAGGGTATTCATTGAATGTAGACTTGGAGGTGTATTTGTTTGCTATTACCAGTAAGGCATATAAGCAGCACCTATACACTTTCTGATCACCCCGGCGTGGTTCTTGCCCATCCGTACGGAGCAATAACAACGCTAAGTCGAGCGCCTTAGACACATTTTTGCGTGTATTGTCTGTCTGTAAGTGATTAAACGCGCTGATATTTTCGACTTACTAGGGAGTAACGTATCTGTTAGGCAGTAACTATTACGTTATCTGTGCCATACCTATACGGAACGCCTTCTGAAGCAGGCGCGTGCCCAGCTTGTAAAACGGTAGGGTGAGGGGGGGGAGGGGGCTGGGGGGGGGGGGGGTAATCATCGTTTTTATTTGTAAATCGAAAGTCGGTTTATCATTATCAGCCATCCCAATAGAATGCGACTTTCGGCTGACTGTACATTGCGGGATTTGCCATAATGACTACGCTTGGCAGGCGGATTGGTGGTCGCAGTAATGATCTTGATATACACAGGCGCTGCCCATCCCTGGTGCAATCCCTTAGTCGCCTTGACAGCCGGTTACTTTAGTCGTAGTAGAACTTAGAAGAATCATAATATATTTAAATAACAAAATCAACCATGTTTTAACTACTTATGTAATAGAATATTTACAGACCAATACAATATTTACAAATAAAATATCTGTCCTAGGTCCTACGTGGTCGGAAGAGAGCCAAATACACTAGATGTATTGCCCCGCTGTATAGCGAGGCTGAGCCGCTGTGCCAGGTAGAGGCCGGCCTTCCGGTCACGCGAGCCCTCGACGAGGCGCTGCGACAGCTCCCGAAAGAGTGCCTGAGTGCCTGGTCCCCACGGCCCCAAGGTTTCCACCCCAAACGGCGCAAAAATGTAGTCTTTAGTTCAAAGCGATTGACCCTTACCTACATGGCGCGAGTACTTGGTATAGATGTAGTTGACGAATAACCTCGAATTCCTTTATTGTCCGAGCCGCGCAGATGTGGATAAATTTCCGACGACGACGGTCATTCGAGATAGTGCATCTGTATTATTTTAAAACTAAACTTAAAGAGTACTATCTGCAAACAAAGTCGCATGCAAGAGCTAGTATTACAACAAAATAAACGTTAATAAATGTCGGTACAATTTAAAGGACGAACGGCGCCAGTAGAATCGCAATAAATCAAGATCGTCTGCGCATGAGACTATAAATTGAATACTCCGACGGCTAATATTAAATACTCATACATTACTGCTTTAGATCTATGTGTGGAAAAAATAAAAGAGCGGAGGAATCAGTGGACTTGGTGCTAAGGAATGAGTCATTGGTGTTGGGGTGTGAATCATCCTACCTGCGTTTGCGTTGGTGAGAGACGAAACTATTCGAGATGCCAGAACACAACCGTACCTTGTAAAATGTGTGCAAGGAATTATAAATTTATATTAAAGTAGATCTTGTCCGCGACTTCGAATGGAATTAGAAACATTGACAATTTCAAGATAGATTTAAAAAAAAAAACGTGTAGGTATTTCACTTAATTAGTAACAATTAGGACGCTATCTATGATTTGCGAATGAAAATGTAATAGAGATGGAATGCTGAAATTATCGACTTCCGAGGTATTGATAATATTGTATTACTAATTTTTTATTTATTGATAAATGATCATAGATTTAAACTGAAATATATTTATGATTTGTTTTGCAGTCAGTATTATCCAAAGACGAGACAATTTAAGGATTTAAATGAAAATATGACCTATAATCGTTACCTGATTAGTCCTGCCGATTTTATACTAACAAACACACCAAAAGAGATTATCAATGATCAGTATGGTGAACTGCAATTCAAACAAATGTTAAAAAGTTATAATAAATTCATCTTCTTGCGAAGTCCCTTGACAGTGTATTGAAATAAAACTTACATAAGATTGTACCTAGAACCCGAAACTATTCATCACAACATGTCAGACCATAGACATCCACTGCTGGACACAGGCCTTCCCCAATGAACGCCACCACACACGGTCCTCCGCCCTCCGCATCCAGCCGCATCCGGCCACCTTCTTCAGGTCGTCGGTCCACCTGATGGCGGTGCGTCCCACCCTGCACGTGCCGATCCGCGGTCTCCACTCCAGAGCTCATCGTAGTAATATTTAGTATTCTCTGCCAAGATCAAGTGTCAACGTAACAGACCCACGTTGGTCCTTCGAAAACGACCACTTCCCAACATGAGAGTAACGCCAACCATTTTGCCCTCACTACTCAAAACATCCTTCGCAAGCCAGGAGTTCAGTATTAATTATTGCTCACATTGTTTAAATGGTATTATCTTAATTATGACCAACTATTCCAAGAAAAAGTAATAAGTAAGCAACAAATGATCAATGACCTAACATTAACTTAGTCATACATAACACCAATGACTGTATCAATGGATGACTATAAAAACAATTTATTGAAGCAAACAATTGTCTTTCATTGCTATTAAAAGCAATTATACTTTGCACCGAACGATATGAAATAACTATGTAATAAAAAGTCGATATAAATGGAGATGCAGGTATAAACAGACACAATAGTCTACGAATATGTATTTCAAACAGTTGATGGGTACCTAATCCCACAAATATTATAAACTAGCTGTTTCCTGCGACTTCGTCCGCGTGGGAAACTTAACATCACAAATTATTATGTATTTCCCGTAGGAATAGGATGTTTTTTCGGGGTAAAAACTTATGTCCTATTCCAGGACCTAACCTGTATATGGACCAAGTTTCATCACGATCCGTCCAGTGGTTTTAGCGTGATTGAGTAACAAACATTCAAATATCCAAACTTTCGCATGTGAAAGTTTGGATGTTTGTTACTTAATCACGCTTCAACCACTGGTCGGATCGGAATGAAACTTGGCACACATATAGATTAGGTCCTGGAATAGGACATAGGATAGTATTTATCCAGAACAAATATCTCATTGATGGAGGTTGCGGGTTCGAATCCCGCTAGGGGCAAATGTTCGTATGATGAATATGAATGTTTGTACCCAAGTCTTGGATGTTTATATATTTATATTTACGAATATTTATCCGTTATCTAGTAACCATAGCACAAGCTCTGCCTAATTTGGGATTTGATAATTGGTGTGAATGTCGGAGAATGATATCTACTTTAAAATTCCAAATATGTAAATATCGAAACCTACGCGAACGAAGTTGCGGGAAAAATCTAGTGACTGATATATTTAAGTGTTAACGTTTACATAATCTCAGCCTGTGGACGTTCACAGCTGGATATAGGCATTCAGCCCAATGCCCATCAGATCTGCAATAAAGGCCTTGCCCACTGCCACTTCCGCTTACAAGCCTTTTCTGCTATGTCACTGACACTGTTCTTTATCGGGTCTCCTCGTGTTTAATTAAACAATAAAAAAAACTATTAAATATCAATGGATGGGAACAGCAAATGAATTGCTACAATTAATGATGGGAAATCCATGGAGATTGAATGGGCGTGAGTGAGTAATAAAAATCATTGAAGCAAACTTAATATACAGCAAAGCTTCATTTCATAATGATGGATGGACAAATGTTTAGTTCAAAGGAATATGAGGCTGTGGTTACTTCGTAAGGATATACGTCGAACTTATAAGCTATTGTATACTCTCGAACAGCTAATTAATTGACATATAAGGATATAAGCCTTTGGCCTCTTATAAGAATAAGTCAAAGTATCTTAGAGAGTACAAAATAGCTTTTTGGTTGGACCGATATTAACCTAGGCCCCTTAACATCTAATAAATAATCATAAATATAATTTTAAAGTTATGCCGAAATTGCCTTAAAGTACATAACATATAGATGTGTGTTTGGAGTAACTGTGTCGATTGTGTCCTGACTGTCACATCAGACGTTAATATTTTTTGATATAAACAGTAATCTTTACGCATAACAATGCGAGTAGCTGGAAATGATTTAATTATTTTTAAAAATCAACTTCCAATGTCTTACGCCGTGTGGTTCCCGGCTTAGAATAGGGCCACCCATAATCTTACCGTGGGTGTCGTCAAGGCGACTAAGGGAGTGCACCAGGGACGGGCAGCAGCGTTCTCCTGTGTATATTAATATCATTACTGCGATCACCAATTCGTTTGCCAAGCCTGGTGATTATGGCAAATCCCCCCAGCCCACAATAAATGGCATTCTACTGGGGAGGCTTATGTTCAGCAGTGGAGGTATATAAGCTGATGATGAAATGTCTGGTTTGTTTGGAAAGATCTTGGAAAGATTCTAAAATCGCAAGGGGTAAGTAAGGAAGCGAGCATCGAGCACGATAAAAAATTCTGTAGAGCTGGAGGAGATCTTCTATCTGTAGGGCGGTCCCTCCCAACTATCACACTGGCGAAATATTCAGCCATAAGCTATAAAATAGGTCAATAGTAGAGGTATATCGGTGTTAGAGCAACTAATACTGATATAACCCCACTATAGACCTATTAAGCTATGAAATAGCTGCATATTTCGCCAGTGTTGAGCTCTCATTTTTCACTCACATAAAATTGATATATAAATGAAAACTGAATCAAGATAGTAAAGAATCCATAAGCTTGGTGTGTCAATGACTTAAAGATTATATAATATTTTCTAAAAACCTGTAAATAACTGGCTATCTATTGAAGAGATAAGGAATCACATGGCTACTACACGGTTGTATTAGATATACTAGTACGTAAATATTTTTAAACTTAGATATCATATCTGACGTCAATATTAAAACGCAAAATATATCGATAATATGATATACATTAAAACTTGCACTAGGTTCTAATTTTAACATAAGTTCGAGAAAATTCGGCTCGAGTTCCATCTTTGCATATCATTAGTGGGGGCCGAGTAAAAGGGCTCTGATGACATAAAGCCTATATGTTACTCCGAATTAAGCACTATGTATCTGTGAAAAGTCCATCAAGATCGGTTTACTCGTTTTTAAGTGATGCGCGCACAAACAAACAGATAATCAGACAAAAATTCCAAAAATGATCGAAATATGTTCTATTACTTATCCTTAGACCCCGCATTTTTTTTTTGGAAATATCTTCAATTTACAGACACGCCAAGTTTACGTTTTTATTTATCAGATGAGTATTGGAATGCTTCTCAAAGAATTAATATACCTATTGATTCAGCATACAGGAAATAATTAAAATCCTTTTAATCATTTCATTCAACTACTAACATTAAATGATAAATTACTGATACTCATATCCGATATCGAGTGATAAAGACTCCCAAGTAATGGTAGTCAGATACAAACTACTGCAAATCGATTAACGTATCAATCATCAAAACCGGACCATTAGTGGAGTATTTCACAAACGAGAGTTGTATGTATAAATAAATTCAGTGCAAAGATAGAAGGATTCCAAAGTACGCCGAAAAGTTACCCTTTATTTTTCAGTTCGACTTTCCTCTACTGAATCATTATATTCCAATAATTTGTGACTGTATAGATATAAACGAGTACATCTGCAATATGTTTTGCCAAAAGTTACGTAGTTTCCCCACATTTCGTGAATTCACTGACAATGTTTACGTGAATCGGGTATCCTGTATACATTCGCCAACAGACCGTGGGTGTCTGGGTATTCATTGAAACGTCTTTAGTCATGTCTATTCTACTTATTACCAAGAACTATTTGGTATCAACCCATTCTGTTACACATACGCCACTCATTTCAATAGCTATATCTGTGTATCTGGTATTTCAATAAACACTTGCTGTATTGTTGCCGCTTGCCTCCTAATCGTATGCATAGTGCACAGACGAGTCGAGATAGAGTCACGTGACCCTGATTCCGTCTTCCTTATATTCTTAGTCGTTCGTATCTTACATTAGGTTACACGTCGTAGGTTCTCACATCAATAAATCGCCGTCATCAGCGTTCGTTTGTTTGTTCGCAAAATTAACATCTGTTGGCGATATTTCTCGCTATAAAGTGATGATGGTTTTATCATAAACATGGCAAAGTTCTTTCGACATTGTGAGCTAATCGCATTAGTGGTAGTCCTACTGACTTCATATCTTTTAGTCTGAGACTTAAGAGAGCTACATGATTACCCTTAGATTAGATTGCTACCCTACACAAAAGCCCTGTATCAGAAGGCTCAAGAGCTTTACCGTCTTACGGTCACAGAGTCAATTAAACCTAAAGGCGTCTTAAAGAAAGTTCCAAATGGCTCAATTTGACCTTTGCTTATCTCTTGAACTAGATCAAAGATACAGAAACTACTATTTGGAGTGTCACGGTATGACACGTATGCTGCAGAACAGTGACCGTCTTAAAATAGTTTGCCTATCTAGGTCAGATAGCTAGGCATGAATCTGACATCACCCGGCGTCTTGGCGCCGTCTTGGCACTAGGCATATTGGGGCTCCTTTAGAGTACGCGTCTAGTGTTGCTAATTGTTACTACGTGGTCGTGATTGAGATCATATTAGATGGATTATAAAAAAGCTGTTAATTTCGGAACATAGACATAGACTAGAAAATCATATGCAGACAGCTTGATGGAATGTGTCGGCAATGGCCGCAATTGAGACAATTTGAAGGGTACAAGGGAAAAACGATTAAAGTCTAAAAACATAAGTTCCATATTAAAATAACAGAAGTCTTGCGAGTATATTTAAACTTCATTAATGTTGTACTTTGTCACTATATAATTCGAACCCTATGGATTTTGTGTCATTGTTCGGTATTTCTTCATTTTATACTAAGTATATGTTTCGAGAGAAGGAAGTATTATGCTTTAGTCATTCCATTTGAAAGTAGAGCTTAGCATAGGCTAAGGCTTAATCTTCATCTTTAATCTTAGTTTGGGAGTAGAAAAGAGTACTTGATGTATTCTTATTTACGTCCTGTTCCCACCCTGTCGCCTCATTTGAAGGAACCGTAACACTTCATAGCTTTACAATTAATCCATTAATTATACGTGTGGTTGACCGTTACTGTTTCTTACATTATTAATGGGATGTTTGTCAACTGGCGACAATTGGTTAAGTCGTACTTAACCACATAACTGGGTACTAGGTTCTCATTGTGGGTTCTCATCTAAACACATATTATGCACAAAGGTAAGAACCAAAGTTGTTTTGTCACACACGTAGTGAAGACCCTTTCCTAGTGTAAGTCAATAACAGCATTTAGGTCTTGCAGGCCTAGAAGAACTCCTTAATTTGAACGGAAGTAGACTATAATGTCTAACAAGTCAATCAATACAGTTAAAAATTTGAAAGTAACAAGACAAAGCTGAAAAATGAAAAGTCTAGGGCATAATGAGAAACCAGAAGAAACGACATTGTCGCAAAGATCAAAGGAACAAGAGAAAAGTAACTAGTTTACTTAAAAGACTCGGAGAAAAGATATTTTAAGTACCAAGTTTCAGCGCGATCAAAGCATAAAAATTTGTAGCCATCTTAAAAAATCCGCCATTTTCATTAAAAAAAATTACCAAATTGTGTAAGGTTCTGAACATTTTTAGTTCCAGCTCGATTCAGCTCGATCTGGAACCGTTTCCGAGGGCCGTTGATGAGCAGAATCTTCAAGTTTCCGATTTTTCCCATAATACACTGGTTATGGCTGCGCACTTTCTGCGGGCTCATCCAAACTCGTGTACAAAATTTCAACTCGATCAGAGCAAATAAAAGTTATTCCGCCATTTTGAAAATACTATAGATTATAAAATAGGATAACGAGTGCAGTCGCTTGTCATCAGTCCAACATTACTTCATTCGTTCACATTCTGTTTTCTAATTCCAATTCCTCTTAATGCAGCTGCATACACACACCTAGTTTATTTATACTGCAGCTACAACTCGTTCTCTCATTTATCTGTTCACGTTAATGTGTACGTTAATTGATACAGAACCCGCATTCCGTAAGCTTTATTGGTCCCTCGAAGGACCAGAGCAATTCTAAAAGAATTTTTATAACTTACACGATGTCTACTAAACTAAATGTCTCTGCTAATGTGGGGCAATGAAAGAGCTAGTTCCTATTAAAGAAATACTCATTAAAAAGAGTCAAGTTCATTTACGGCCAGGTAAAACATTAAAAATACGAATATTGAAAGACTGCAAAAAGGGGTGTTAGGTTGGAATCCGTCAAGGAGACGTTTTGCTTAGTCAAGTTCTTAATATGGTTAATAGAAGACGGACATTATATTAATATAGAAGGAAATTTCAGTAGGTGTATTCAAAAACCAACACAGGAGAGTATCCCCTCTGCCAAAGAAACAAGACCATCGGCCATGCACACTATCGATGTGTACGAGAGTTTATTAATGTGTCGTTCAATTTATTACGTGTGTGTTTTGTAGCTAAAGCTTACTACATGTGTGCGTGGCGTGGATGCCCCGCGAAAAATGACAGATAGGAAAAGAAAACATTTTGGTGTCTCCCTTCCATCCCCGTGTTGCTCTAAATATAGGTAAGCATATTATAATATTATATCAACGAAATATTTTACAAAATAGAGCACACTAAAAACAATATCAATTATCACAACACAAGTAGCAATATGTATGAGATGAACTATAATTTTTACGCAACGAACTACATAAGTATAATATTCTCGGTCACATAATTATGTAGCCGATTAAAATAAATAACTATTTATTTACCCATTTAAACGAAGTTCTCGATTAAGTAGTTCATAATCATGAACGAGGTCGTTATGTAAATTAACCCGTTCGAATATATACGCCCATCACTAGTTTCACCTGCATTTAGGAATCGTCTTGTAGTTAAATGTCTATAATTAAGTTTACTCCAACGTTTTATATTCCTACAACGAGAAAAATGGTACATCATCTGTATAACATCATCTTAACTTAGTAATGTACAGCGTTTATGACTAATGTATATTTGTAACTATGACAAAAGCTTACAATCTAACAAAAGTGTTGTAATTCCACACCGTTACGTGTTTGTTAGTGGACTTGAACTGTAAATAATTGTTAACCTTATCTCTGGAGTGTACAGTTGGTGTTCCTGTGTGTTTTGTTGCGAGCACGGAGGCGGCCGGCGCCTTTGACCGAGCGAGATAACATCTACATCGGGCAGGTAGGCTTTATTGCCGGTGCAGTCCCTCGCAATGCCACCACGAATATTTATTTCGTGATATTTTTCACACAAGTTCAAATAATCTATACCAGCCGCCATGTTTGTTACGTCAAAACTAAGGTAATTTGTAAAAGTATTCATTTATTATTACAGAGATGGTTAACCAATTAACCACCTGGCTTAATCCCTAGTTGTCACCCAGTTTATTCCACCCATTGGGTGGTTTGTGCGGGTGAAAACCAATTAAATCCAAATTGTCATTAACCATCAAATAAGGAAAGCCATTGAGCTGAACATGGTACCTAAAATCTACAAACTGTTAAGATAGGAAGATTTTCAATTTGTCAATGTTACTGAACTGTGGATCGACCGCAAGCCACCTACAATATGATATTTGTGTAATATTACTATTATATCAGCGTAAAAACTAAAGTTCAGAGAATCGGAATTTAAAACGATAGTTGGAATCACTTCTCTTTGAGCCACTGCAGGTTCCGATCAGCAAATGGCTAATTCTCATCGCCACGATTCTCATCGTCACCTTCGTGGTAAATTCTATTTTTTGCTTATATGAACTATTTTTGTAAACAATCTAATAGCGCTTGATAATACGAGTATATTTATAAGTAAATTAATCAAATCGTGAGTCTCGGTTGGAAGTAATAATGTTTTGAAGTTCTAGATGCCACGAAAGTGACGCGATGATCCACGAAAGTGACGTAGTAACTTTACAGCCATTATTTTCTTAGAATTGACTACTGGTTATGAGACTAAATGTTCATGAAATAACAACTTAATCTTATTTTCATAATTAAACAGGCAAATACAATTCAATACCTACGCAAACAGAATTACCAGTTCGGTCCTAGGTTCGGTCATCCTACGAAATAGGTTCTTAATATTACTGATGCAGGTGGAAGTGGAGTAGTTTTAGGCAGAAGTTGACGTCAAAAAGAGAATAATGTATTCCAATTTTGAAAATAAATATTTTGATTTGATTTTGATGTGCTATGTCAATTAAAACTACACAATTTTAGTGAAAAGTTTTTATTATGGAACATTATTAACGTAGGTAACAAATAGGAACTTTACTGTGGTTTTATTAATCAGGTACTTATATTTCGGAGGATAGTTTTACTCTAAAAAACCCTCTTTATACATGTGTTAACACAATAACATACTTACATAGTAACAAAAAACTGAAATAAAGTATCTAAACTTATAACAATTGTGCATAATTTGAGTATACTTTAATTGAAATATCGCAGGTAATTTGTGACATTCAGAAATAATCAGTCTCCGGTGTTAAAAAATAATCAAAAACTTAACCTAATTGGTTGTAATATAAACTTTTTCCTTATGATGAATCATATAAGTCTTTAGAACTGAGATTATGTACTACTTTTAGTCTGAGCTTTAGAAAGTCTTAATCTCTCAAAAAATAAAAACGAAACGTTACACGTAGTTAGATAGCACTTTTCCTTTTCAAAAACAAAAACGTTATTCTATAAAAAAAATCTCATAACAAGAAGACGGTAACCTCTTCGAACAATAAAAGAAAATATCAGAACGTTAGTTTTTGCGTAAATTAAATATATTGTAACTCGAATCTGGATCATCATCAGACCAGAAGCTACGTTGATGTTGAGGGTATTACCAGCTTGGTTCGTAAGGACCGGTGACGACCTCCGTGGCGGAACGGGTAGCTCTCGGACTGCCACGCCGGAGGTTGCGGGTTCGATTCCCGCTAGAGGCCTAAGTTCGAATGATGAATATGAATGTTTGTATCTAGTAACCATACCACAGGCTCTGCCTAGTTTGGGACTGGATAATTTGTGTGAGTGTCTGAGATATTTATTTATTTATACCCTAAAAACAACATTAATGTACTTACTTACTTTAATTAGTACCTACCCATACTTCATGTCTAATTAGTTATCTATTAATAGTGTAGTTGTTAATTTATCATGTATGGTTACAACAAATAAATATACTTACTTATACTTATGTATTCAAAACACTATTTACCACATCAAGCTAGTTGATTTTGTGAATACGTATACACCAGTCGCTATATTTCCAAATAAAACAATGCAAAAAATCACTTTCGTGGCAAAAAATCACCTTCGTGGATAAAACGCCACGAAGGTGATGCCACGAAGGTGACGAAAATATCCATTTTTTATAAATTCCTGCAAATTTTAGGTGTAACGTTTTAAATCAAATACTACATAAATATCTCGAACATTTTGGAGTTTCGATGAGCTAACTTTAATTTCAATTACTAAAATACAATGCGCAAATATGTTGTCCACGCAAGTGATCGGTACACCTACGAATAAATATAAACTTACCAATAATTTTTACTCACGGAACGATGAGTCGCTCGTCCCATTTCTGCGAAGTAGGAACACGACTGACGATGACCGAATCGAACTCTGTGATTAGTTGCTGCTGTTGTGTTCAACAGCAAGCCTTTATTACTACTCAAATCTAAAGTACCTAAAATCGTGTGACCGACACATATTGTGTTTCCAATTCAAAATAATGATGAAAAGATTTTTTTTACACCATTGTATGTAAAGTGTATTTAATTACGGTGACTTTAGTATACATAACATACAAATATACTGAAATTTGGTAAAGCAGTAACCAAATGTTTTACTGCAACGGGAAGTGTGACACGATGAGAACACGAAAAATGGCCCCGTTTTTGATCGTTCATGTTAATTATTTATATTATTTTTGCTTCTATTAAGACAAGTTTTATTTATTTTGTGACCTAATAGATGTTTTATAATCCGATCCACAAGTTATGTTTTTAACTTATACTGTTTAGGAGATATAACTGTGTGACCATAAAAATTGAGTGTCAATGAGAATTACCCAAATACAGGCCTTCTAAGATCTATTAGGTCGCCAGTTTTGTATTTGCAATAAGTCACTACGCTTGGAAATCTCAGTATGAAATTATGAATTTTTCGGTTCATTTCCTGTTGTATCATGCAGTAAACGTTGCAGTCAAGCAGCAAGTGAAATACAAATGTCTTAAATGGCGTAGAAAGTCGAACTACGAACGTGCCCTGACACCAGATCGAATGGAAAACTAGGGTTTTCAATCAACAAGGCGCAGCGCACGGCGCGGGCGCCGGCGAGATGAACTGCATTCCACGGCCAGTTGTCTTTGTCATGTTAACCAAACAGCGGCTCATTATTCTGTTATTTTAACAAGGCATAGCGCAACCGTATCGCTGTATTATGCCACAGATTATACTTACGACTGTTTTAGATTAAATTATTTGTTTGAAACACCTTGGCGCGACCGTTCGCCGCGGGGGTATTGTAGGGCCGGCGCGGCGCGTTTTTTATGCTCGGACACATCGCCCACTCGAGTTTTTGGAATTCCGATAGCAGTGCCCTCCCCGCCCTAGCGCCGCCGGCGGTCCACGTTCATTCATAACGCGGCGTGATGTCGACTATCCCCACCTTTCACGTCGAAACCATAAAGCAACACAGGGCCTCCTCCGGCGCCATACTCAGGCTGTAGCGTATAGGCTTTATACCTAAGGTACGGTCGGAAGTAATGATTTTTGAACCACTAGCCAACTTCGTTGGATTGCAACTCCATTGAAATTACTTATACTTTTCCAGTTTTGCCCGATTTGATTAAGTACCGCCTCGTTGGCCTAGTGGATTGGTCGTCAGACTCGACCGCCAGAAGTCGTGGGTTCGATTCCCACCAGATACATACAACTTTGTACAATTTGTACAAGTTGGTCCCGCAGTCTGGATGTTATAAATGTGAATTTGTCCTTGTCTAAAATCCCATCATAAAGGAGATAATCCTAGATAAGGAATAGATTTATTTATACTTATACAAGACGACTAAATTACGATAGGTAGCTAGTGGCTAAACAATAATTACTTCCCACTGTACAAGATCACCGACACTGAAATTCCAATGAAATTATACGACTTTAACCGATTTTGCCCAATTTGTTTATACAACACGACTAAATTACGATTACGAGCTAGTGGTTCAAAAATCATTACTTCCAACTGTACATGACCACCGACCATGCGCGGTTACGAATGTAACCTACCTACCTACCTACATGTGTACAGTAGGTTATGATTATGACTGTGTTATTCGATTGACACGTGGCTTCTCTCTCCTGGTCGAGCCGGCTGCCCCGTGTGGATCTAATGGCGAGCGAGACATGGCATTTAGTTCTATTATATGCACAGATCAGTATCACACGTGTGTCTGCCGCAAACCGGAAACGTCGATGAAAACAAATCTCTAATTTTTTTTATATATTTCAAAGTTTCTTCGATAGCAATAACCTCCAGCGTCGAGGAGTCGTCAAATTCCGTTGATAAAACCCACCTCCATACGATTATTTGATAAATAATATGATATCGGCTTTAATATCTTATCTGATGGTCACTGAACTCTATCGCTTAATAAAACTGTAAAAAAAGTCATCCATGAATGATAAAAAACAGACATAAGCATACCTAGATCCGTTTAAATATGCTAAAATCTGCCGACATAGAATTCATCG